>JARHVA010001815.1:1012500-1532500 GCA_037957365.1 Torreya grandis
GCCTATTTTTTCTACATTAGTACCAAATATCGAATGAGTGTGGAGAACATGATATTAAATAATTCCCCCAATGAATCTAATAACCATGAAAAATATGGATAAAATGATACCCATGTATGCCCCCACTAATATTCCCCCCTTTGAGGTGATATAAAAATAGGGACTGGGAGTTACCTCGCCTCAAAAGGGCTAGACAACTGTATAGTCTGTGAATGTAACCGTGTAGCATATAGAAGGAAACATGTCTAGGTAAATGTATTATTGAAGTGCATAGAACCAATGTGATCACATGTATTCCTAATATGCATGATAAATATCATAGTAATGTCTAGATAGTAATAATACAAGATCAACAAGAAAATAAGCACACACAGAAAAACACTCAAAATTAAGTCAACAAGCAATGGTCTAAATAAGATCAAAAATAAGGGTCAAGTTCAAATTCCACACAATCGAAGGGACATGACTTAGTTGGATGTACACAAAATCAATAATGATATGTTCAAATTCCTATACCATAAACAATGACATGATGTAAATGTCAAATAAAACATACATAGGCACAGGGGCCAAAAGAAAAGGATCACATTCAAATGCTAGAACACGCAAGACAAGACACTCAAGGAAGTGCATAAATTAGACCATAGGCAACCACAATAAACATGTCATAGTGGTTGATGGATCCAATATGTTAGAAAAGTATGTCTAGTATATAACATATGAAGTACCATGTGTAAGATATTATCATGGATAATAGGTATGCTTAAGTACATATGTAAGCTCAAACATGATAGTGTAGAGTGATCATCAAATCATATAACCTGTGTGTATCAAAATTGAATAAGATGCCTCTAAATTCCATATGACATGAGTAGAGGGAAAGCCCAACATCCAAAACAGGAGTGTATCATGTATATATGTATGCTTATATCATACCCAATGTAGAAGTGTGACACATTTGAGTACGTAGTAGTAACTTAGTATGTGGTCCATTAATATGGAAGTAACATATGGATGCCAAGGATCCAATAGAATAGGTAAGTATTGATAGCCTTTTTGGTTTTTTGAATGCTTTTTTTTGGTATTTTTGGAAGTTTTTTTTGGAGAGACTAAGATATGATCCTATCCAATGGGTGATCATAGGTATCTCCTCCATTCGGTTCCTTGTAATCTTAATTTAGATATTTTACATTCTTTTCATCATGATTGGATAGGTTGAAAAGGTACATAACATGTTCCTCACATTTTACATGTGTAGTAGAAGATTTAGTGATATCATTTGAAAAATATATTAATTTTCCTTCATGAAAAAGGAAATACCTTATTGATTTAGGTTAATTGTTTCTTTCATTTGGTATATCCAAAGATTTCCTAGTATAAATGCATATGCAGATATGGCAAGTATAACCCCAAAACATGTTTGAATCACTTTAGGACCACAAGAAATTGGTATTATTATGTTTCCTAAGGAGTTTTTCCAACCTCATTTATTTTGTAAGCTATTTAGATCAAAACCAATTTTTTGTAAACATCTTAAATTACAAGTAGTTTTTTCTTGTGTAAGATCAACATGGTTATTGCAAAAATAAGCAATGTCCATGTATAATTTAATTTTTAAATTTTGTTGGTTTGGACACTTTTTTGTTTTGTTCATTTTGAGACTCTTGCATAGGGTATGGACCTTGTATTGGTCCCATGTTAAGTAATTTTTGAAAACTATTCATATAGAGATTAGGAATACCACATTTTTTCTAATAATGTTCCTTAGTTAGATGATTTCCATCCACTATGTGAGGGATAAAACTTTTGAATTTGGAGGGAGATATGTTGAGCTCTTTTAAATGAGTAATGATAAATGAAACATATATGTGCATATCATTATGTAAATGGGTAAATGATCATATTATTTGTGTAATGTTTTTTATTTTAATGGGGAATAATCCCTTTACTAAATATAAATTATAATTCAAAATTATAGGGTCTAAATTCTAGCTCATATGATGTAATTTTGAATCAAATTGTATAATCTTAAAAGGATTCATCATCACATTGTTTGAAATTGTATAAATTTTCTAATGTAAGTTTTGGTACCTTGTGAATATTGAAAACCATGAAGAATGCATCCTCCAATTGTAAAAATATGGTTAAGGAACCCTTTGATAAATTATAGAAGTAGTTATGAACCTCATTTTAAATGCTCATATGGAATACCTTTAGTGTAGGTTTGTCATATTTTTCCCATTGACCAAAAAAATGTACATAACATAACATGTGGTCCAATGGATCTTTATGTGTCTCAAAAAGAGGTAAACATGGTAAGCTTAAAACTTGGCGGATAAGGATATTCAAGTACGCATTGTTGAAGAGGTTGATTATTTAATGATGTTACATTTGTATTGTGATTATGGAAATCCACTTAATTTTGAAGATCCATAATATTGGTCATCATAGATATAAAATATTCCATGGGGATTATTTTAGTATGTTTTTGGTTCATTTTTCTTTAATTAAATTAGCTTAGTAAAAATAAAAATAATACTGAGTTTTTTAAGGAATACATGTGATAGAGGTTTTGCACCATTGATCCAATGAAGTGGGAAATACATTTTGGCTAGGAAGGATTACCTTCACACAAGAGATAAATTGGATAAGACTTAATTAATAGGATAGGTAGGTTACTTACCTAGTACTAGACCAATTCCAAGAAGTAATGATCTTCCTCAAATGGATGTCAACCCACTCTATTTAATTAAGATGGTAATAAAATGACATAAATAAATATTTTAAGATGATAAATATATATATTTAAGAGATAAAATATGCTTATTCAAAGATAAGAGATCATGCTTTAGAGAGAAAATAATAAGATTAGATCCAATACTTGATTTGCCTTTCTAGTATTCTACTAAAACTGATTCATATTTAAGACAAAATAGTTTGTCTAGTGATCAATTAATTCCTTCAATATCATTGTTGATTATATGAATAAACATTGATTCTAAGTAGGTTTAATGTCGATTATGACATAGACTTAAGATGCTGAAACAGATTGCTAAAGGATAGATTCAAAAGGATCTAAGGTGGCCTAGGAATTTAGACAAAACTACATAGGAATAAACTATAGAACATAAAGATCAAATTATGAAGAAAAACAAATAAAATAAATTTAAATGATATTCAATTCTTTGGATATGTATATTGGATTTTTTGGCTTGTTAAAGGATGTTTAATGCTGATTACTATAAGAAGGCCTACTATCAGAGAGCCAAGTAACATCTTGCAACCTATATGGGAGAATTTTTGCAGCACTCTAGTGTAAAATTACCATCCCTTGAAAATATCAATGTTCAGGCTTTTATAATCAATGTCAAACCAAAATGGATCAACACCAATCATGGGAGGATCGATTACAATTATACTCTTTTAACTAGATTTTGTTTGGTTATTTTTAACCATGTGTTTAAGATAAGTAAATAGGTTTCTTGTTTATTACATGGGTTTTTATTATGAGGGAGGTTGTTAAAGATACACATTTACTTGATTAAAAGGTACATCATTTAGATATTTTAGGATTATGGGTAGTTAATATAATTACAATGGTAATTAGTAAAAGTAATTATCATGGGTGAATCCATAGTATATACATAAAATAAACATTTAAGTTATAAGTATAAGTTAGAATTTATATAAGTTATATTTTATGTATATAATTTCAAGATTCTTTAGAAGTTTTTTAAACCCCTAGGAGTTATGATGCAAATTATAGGTTTTGGAGGATTCTACCACATTTCAGACTTAACCTATTTCAAGGTTTTAAGATATCAAACTTAGCCTATTTTAGGATTTTAGGATACTATACTCAACCATAATGCACATGTCATAAGAGACTTATGGTGCATAATTATAGTGACTATAGGGATAGTGGTGTTTTATATGGGTGTCATCATTAGTTCCAACCTACCACCTATTTTAAATCTAGGCATATGAGTATCACCATTCTCATGTATAAAAAGTACAATTTCATGATAATTAAATTTAAGATATTTTGATTATGGCATGAGATATTTAAACTTAGTACCATTGGCATATCATTAGAATGTCTTAGACCATTGGAAGGATTTGTATCATGTACCTTTGGTAATGTAATAAAAATATTATCTTGGGAGATGTTTGGCAATGTATAATTTTTTGGGGTTTTAATGATTTTCCTTGAAGGCATGCCCCCATATTATTTATTTGTATATCATACATAATTTCTTTATGTAGTTGTCCAAAAATTTTCCTATTAAAATGAAGGAGCCTCTTATTCATATAGACCCACTTATTTGGTAAAATGTATATGCGTCATTCATTGGTGAGTCATGGATTCATTTGAAAACCCCAACCCTTTTCTATTTGTATTAGTATTTTTAAGAGATATAGGGTGGGGTATACCTTGCTCATATTTTCCCAATCCTTGGCCTTGGTATCCATACTTTTACAAGTATTGAGTGCCAAAATCTTATAATGGTTGTATAGGAAGCATGGCTAAATTTTATGAATCCTTTGTAAGATGGATTGATTTATCTCTTAGAATGGTGGGAGTGTGGACCTAATTAGAGGGATAACAACTACCACCAATTATTGATTTTATATTACATGCTTTAGTATTTGGATCAAGGTAAGAGTAGTCAACTTTGATTCCTTGAGGGAGATTTCGAGTGTTTCATAATCATAGTCATCAAAGCAATAAATATCATCCATGATAAGGGTGATGAAAATCATAATGAATATAACCATGCAACAAATAATGACAGGAAGAAATTATAAAACCCTATATAGCCTAGGGTTTGTATGTTCAAATATCATGTTCACCAAATGTTTAACCTTAGATATAAATATGTGTTTTTTTAACTTTATAGCTTAGGGTTAAGAATATATAAATGAAATGGCACAAGGGTGATAATAAAATATATAACATGTTAATTAAATGATAAAATTAGATATAATAATACACTAAATTTATTATCTTAAAATAGTCTAAATATGAAAAGTACAACTTGTTGGAAATATTGTCATTGATGTCAAAAGTCTAGCATTGTTGGTGACAAAGGCCCCATAGCATTTAATGGTGTTTTTAATGTTCATATCTTGGCTAATGTGCATTATTATTTATTTAATATTAAAAAAAATATTTTTGATTGCATAAAGTCAAAAGAGGGCCCACGAAGAAGTCAAAGAGTCACGAGATAAAGACAAAATAAGGAAAATACACATATTCCCATAAAGGGTCACCTTGAGGAATTCAAAGAGACACCAAGTGAAGAAAAAAGAGGGTATGGAACATTTTTCCATGTAGAGTCACATTAAATAATTCAAAAGTTCATGAAGATAAAGAAAAAAGGGGAAAGGATGCATTTGCTCATGAAGGGTCACCATGTGAATTTTCAAATACAAAGATTCAAAGGGTCATACAAGTTTAGCACCATTTTATATAAGGAGTGAAGAGTCACAAAGGGTGAATTCCAAAGTCAATCTGGAAAGCTATAAATAAAGGCTTGAGAAACCTTTTTTAATATGCAATCAAGTGAGTAAGTGCATGGTTTTATCTAGCTAAGAAGAGCAAGAGGAGAGAATAAAAAAGAAAAAGATGAAGTAGTATTCTATCATTTGTTGAGAAAGTAACTTTGTGAGATAGTTGTGTTTTACTCACAAGAGGGGTTGGTGCTCCTATGGGTTACTGATCATAAATAATTATTATTTTGGTTCTCAGCAAAGGGGTTGGTGCTCTTATGGGTTGGTGCTCAGTAAAGGGTTTGGTATTCCTGCAAGTTAGTGCTTGTAAACTTTGTAATTTGAGTTGGTGTTCATTCATATACTTGAGATTTTTCTCAATGGTTTTTTACACATTAGGTTTCCATATAAAAATCTAGTCTCTCTCTCTCTCTCTCTCTCTCTCTCTCTCTCTCTCTCTCTCTCTCTCTCTCTCTCTCTCTCTCTCTCTCTCTCTCTCTCTCTCTCTCTCTCTCTCTCTCTCTCTCATGTGGTGCATATAATTACTTCAAATTTATTGCATATCTTGAATGTATGATTAAGTGGTTAAAGAAAATGAATTTAATTAAGTAAAATATTTAAAATATATATGATATATGGATTCACACCCCCCCACTCACTCTCAGTATATCATGCACTTAACAATTGGTATCAGAGTAGGTTCCTTTAAAAAGAGTTTAACAACTTGAAGGTAGATTAGGGAAAGAACGATGGCTAGAGCACATAAAGGCTTTTCTAAAAACAAGGCACCTTTTTTTTATGGGAAAAATCATGGCTTTTAGAGAATAAAGATGAGGAATTAATTGATGTCCCTTAGATTTGACATTTAACAAGCAATGATGGAGGAATACAAAGAGCCATAGATACTTGTAACTACTCTGGTAGAAAATAAGGTAAGTAGAAAAAATGCTAAAGATTTAAATGCTATTTTATGTGAATCAAAATTTGTTAAAGTTATGTAATGCAAATCTACTCATGAGATTTGGGAAAATCTTGAGAATATTTACAAAGGTGATGGAAAGGTTCAACAAGCTAAGCTCTAGACTTTTAAAAGATGGTTTGAAAGTTTGAAGATGGAAGAGGAAGAAAATATAGCAAGTTATATTTTATGGGTTGATCAAATAGTTAATCAAATTTAAGGCCTTAGAAAAAACTTGGAAGTCAATGGTGGTACAATTTTTTTTGAGATCTCTACCAATGAGATATGATACAACGATTTTAGTAATCAAAGAGATGAAGGATATATCCAAGCTAAAGATGGATGAACTACATGGTATTCTTATGGCATATGAGATGTAGACCGAATAAGAGAAACCCTCAAAGAGCGAAGTTGATTTCAAGACATCAAATAAAGACAAGGCTAAGATTCAAGAATTAGGTGACAGCTCTAGTGATGAGGAAGATGACAATGGAGATATATTCATCCTCAATCCTAAAAAGGGAAAAAGTAATTATCAGGGAAAGTTGTCATTTAAATGTTTTAAATGTGGTAAGATTGGACATTTTGAAGCTAAGTGCCTAGAAAAGAACAATGGTGAAAATGAAGAAGGAAAGTCTACATATAAGAAGAATATCAAAGGCAAATACAAGAAGGGATTTGAGAAGAAGAGTTTATACTCTAAAGATCCTAGCTTAGTCAAAGACAGTGGATTCAATGACTCAGATGAAGAAGTTCTATTCATGACCATACATAAATATGCCTCTGTAAGCAAAATTATAGATGATCAAGAAGAATAACATGATGAAGCTGAGGTGAATATAGAAGGAGAGCTCATTTGTGCCTTAAAATAATTATAAGATCTTGAGAAGAAGAATCAAATATTGAAGCACCAAATTGAGAAAAATGAAAAATAGTCAAAAGAAATTATTGAAGATCTATAAGCACATATTAAAGAAGCAAAAAAGAGTGAAGAAGATCTAACAGCTTAGTTGTAAAAAGTAAGTGAAGAATGTGAAAGGTATGTTGTTGAAATTGCCTCTTTAAAAGTAGATTTTGAGAAAATAATTAAAGCAGTCAATGATAAAGTATCCAATGATTCAAAATTTGAGAATAACACTAATATGTTAAATAAGATATTGGAAAATGAAAAATCAATATAAAATAAGACAGGCATCAGATTTAAAAAGAAAAAGCATTATGTTGAAGATCTTACAAAAGAAGAAATAAAAAGGGAATAAGTTAAGAATGCAGAGGACAAATCAAACAAAGAAGGTTAGAAAGAATAGAGCTACAAAAGACAATCAGGTCAAAGATACACAAATCAGAATAAGTTCTATTTTTATGGTTATTATTTTTATTGTAATGGTTGTGGTCATAAGAAAATAGAATTCTAGAAAAGAGTTAACAATTTCAAAAATAAGGAGTAGGAAACTTATGCAGAGTCAAGCAGAAGCCACAACTCTTTTGCTCCTCTATCAGGATTTGATGAAGATTCCATAATGTGTTACAAGTGTAATAATTTTGGACACATATCCAAGTATTATAGAATCATTTTTGAGTTAGTTAAGAAAGACTAAATTTTTAAGGCTCCATTTATCGAGAAGAAAGTTTAGACAGGTTCATGGCAAAAAAACAACCTAAAAAGTCTATGTTAGTCTAGACAACTTTGCATGTAAGAAATGAAGAAAAGCCATGGTTCATTGATAACAGATGTTCGAGGCACATTATAAGATATAAGATAAATTTCATAACTCTAAATAAGTTCAATGGTAACATAGTAAAATTCAGAGACAATACCACTTTTGAAATAGCCATAAAAGGTACGTTAAGTTTGGATAATGGTAGAACTAAGACTAAATATTTTTTATATGTAGAAGGTATTAAGCATATTATATTGAGTGTAAGTAAAATGTGTGATGAGGGACACACACTAAATTTTTATGTAGAAGGTTGTGAAAATAAGAAAAAATATTCAGATGTGTTAATTATAGATGGTTAGAGGACAGGCAATAATTTGTATATGTTATCAGATATTAAAGGTCAAAAATGTTGTTTGAGTCAGGTTGAGGAAATTTGGCTATGGAACAAGAGAATGAGACACATAAATTTTGACAATCTTATCAACATCAAAAATAAGAAATAAATTAGAGGTATTCCAAAGATTACAAACCCCTTTAACACTCTTTGTGAACCATGCCAACATGGGAAGTAGGCCAGAAGACAATTCAAAATAAAAGAATACTTGACCACTTAGATGTTAGAGCTTGTTCACACTGATTTGTGTGGACCTATGAAAACTCAAAGTACTCAAGGTGAAAAATATTTCATGTTTCTTATTGATTATTTTACACATATGACTTGGGTGATGTTTAAAAAATAATAATTAGAAGCTTTCAGCCACTTCAAAGCATTCAAGGCTTTTTTTGAGAATGACACTAATTTGAAGATTAAGTGTTTGAGATTAGATTAAGGAGGAGAATTCATGTTGGATGAGTTTATTGAGTATTGTGAAGACCATGGGATAAAGAGACATTATTCAGTAGCCAAAAATCCATAGCAAAATAAAGTAGTTGAGTGGAAAAATAGAATAGTTCAAGAGATGGTGAGGACAATGCTAATGAATCCAAGATATCAGATAAATATTATAGAGAGGTCGTAGGTATAATAGTGCATATTCAAAATAGAGAGATGCTAAAAATTAATAGTGACAAGACTCCCTATGAGCTATGAAAAAATAAACTAGCTATATTTGATTACTTCAGAGTCTTTGGTAGCAGATGCTTCATAAAGAGAATTGATGAAAAATTAGGTAAGTTTGAATCTAGAATAGATGAAGGTATATTTCTTGGATATTCTAGAAAAATTAAATCTTATAAATGTTATAAAAAAGAACCAAGAATATTTTTGAAAGTGCAAGTGTCAGGATAGATGAAGATGTAGCACAAAGAGCCAATAATCTAGTAGACACTCCTAAAATCATTGAATAAGAATATTTTGAAGAATTAGATGAGGATGAGAAGGAGCAAAAGGACACCAAGACCACATCCAAATATGTTCTTAGAAATAATAATAATAGTGACATCATCAAGAACATAAATGAATGAGTTCACACCAGAAGGATGATGGTAAGTGAATTTGAGTAAGTTAATTTTTCTTTGTTGTCTAAAATTTAGCTTAAATTTTTTTAGAAGCTAGACATGATGAGCATTGGGTTAAGGAAATGGATGAAGAATTAAATTAGATTGAAAATAATGATACTTTGGAATTAGTGCCTAGACCAAAAGATCAAATTGGATAGGAATGAAATGGGTATATAGAAATAAGTTGAATGAAGATGGTGAATTTACTAGGAATAAAGCAAGGTTAGTATGTAAAGGATATGCTTAGATTGAGGGTATAGATTTTGAAGAAAATTTTGCACTAGTGGAAAGGCTAGAGGCTATTAGAATGTTTCTTTCATATCCAGTGTTTAATAATTTCAAAGTGTTTTAGATGGATGTCAAGTCTGTCTTTTTGAATGAGAATCTAGAAGAGGAGGTCTACATTAAGTATCCTAAGGTATTTATTCTCTCAAATGATAGTATCTATGTGTGTAGATTGAAGAAAATATTATATGGTGTAGACACCGAAAAAGTGTCTACCCCTTGGTCGACTCCCCCTTGGTCCCCTTGGTTCACTTCCAAACATTCCTAACCCACACAATTATTAATTTAAAATAAATTAACTATTTTAAATTAATAACACCCTTGACACATCACCCATGACACCTCACCCCACCTTGGATACCTCTCCTTGGATGCCTCCCATCACCCTATGACCAATTTATGACCTATTTCAACCCTCTCGTGCTTATTTAATCCACCATTCGACCATTTTCCAAATGGCAATTAGACCTATCAGTTGGAAGAATGGGTAAAAGGCTAATTTTAGCCTCTTTTCCCATTCTTCAGCCATCGATGTCGATCAATATCGACCGATGCTGATGGTATCACCGACGCTGGTTTCTTTAAAACTATAATCTGACCACTATTTCACCCCCTACAAACTTGAATTCTCCTGCTCCAGGCTCCAAGCTCTCTCACTTCTTGACTTCTTGTAGGTATTAGCATCTCAACAGCACTTTCCAGGCTCAAGGATTTTGCACTAGCCATTCCACACTGGATTAAAGGTTGCACAACATCTCCTGCATCAGCCACAACGAAAATAGGCCTCCTGCACTTCTGCCTCTCCACTTACAGCTAAGTATTTCTACTAGTTTTTATTTCATTGTCTTTTTAATACATTAGCAATCAGCCCACTACCCATTTCCAAGCATTCTTGACACAACCCAATCTACTCTTCCTAGAGAGCTTGAAGAGCCTTCTCTCACCCTTATCTCCCTTTTACCCTTGTCCTCTATCTGATCCCTCTTTCAGGGCACACTCTCTATCCTGCAAACCTAGCACAAATCACTAAAACTCCCACAGACATCCCAAACCATTCTGTCGACCACAGACTCAACCTGACACTCGTCCAAAGCCCCATTACCCCAGCTGACATCAACCTCTAGGCCCATTGCCCCTATCGACGTCGGCAGCTAACCGACATCGGCAACATTTATCAATCGATGACGACAGACTAACCGACATCGATGACTGTGGAAGACCAACAAAAAAAATAGGTACGCATTATCTCTATTTTTAATGCTTAGTCTTTCATTATTTATCTTTATCTGACACTATTTTATCAACTAGTGGACTATCATCCCTCAAGGAAGTCTTTGCACTTTTGGGACTGAGCTTTTGCTTGGCAGTCCACCTTACATCCATCTAACAATCTCCTTGTTTAAGTCTTTCTCTCTACAGGTGTCATCCTCCATAGCCAAAGAGGAGTCCCTACAATGTCTAGATAATAGTGCGCAAACTTCATCCGGGTACGTACAAACCCTTGACCATTATTTTAGTTTCTTTCATCTTTTGAATGTGGAAAAGCAAAAATAGTTAGAAACATTATGGCATGCCTGGTGGGTCTCTAGGACTTTTCATTGGGTTCATACTTTTTCTTCTAAAAAAAAACTTTTCATATAGGTGCATTAGGTCTCTTCTTGCATCCTTTTCCTCTATCTCTTCCAAAAGACACTATCAGCAAAGTTAAAAAGAATCCTTCTTTTTCTTTCTTTCCTGCATCTAGAGTAGTGAAATTCATACTCTTCAACCGTTTCTCCACTTGTCTACATCCGAACACACATTTCAATTTGGGCTTAAAATCTTTTGCATTTCATTTCTACTTGCATGCATTTTTAGCTCACCTAGTAACTTAAAACCGCATTATGAATAAAGCGTAGTGCACTTATGTTACATGACCAGACCACTTTCACAACTAAACATATAAACATACCTGAGACAAGGTCTGACTAGGATTTCATCACCTAGCGGATACCTTACCCTTCCTGGTAATCCCACTTGGACTTCACTACCAAGGGGAGAGCCCACTCTGTTCTCTGGCAGAGTATAAACTCTAGGGGAAGTATATACTGGCTAAGCGACCCACCTTATCTCTAGGCTCATGAAGTGAGGGAAGCTTGCTCCTTAGCACCAGGCCACGTACAGAACCTAATATAGACTTTTGAGCACCGAAACCAACTTTAGACTGCCTCTTCTAGGACCCGTTCTGAAAGCCAACTTTCCAAACACACCCTTCTAAGGCATAAGCCAACAAGACTCTAAAACTTATTCTTAGGAATTAACGTTTAGGGTCTGCTTGTCTTCATCAAATTTTTTTGTCTCTATCTAGTTTTTTGAGCTGGTGAGGTCGCATTCTGAGCTTCAAGAACAACTCAGACTTTCTTCTTTCTTCCAAAAACTTTCAGTCTTTTGAAGTTTCTGGAAACACAGTAACCGACATCAGTTTTTTCCACCGACGTTGGCAACATATTTTTACCAACATCAGTTATCTGACCGACATTGGAATTTTTTTTTCACTGGCATTAGTTTTTTCACCGACGTCGGTCACTATCAAAATCCTTCTTAAAAAAACAACAGGCTTAAAACCTGACTTTTTTGCTGTTAGACACACATTCTGAGTTTCTAAAACTAAAAAAACATAGTTTCTGAAACCTAACCCTTTTTGCCTTGAATGGATTTGACACGTATTCAAACCAAGACTCTTGTTGACCATGCAAGGCAACAACCACTTCCACCTTTGCCTTTCATATCAAGTCCCCTAATGGAGTGTACTTCAGACACTGAATATTCTCCTATCCAGTCAACCCCCGATCAATCTCCAATTGTTCTTGAAGGGGATCAAAATTTTGAGATATTCCTTGACCATAGCATCAAGGCTCTCCAACACTATCTCGCTAAGGGCCAAACGCAAGACTCTTCAATTCAACCAAGTTTGTCACATTTTCACAACTTGATTGTCTCAACCCCAAACACTCTTACACCCGTAACTATAAGAGTGATTACCTACCCTTTGGCTAGTGTTGCCACCATCCAACCACCTCTGGCAACATCAAGCCTAGTCGTGCCTTCTACCTTCATGACATAACCACCCTTGGCTTCCACATCTGTCCCAATGACTATTATCAATATGTTGTGCCTATACAAGCGTAACCAACTACGTCATACGTCCCTTCTAATCCCTTCCAAACGTCTTACAACCTAGGGGGTGCCCCACCTAAAAATCCATCAACTGATCTAATCAAGATGTTGATGGACAAAATATCTAATCTTGAGACCTCCATTTTTGGTTCAAGCAATGTCCTTTCATATGACCAAATTTGCAACGAGCCCATTCATCCTTCAGTCCCAATCCGGCTGTATCCCAGTTAGTGGGAGATTCCTAAGTTCACTCACTTTTAGAGTAAGGAAGACCCATAGTAGCATCTACGAGCATTCAGACATGCTTGTTATCTTATAATGCATGATGATGCATTGTTGCTATGCACATTCCCCATGTCACTTTCTGGTGCTGCCCTCGATTGGTATAGCTCTCTCACCAGACACTCTCTTTTCACATTCACCCAGCTAGCTCAACTTTTCCTTGACCACTTTTTTATCAATATCACCAAAAAGGTTTCAATCATAGACATATACTCTATCAAACAGTTTGATGACGAATCAATAGCTAATTTTATTGCCCGTTGGAGAGGCTTAGTCAACCAGCTCTCCTTTTCTTTGCCTCAATTCGAGCTCATCAAACTCTTTTCCCAGGCGTGTGCCAAACATATTTCATCTACTCTATGGTTCCAAACATTCTACACCTTTGACAAAGCTTTCACAATGGCTAAGAAGCTTGAACTACGTGCTGTCAAGGAAAATAAGATCAAATTGTGGAGTAAAAACCCCAACACCAAGTCCAATGACACTTCCTCCAAACCTTCTTCTTCATATTCCAAGTCCAAAGGATCGGCAAATGCTGTGGTCCTTAGACCATCATCATCAACAACAACCAACCAATCTCAGCCTTCCACATCAGACTACATCAAAAAACAATTCCAACAATGATACATACAATGTCAATACACTCCAATAGGAGAGTCATACACATTTGTGTTGGTTAAACTCGTCAAACAGGGGGTCCTCAATCTCCCCCAAATCTAACCACCTCAATTCGACCCCTTGAAACCTACCCCTGCATGGTATAGGGAAAATGACTTTTGTCATTATTACCGTGTCCAGGGCCATGACATAAACAACTGTAAAACCTTCAAAAACATTGTCCAAGACATGATAGATAAAGGTGATCTTATTTTGGATAACCCAAACATGCCACCCAATCAAAACATAGATGTCTTTAGACAACCTTTTCCTAACCATCCCCCTAGCCAAAACAACATGCAGACCATGGCCAATGACGCTCAAGAGCGTAATATATGCACAATCAACATGGTCTCACCTCTTATGCCTAACCAACCTCTCTCATAGTCTAAAGAGGTTAGCCCACCCATTGGTCCTTCACAAGTAGAAGAGCCTTCTTCTCCTATTCCTCCATCATAGGTGGAAGAACCTTCTCTTGTTAGTTCTCCATCAACCTCTCTTATATTGGAGGATGCCTTGACCATACCAGCATCGGCTGCCTCACCTTCATCCTTCTTATCAACAATGGGGGATCATACTTTTCCCACACCTTGACCACATGCCGAAGCCATCACCATCCCTACGCTCTACCCTCTTGAAGAGCCACAATCTCCAATCCCTTCTCCATTGAGAGAGGAACTCACCACCTCACCTACTTCGGTCAAAGAAGATCTAGTGAGGGTAGACTTGAACCTTACCCCCCACAATAGTGGCCCTTAGACCAAACCAAAGAAGGCTACTAAACTACATCGGAGAACTTTTCTCCCACCATCATCATTGCCCTCCATTTTGGGCCCACATCCCTCGAGCTTAATAGGAGTGCTTCCTACTCCGACACCCAACAAAAACAAATCACCTCCATTACAACCAACACCTAACAAAAACATACCTCCTTCAAAACATCCAATGCCTCCTACCATGAAAGTGTCATCTATGCATCTGGCCACACCACCAAACAAAATGATGGTATGAAACACTCCCTTGACAACATCTAAACAGAAGTTGCCAAATTTTATTGCAACACAACATGCAGACCCATTAGCAGGTTCTTATACCTTGCTGTTACACCAATTGTTACAATCCTCTAGCATAACCCTTCTGCCTATCAAACCATTTCAACCTCTCAGACTAAAATCGTCTTGGTTCGATGACACCAAAATTTGCCAATATCATCACACACCCGGGCATGACACTAAAAATTGTTGTGCCCTTAAGGTTGCCATCCACCAATTCATGGAGAAAAACACCCCTCTTGTTGAGGATACTATCAACAAATCTCCAACACCGTCTCATGTCTCCCAGACCTCTTCACCGTCACACTCATCAACTCTCGGATCAAGGCCATCTTGGTTCGATGACACTAAATTTTGTGTGTATCATCGTACACCTGGACATGACACTAAGCATTGTTGCGCTCTTAAAGCTCTCATTCATCAACACTTCAAAAAGGACACTCTTCTCGCTAAGGATCCTTTTTACCACCCTTTCAATAAACCATCAACACCATCCCTGGCCTCTCAAACATCCTCACCTAAATTGGGATCCCCGTACAAGACTATGGTCCCTCTATCACCTTCAACCCCATTATTTGAAATCAACAATATCAATGTGACCACCAGGTCACAAATCATGAAGGATAAAGGGAAAGAGAAGGTTTCTCTCCCCCAAATATATCCATTCGTTAAGTCTCCTCAACCATCAAGACCTAATATTTCAATTTTGGGCACATCTCGACCAACTTATTCAAACCCAATTAATGACCCCATGGTGAAACAATGTCATCAAACCTCTGTGAAGACATCTTTGTATGACCTCATACAAAGCTCTCCACAACATCACCAAGCTTTAATCAAAGCCTTACAGGTAGTGGAGGTCCAACCTGAAGACTCCCAACCACTAGCTACCTTAGTCCAATCATTACCAACCATTGCCTCCATCACCGTCCCTAATTCTGAGATTCCAAACTCCAACTTGGAAGATCAAGATCTCACCCTCTTAAACTAAGCCTATCAGGGAAAAGCTTTGTAGGATGCATCCTTACATCACACTCCTTGACAAAGAGAAGCTTCATTGTCTTCTCTCCATCTTATCCAACCATTCCTCAAACATTCTCCTCATCACCAAAATAATTGGTGGAATTTGACTCTATATTGACTATCATGACATTGACCAAACATCAACCGACCAAGCTTCAACCAAGCCTTGACCAAGCATCGACCAAGCCTCAACCAAGCCTCGACCAAGCATCAACCATGCCTCAACCAAACATCAATCGAGCCTCGCCCAAGCCTTGACCAAGCCTCGACCACACCTCAACCAAACATCAACCAACCAAGCCTCGACCAAGCATTGACCAAACATCAATCAACCACGCCTCAACCAAACATCAACCAACCAAGCCTCGATCAAGCATCAACCAAGCCTCAACCAAGCCTCGACCAAACATCAACCAAACATCAATCGACTAAGCCTCAACCAAGCCTTGACCAAGCATTGACCAAGCCTTGACCAAGCATTGACTGAACATCACCCAACCAAGCATCGACCAAACATCAACCAACTTCTTAATCATCTTTAACACGTGACCAATTTGGAAAGAAGCAAATGGGGCAAGTTTGCTCCTAATTGGCTTGGACCTTACATCATCATACATAAGTATGGGTCAGGGACTTATCATCTATCTTCTTTCGAAGGCCGACCAAAACTGAGCCCCTTAATGCCTTGCATCTGTGACCATTCTACTGTTAGTTGAGTACTCATTCACTCGACATTTAATTTGAGCTCATCCCTTGAGCAATCCCTGTCATCTTCATCCTCATTCCTTTCAACCCTATTTCCCTAAAATAAACCCTATGTAACCCTTTTATAAAGTATGAATGCTTTGTCCTAATAAAAGGGAGCCCTTAACCTTCTATAGTCTTGTCCATGACTACAAATCCTGTCAAAAATAAATGGGATGCCTAAAATATCAAAAGGTCATAAAGTCTAAATGTAGACTGCTCCCTCGAAGGATAGCTGTATCATCATTGCTGTAGCTAACAGACTGCTCCCTCGAAGGACAGCTATGCAAAGCCCTCATATATATATAAATCAAAAATATATACCACTCCCGTGAAGGATGGCTATGCCTAAACATCTTGCTACAAATAGTACTCTCTTAAAAGCTTCCCGCATCGATTAGCTTCACAAATGACCACAAAACAAAATGACATCCCCATGTAGACTTCCCGCATTGATCAGTCTACCAAAAAAAAAAAGGGTCATGGACTTGACTTGTAGTCATTCTCAGGGTCTCCTATAAAAAGGGGCAAAGTTATCCTTGATAAAACAAGATTACCCTATCCTCACATATCACATCACCTACTCAAGGGATTTTGAGCACGTTTTAATGTCAAAGTGATTTGATTACCTCTCTAACACAACCAGTGGTCAACGACATAATTCATGAATGGGGCTTTTGTTTCTAAAACCCCCTACCTATGCTATCATTATGGTCCTCATCAATAAAAGAGCAATGCGCCTTTCACTTCTTCCATACCTTTGTCACATTCAACCAAATCATTTTCTCAACCAAACCAAACCAACCCAAACTTTTTTTGACCACTATCATAGCCGATTCACATAGTTTCTATGGAAACCAATACACATGGAAACTATCGACCACACAATTTATGTTAAGCATAAACCATTACTTGCTGAAGCATAAATTGACTTATTTCATTTTTAGCATACATCCATCACTAATATGAAAAATTGCTAGGGATGAAAGACCATAACCAATGTTACAGAATACACCATCACCCAATATGGAAAAGACTGTAACATCATCTTCCCCTCATCATTTAACCATGACCAAAACCAATCATCAACCACTTTGACCCTTCCTCCCTTTTGGGAGAACTACATTGGCTTGAGGCCCTTCCAACAGGGGCTATGTAGGCAGCACTCAGATGACATGACATCTTCTGGGGTTAGCTCAGCCACATCCATTTGTTCGTCTACTTGATGGGCAAACCATTTTACCTCTTAACCATGACTTAACCTGACCAAACCAATCATTAACCATTTTGCCTCTTAGTCTGAACTACATTGGTCTGAGGCCCTTCCAACAGGGGCTATGTAGACAACACTCAGATGACATGACATCTTCTGGGGTTAGCTCGGCCACATCCATTTGTTCATCTATCTGATGGACAAACCATTTATCCTTTACCCATGACTTAACCTGACCAAACCAATCATCAACCAACCTATCAACCTAGCCTGAACTACATTGGTCTAAGGCCCTTCCAACAGGGGCTATGTAGGCAACACTCAGATTACATGACATCTTCTGGGGTTAGCTCAGCCACATCCGTTTGTTCATCTATCTGATGGACAAACCATTTTTACCTTTGACCATGACTTAACCTTGTCCAAACCACATCCATAGCTAACCCTCTTCCTCCCTTTTAGGGAGAACTACATTGGCCTGAGGCCCTTCCAATAGGGGCTATGTAGGCAACACTCAGATGACATGACATCTTCTGGGGTTAGCTCGGCCACATCCATTTGTTCATCTATCTGATGGACAAACCATATTACTCTTTAACCATGACTTAACCTAGTCCAAACTAATCATCAAATATTTTGACTCTTCACCTGAACTACATTGGTCTGAGGCCCCTCAAACAAGGGCTATGTAGGCAGCACTCAGCTGACATGATGTCTTCTGGGGTTAGCTCAGCCACATCTATTTGTTCATTTATCTAATGGATAAACCATCTTACCTTTGACCATGACTTAACCTCATCCAACCCACGTCCATAACTGACCCTCTTCCTCGCTTTTAGGGAGAACTACATTGGCCTGAGGCCCTTAAAACAGGGGCTATGTAGGCAGCACTCAATTGACATGGGGTCTTCTGAGGTTAGCTCAACCATTTCCTTTGTCACATTCCTTCGTCACCTGCTAATCACATCACAAACAATCACATATAACAACAACCATTAACATTATCATACACCAATCACATTAGTTTCTCTGAAAAACATTACACATGGAAACTAACAACCAAGACACAAACCAATGTTACGGCGTACATCATTACACCATAATTAAGAAGTTGTGACATAATCATCAACATCATCATAATGTACATCATTCACATCATAATCATCAAACATCATCATCATAGCATAATCATTCACATCATAAACATCATCATAAACATCATCACATTAATCATATATCATTAAAACATATGAGAAATGCTAAAAACATCCTTAACATCCATAACATCCATAACACATCAATAAACCAAAATCTCATCATATATATCTGTACATCAAAGTTTATAATGGTACAATCTATCTCTCTCTCTCAAAAAATCAAGTACATCTCGCATCAACGGCTCATAGGCTGATATATACATAATTCCTCAAAAGGCCTCAAGGTTGTGGCTGTGGTGGTGGTGGTAGTGGCCATGATGACGTTGTATCATCTCCACCCTCTGATCATCGCCGTCTGTGAGAACCCAAAGTAGTCACACGTGACATAGATCTCTGTCAACTCTCCTTAGCTCTCATATCTAAATATCATTGTATCTGAGGGAACCCCCTGATAGCCCTCTCATAATACGTAATCTCATCCAAAGCATTATTGTACCTAGATATAGGCACAGTCTGCAGTGGACCCATCAATCTTAACACTACGCCCTGAACTGAACCCTGTGCCTGGGCTGCGGCCAACTGGCCCTGCAAAATGGTGATCTGCCCTATCAAAGTAGCCACCTAACCTGTCAAAATTGTAACCTACCCCTGTAGTCTTATGACCTAGCCCTCCAAAATGGTCACTCATCCTCATGTTGCATCCCTCTCTTAGATGCCAACGTCCCTCTCCTATTTGGCAGCATCCCTCTCCTACCTCACCCTGGTCACTACCTGCAGATTAGGCTATGGTCCTACCTAAATCTCTGTGTACTCTCCTACCCACCATACTGAGTAAGCCTCTGTGCACCCTGGATCAACTATCCCAGGCCCTGCTGGTAACTCACTCAAATCTAGAGCTCCCTTTTTCACTTGGTCAAATGTCACAAATGAATTTTGGTGGGCCGCCAATTTGGTTTTGTCACATTCAGTAGTCCACTGACGTCAGCAGTAGCGTGCCCTAGGTAGCCAACATTAGCCTATTTCCACTGAAGTCAGTCCCTTTTAGCCACTGACATCAGTTTTATAACCAATGTTGGCATCATTAAATCCTCCATCCTCTTCAAAATGACCAAAATCATGTCCACAATCACCAGTTCTCATAGCCTCCTCCTAGGGCACACTTGAGATCCCTTTTACCTCGACCATAGACCTTGGAGATCGTGACTATCTCCTCCAACCTTGACCACTTTCGAGACAACTTTGCCTTAGTTGTTTTGGTTGCATATAAGCTACTTCATGAATAGTTAGCCAAATTATCTGCACATCCACATCACAACCCTCACAAGTATTGGATCACGAGCAAGTTGATCCCCACTACTTGTGCCATTTTCATGTTTTCCAGGAGCACTTCCTAAGCTTGGGATAATTGGAACATGATGACCATTAGAGCTATAGCTTAGATCGAATAACCCAATCAGCTACGACTAAATGCTGGGGCCCAATTATTTCAATTTTAGCACTCCTCGACCTTTGACCATGACAATTTGACCTACCTATCATGTAGAGTGGTATATGTGCAATCCCACCCTTTACAGTGTTCACACTCAAGCCTTCACCCTTTCCATCCACTATCTATCAAATCAGCACCTGATTTTAGGTTCCCTTCCCTCGACTCCTGCTTTGAGGGGGAATACCTCATCCCATAATCAGGGCAATCAACTCTTATTTTTGTCTTGCAGTTCATCAGAACAACCAACAGGACAAAAATGACCTTATCCCATACCTGGGGTAATTTACTCCTATTTTTGTCTTGCAGTTCGTCAAAACAACCAACAAGACAAAAAGGGGCAAATGTAGACACCGAAAAAGTGTCTACCCCTTGATCGACTCCCCCTTGGTCCCCTTGGTTCACTTCCAAACATTTCTAACCCACACAATTATTAATTTAAAATAAATTAACTATTTTAAATTAATAACACCCTTGACACATCACCCATGACACCTCACCCCACCTTGGATACCTCTCCTTGGATGCCTCCCATCACCCTATGACCAATTTATGACCTATTTCAACCCTCTCACGCTTATTTAATCCACCATTCAACCATTTTCCAAATGGCAATTAGACCTGGCAGTTGGAAGAATGGGTAAAAGGCTAATTTTAGCCTCTTTTCCCATTCTTTAGCGACTGACGTTGGTCAATATCGGTCGACACCGACGGTATCGCCGATGTCGGTTTCTTTAAAAATATAATTTAACCACTATTTTTCCCCCCACAAACATGAATTCTCCTGCTCCAGGCTCCAATCTCTCTCACTTCTTGACTTCTTACAGGTATCAACATCTCAACAACACTTTTCAGGCTCAGGGATTCTACACCAGCCATTCCACACTGGATTGAAGGTTGCACGACATCTCCCGCATCAGCGACAATGGAAATAGGCCTCCTGCACTTCTGCCTCTCCACTTACAGCTAAGTATTTTTACTTGTTTTTATTTCATTGTCTTTTTAATACATTAGCAATCAGCCCACTGCCCATTTCTAGGCATTCTTGACAAAACCCAATCTGCTCTTCCTGGAGAGCCTGAAGAGCCTTCTCTCACCCTTATCTCCCTTTTACCCCTATCCTCTATCTGATCCCTCTTTCAGGGCACACTCTCTATCCTGCAAACCCAGCACAAATCACTAAAACTCCCACAGACACCCCAAACTATTCTATCGACCACAGACTCAACCTGACACTCGTCCAAAGCCCCATTGCCCCAACCGACATCGGCCTCCAGGCCCATTGCCCCTACCGACATCGGTAGCTAACCAATGTCGGCAACATTTATCAACTGACAACGGTAGACTAACCGATGTCGGTGACTGTGGAAGACCAACAACAAAAATAGGTATGCATTGTCTCTATTTTTATTGCTTAGTCTTTCATTATTTATCTTTATTTGACATTATTTTATCAACTAGTGGACTATCATCCCTCAAGGAAGTCTTTGCACTTCTGGGACTGAGCTTTTGCTTGGTAGTCCACCTTACATCCATCTAACAATCTCCTTGTTTAAGTCTTTCTCTCTACAGGTGTCATCCTGCACAGCCAAAGAGGAGTCCCTACAATGTCTGGATAATGGTGCACAAACTTCATCTGGGTACGTACAAACCCCTGACCATTATTTTAGTTTCTTTCATCTTTTGAATGTGGAAAAGCAAAAATAGTTAGAAACATATAGATTAAAACAAGCTCCAAGATCTTGGTATGCAAGACTTGATAAGTACCTACAATATCAAGGTTTCAAAAGAGGTTTTGTTGATAGTAATCTTTAAATCAAAATAGAAAGTAAACATCAGTTGATTATTGTGGTATATGTTTATGACATAATATTTGGAGGTAACATTGAAATAATGACAAAAGAATTTTATGATAATATGAAAAAATAATTTGAGATGTCTATGCTAAGAGAATAATCATTTTTCCTAAGCTTGCAAATATTTTAGTTAGATAAAATAATTTTCATATCTCAAAGTAAATATGCCAAGGAAATGTTGAAAAAATTTGGTTTTGAGGATTTTGCACCAATTGACACACTAATGGTTATAAGGAACAATATGATTAAGGATGAAGATTAACCTATTGTAGATCAATCTTTATATAGATCTATGATTGGTATTATTTTATATTTGACAACATCAAGGCTAGATAGCATGCACGTAGTGTGCATAGTTGGGAGATATCAGGCAGCCCTGAAGGAGATTCATGTTCATTTGGTGAAGAGAAAATTTAGATATGCCAAGGGGACATTGGATTATAGTTTTTGGTATCCCACAAGTAGAGATTTAACTTTGGTTACTTAAATAGATTCAAATTGGGTAGGTTGTTTTGATAATATAAAGAGTACAAATAGAGGAGCTTTATTTTTCAGTGATAGCTTAGTATATTGGCTAAGTAAGAAGTAAAACTTAATATCACTTTCTATAGCTGAAGCAAAATATATTGTAGGAATGTTGTGTTATACTCAAGTTTTTTGTATAAAGAAAACTTTAGAAGACATCAAGGTAAAATATGATGAAACTATTTCTATTTTTTGTGACAACATAAATGCTATTAATATTTCTAAAAATCCAATGATGCATTCAATAATAAAACATATTCATATCAGATATCACTTTTTGAGAGATTAGGTGGTAGATCAATAGGTTATAATGGAATATATTAGTGCTACAGAACAAATTGTAGATATTTTCACAAAGGCACTACTAAAAGGCACATTTAAGTATCTACAGGAGAAGTTGGAAGTAATTTATTTTACTTCTTGTCATTAAGGATCAACATCAATTGAGGGGGGCTAAGTGATAGCTCTAGGATAGACCCTTTGCCATTGATGTCAAAGGGGGAAAATAATAGGAATAGGTACATAGGTACATGATGCCATAGTAAGGGATAATTACTGTATGTTTTTCAAATGGTAGTATGTGTAGCTTGACATGTGCAGTACAAGTTTTAGGATGTGGTAGTTTTAGTTTGAGGTTACCATCAATGACAAAGGGGGAGATTGTTGGAAATATTTTCATTAATGTCAAAGGTCTAGCATTATTGGTGATAAAGGCCTCATAGCATTTAATGGTGTTTTTAATATTCATATCTTAGTTAATGTGTCTTAATATTTATTTAATATTAATGAATATATTTTTGGTTGCATAAAGTCAAAAGAGGGCCCATAAAGAAGTCAAAGAGTCATGAGATAAAGACACAAGAAGGAAAGGACACATTTTCCCATGAAGGGTCATCTTGAGGAATTCCAAGAGTCACCAAGTGAAGACAAAAAAGGGTATGGCACATTTTTCCATGAAGAGTCACCTTAAGGAATTCAAAAGGTCACCAAGATAAAGACAAAAGGGGAAGGATACATTTGCTCAGGAAGGGTCATCATGTGAATTTTCAAATACAAAGATTCAAAGGGTCATACAAGTTTGGATCAAATTTCTGTGAGGAGTGAAGGGTCTCAAAGGGTGAATTCCAAAGGTCATTAGGAAAGCTATAAGTAAAGGCTTGAGAAGCCATTTGTAATATGCAAGCAAGTAAGTGCATGGTTTTATCTAGCTAAGAAGAGAAAGAGGAGATAAGAAAAAAGAAAAATATGTAGTAGTATTCTATCATTTGTTGAAAAAGTAACATTTTGAGATAGTTGTGTTTTATACACAAGAGGGGTTGGTGCTCCTGTGGGTTGGTACTCATGAATCATTACTATGTTGGTGCTCAGCAAAGGGGTTGGTGCTCTTGTGGTTTGGTGCTCATGAATCATTGTTGTTTTAGTGCTTAACAAAGGGGTTCGTGCTCTTGCAAGTTGGTGCTTGTGAACTTTTTAATTTGAGTTGGTGCTCATTTATATACTTGAGATTATTCTTCATATTTTTTCCCATATTGGGTTTCCACGTAAAAATTCGGTGTGTGTGTGTGTCTCTCTCTCTCATGTGGTGCATATTATTTCTTTAGTTTTATTGTATATTTTGAATGTATGATTAAGTGGTTAAAGAAAAGGAATTTGATTAAGTAAAAGATTTAAAAGATATATGATATACTAATTTAGCCCCCCTACTTAGTATATCATATGCTTAACACAACTAGGCTAGATATAGAAATGATAAAGAAGATAATTACTTAACTTGTTGTAATGCTAATGAAGTTATAGATCTAGAACAAGAATAAATTAGGTGGGAAGGCAGTTTTAGAATAGTTGTCAAATTCTAGATCTAGTGCCTCTAGCTATTTGAATAGTTGCATCAAACCTGGATGGTTACATCGATGCTACTATCTGAGTCTAATGATAGTGTCATATATATAATGTCTAGTGAAATAAGGTGTAACCACCTAGATGCTTATGGGTTTGGAATCACATTTACTTTAGTGCATTCATATCTAGACCATGGATAATTACTCGTTGTGAAATGGTAAAATCCTAGCATTCCATTTTTAATGTGACCTTGAAAAAAATGGTTTAGTGGGCACATAGTATCAAGTTGACCTCAGTGACCTTGATATCAAAGGGTGCTACCTACATAGCCAACATTCCAAAATAGGTCTGTAGACTCATGTATTTCTCACCTACATGTTGGTTTATGTGAATCATATAATGTGTGTAAATCATGTACAATAATGATATGGATTGTAAATTAAAAAATTGGGCTCTGAAGTTACTCTTTTTTATTTTAAACTTGTGTATGTGTAGTCCATATGACTAGTATGGAAATAAGAATAAATAGGGAAGATTTGTTCAATTGAATTCTCTTTGGTCTTTTTACTAGGTGTATTTAGGTGAGGAATGAATGAGGGTTGATTTTATATTTATACCAATCCTATCGAGAGATAACTCACATTAAATAACTTAAGATGACCATTAGAATACATTTCATTTTCAAATTAGATGACTTTAGGGAACTTAACACTTACATTGAGAAATGATAGTAAAATTGATATTACTATCTTTCCTAGACATTAGTGTCCAGGGTGTAAAAAAATATGTACATGCTCAAAAATTGTAGAGGTGTAAGATAAGTACATTTTAAATATTCTAGGCAAGATAGAATGTATGTGTCATCAATATAAGATTGGTCAGACTAAGAGATAGGCCAAGGGGCATAATATAGATTAGATGAGAGGCTTGCATAATCAAGCAGAGTGTAAAACTAAGAAGAACCAAGGCCTTAATTTTATAAGTGTAGAAGACTGAGGTGCTACATAATCACAAAATATCATCTATAGGTTAAAACAATCCCATCAATGAATATATTATTTTTTAATGTTTTTAAATTTATTTTAATAGATTATGGGTGTTATAAAGGATAAAAATTTACCTTATCTCTCAAATATATTATAGAAAACTGTTGGGTGAATATTTTGTCATCAACTAACTAAAGGCAAAATAGGTATATCAGCCACATCGTAATGAGATAAATCTCTTCTCTCAGTAAGGAGAGGTTCCCTATAGACTATTATAAATTAAAAATAAACTCAGGGGTGAGATCATACCATCCATTTCTCTTTTTTTAGAAATGATGTTTACAAAGTGAAATAAAACTTCCTTGATATTAACTGAATCCAAAAGAAACCTATGAGAGTACAAAGCCTATCATTGTTTCTTTTACTGATTTATAACTTATATTACAGTAGAATAAGGTGCAGCCCAAAGTCTCCACCGAAAACTACAACAAAGTATATGAGCATAAAGGATAAAAGTAGTTCAAAGCCTTTCCAATATACTTTGTACTAGAACACAAAACACAAACTAAAGATAATATAGTAGCATAAATTCTCCATAATCAACTTCAGAACATCTTTCAGATTATTTTCACTCAATCTACTTATTTAATAAAATAGATAAGATTGTATTAGGAAAAGGACATAAGAACTATTTCCTAAAAAACACAAGTTATTCCAATACAAAATTTAAAAAGTCGCTTTCTCATTTATATAAGAAAATATAATTTATAATCTGAGCTCAAAGTCTCAAAAAGCATTTCAATTTGGGAAAAGTTTTTACTTCCAATCACCAAATGATCAAGATCCATTACAAAAGAGGCTCTTCTTATTTATAGGGAGGGGCCTTTAGGATTTAGAAAAAGATTTAAATACTTTGACCTAGACAAAGATAGGATTCCTTTTTGACTTTGGACTTTCACTATTTTTACATGTAATTACACATGACAAAAGTACATGTGAAAATGTCCAAAGCGGCTACAAAAGTGCATTTGAAAAATCAAAATTAAACCAAGAATAACTTTAATTTGTATCCCCATTTTTCTTCATGTGAACATCATACATCGTGATAGTTGCTTGTATCCTAATACTATCTGGAGTAACAATATTATTGAAAATCACCTTAGCCCTGACTATGACATCTCTCACTGTTGTGACCAATTTTGCATGACTAGTTAACTTAGTTTTTAAATTATCCAGAGTTAACTGATTATCCAAAATATTATCCACAGAGGCTACTAAAAATGCCTTATCTTCAAATTCCTTCTGAAACATACCTTCAAATTATTGAATCATTTATTCTACTAAAAAGAATTGGTTGTCTTATGATGTAAGCTTGCAAGGAAGCTCCTCTAATTTATTCAAAAGATTGATATCACTTTGTTCACTGAGGTCCTTTGATGATTCAAGGTCACTGATCAATTATTTAAGCACCTGACTCCTATATATCAATGTTTCTTTAGTTTTAGTGTAAGAGTCTCTATCAACAATGATGCCAATTGATATTAGAGTGCTCATTTTTAATTTCTTTCTATCCATCCACTTGTCAAAATACTTTCTTATGCTTTCAATATCCTGAGAAATAATAGCTATAAGATCATCCATTTTTGCTCTTATTTTTCTCATTTTACCTATTTTCTTAGACAACTCTATGATCAAGGAAATTATTTGTGCATGCATCTTGTCCAAGTACTCTTCAAGTACTTTTCCTTTGAGATAGGTCTTTTTCACTTTTTGAATCATGGGGTCTTCTATGGAAATGGCCTATGGAGTTACTATTTCTAGAATGAAAGTAATTCTCCTTATTACTATAGTTAATTGTTCCACCATTTCTTTATAATGGTCCTTCATCTCTTTTTCTCCATCAAAATTTTGAACCAAGATGTCCATAGCTGACTGCATATCAGTTTTAGCACTTTCATGAGTTATCTTACCTAACTCAAATCTAGAGATAGAGTAGTCACGTATATCAAAATTTTTAATAGTTGCATCCTGTGAAGGCTTTGCTATTTTTAAAAATTTGTGTCCCTTATCCCCAATCATGTTTGAAAGAATATCTGGCTTCTTGGGAGCCTTGACTTTTACTGGCACCATTTTATTTAAATCAAAGTCATCTGGAGAGATGGTTTGTTTTTTCCTCTTAGGTGTATAAGCTGATAACCAAAGTGGGAGTGTAGAAGTACTTACATTAGGATCAATCTCTATTGTTAGTATTACTAGAGTTGCATTTACACCGGTAGTGGAAATAATAGGTGGAGTATCAGTAAAAATTTCACCTTCTACTGAGTGATCAAAATTACAACTATTTTGGATATCAACAGATGGGGATGACAAACTAGGAATTGATCCTGAGGAACAAAGAATATCTCCAAAAGAGCCTCGAGGGCTGCTAAAAATTACTTTGGAAGGAGAGGGTGATCTAGAAGAGGGAACACTAATTGGAGAAATAGGTGAAGGAGTTATAACAGACGTGCCTGATAGGGAAGAAGAAATTCCTATTTATTACTACACATTCTCTTGAGGAGGCAAAGTTCCCTTCTTTCATTGATTTGTGGGCTTATCATCAGTCTCCATCAATTACCTTGTTAGTTCTTCAGTGCTTTGCTTCTCAACTTCTATATCTTCTATTTTTGGCTATTTTTCCATAATTTTTGACTTGTTCATCACAAATATGATTTTAGGCTTATGTGGCCTAGAAGAGGAAGGAACATCACTTTTATTCTTCATCATATTTTTTTCCCTTCTTCTTGTCTTATCTTAAAATTTATCTTTTGAACCTATGATGAATTCTTTCAAAGTGATTTCTTTATTTAATAACCAATCATTGGTGTTTGCCAATATTGGTTCAAATCTTTTCCTTAAGGAAGTTAGTTCCTTTTGTGACCATTATATTGGGGGAAGAGGTGCAATGACAAACTATTTATCATGGTATCTATCATTAATAAAATCCCTATCATCCACTAAATTTTTAGGGATATCAGCAAGCCCTAGATATTCTATCTGCTCAAGAAATAACCTATTATAGTCCATTTTTCTGATATCTTTTGTTGTCCTCAAATTAACCTAAATATATTTAATCATAGTTTCATAAAATTGGGTTTTCCTCCTAATTATATATTTTATGCCCCTTTAATCAAAATTTGGTCTTCTTTTGAACTGTTTCATGGTTACAAGCTACATTTTAGTTTCCATAACTCTAACTTTTCTAGTGATTAACACTAAAATCCTACCAATTTCAATTAAGAATTTGAAACTAGGCTTCTTGAGTTCCATATATTTATTATGTACATCAATTATTTGCCTACATAGCTCAATCAAGACCAATTTGTCCAAAGAGAATTTCTGGAGCATATAAGGGCGACCTTAGAAAAAGCCAACCCATAGGTATGAAAAAGAAGGAAATTATAAGAATATACATCCAAAATCATTCACAACCACCCATGCCTCATTGGATATTCTTATTTGTTATAATTGATGATCAAAGAGACACAAAAATACAACAAAGAAAGCATCATTTACTCTTCTGAAGTGACGAATGGAACCCTTCAATGTTAATTGAGACTAGTATTGATATACTAGAGTTACTCTCCTATCTCTTTTTGACATCCAACCCAAAAATATTCTCATTAAAGCTACAATATACACTAGGTAGGAAGTCATATAGAATTTGGAGGTAGTGGATACCTTAGTCAATTGCTCGTGTAAAGCATTGCTGATTTTTTCTCTCTAGAAGATGACTTGTATGCCTTACAGAATTATTTTAATGAAGGGATATATCCATTCATAAAATTATGAGGAAGAAGGAAAACCTCTTACCCTACTGAGAAGAGTGATCAGGTCACTGACTTCTTCTATAAAGTCACTTCTGGAAAAGCTCTGTGGCCATCTTGACAAATTTTCCCTTGGAGTCTTGAGCCATTTATTGTTAATTACTTTCTTCACTCTTTTAGGATCTTTGTCATATTCTCTTTGTGCTTCTACAAAATCAAGTTTTAATACTTTGATAGTAGGAAGACACATGAATACTTTATCGATGAACTCAGGATCCAGTCTAATCACCACATTACCACTAGCATCTAATACAACCTTGGTATCCTTATTATAGAACTAAGTGCACTGGAGAACAAATTCTATGTTGTGAGCCACTACAGGAAAAGAAGACACCAAATGAATATTTATATCAGTTATATTCTTCATTTCATGGATGGGATTACTTGATTTAGTTTTTTTAATGAACTCGGCCATAGCCACATGATCGATCTATGTATCTCTAGTGTCATTGACATTAGAAGTAATCAAGGTGATTAGAAAAATACCTTGATACTTGTAATTTATTGTCTTTGACTTCTTCAGATAAACCTCAGTCATCTAAAAGAGATTTTGTCTAAAGGATGTTAATGAAGAAGGATCACCAAGAGAAACTGCAATAAAAGTCATGATCATGCAATTAGGTAAATACCAGCAATCTAGAAAAATTGCATGTCAATGATCATGACCATGGGGATGCACTTGAAAGGGCTAAAACATGAGTAGGACAAAATACCAGAAGGAAGTAGGTTTTAAAAAGTGAAACTAAACATTTCTTGGAGTTAAAAAATTTGAGAGAAAGTTTACATAGGTGGCAAAAATTGCTACCCTTGTAAATGGGGTATGTTGTATTGGTAGCAAAAATCATCGTCGTAACATGTTTAGGTAAAATTTGCACTTATGTAGGGGCAGTAATTTTTGCCACCTTTGTAGGTCGGGTTTATGTAGGGGTGGCAAAAATCATCACCTTTGCAGGTTCAATGTGTTAGGGTGGCAAAAATTGATGCCATGATAGATATGATAACATTTTGTGTAAGTGCAGTGATTTTTGCCACTTGTACATGAGAAAACTTGACTGACAGGTTTTGGATTTTTTTGACACTGAGGCATAATAGGGTGAAAAATGAAATTAGGGGAAGCTAAAAAATAGAAAACAAAACCTAAAAAGAGGGAAAGAAGAAAAAAACTAAATTTTAAAGGAAAAGAAAACAAAAACTGAAAACCTAGAAGAAAACATACTAGAAAGCAAAGCTTACTTGGCAATTACAAAATCTTATGCTAGAGATCAGTGAATTCACAATCCTACTCATTGGTGCAGTCGAATGATTTCAAGGAGGAAGAGTAGACAACTTCAAATGATCAAAATGAGCAACTGATTGATATTTAAATGCCATAAAACTAATGCCAACCACTCAACGTGTGTGGTTATAAATGTTGCATGTGAAAATTGAGGTCATGCATTGGCGGCAATTTTTACCGCCTATGCATGATGTTGAGGGAATTCATGTATTAGTAGTGAAAATCACCACCCATGCATGAAAAAAAGAAAGATGTAAGGGCAAAATTTTTTTCCACTCTTACATAGAAATGGGCAAAAAAATGCAAGGCTGGCAAAAATCATTGCTCCTGCATGAAAAACAAAGAAACCTATAAGGGTGGTGATTTTTGTTGCTCTTGCATGAAAATAAAAAAATTGCCTAACACTTTTAAAAACTGTCAAAACTTGATGCTCTGATTGGATCAAGATTGCAACGAGTTTTATGTTTTTCAAGAAATTGTGATGAGCAAAAGTTGTGAACTTTTCCAAGATGTTAGTCAACTGTGCTTGAGATCAAGAGAAACTTGCCTCAAACCAAAAATTTAGAGTAAAGATCACAAAATAGACAAGTTTCATAGGGGTTGTCTACCAAAATAAGCATAGCTAAATTTGGGAACAAAAACTGGGTCTAGATGGGGAACTTCTATCCATTAAACTTTGAAATGATCAAAGGGAGTAGAATCCAGTCTCTAAGTGCCTTCATCCATGCCATTGGGCCATAAAGTCAAGCTACCAAAAATAAAAAGACATAAAAACTAAACAAAAAGACAAATAAAACCATAAAACTATATAAATGTACAAATGAACTTATCTGATACTTTAAAGATTGAAGTGTTTTAGATGTTGCCCACTATGAGGCAGTGAGAATGGTGTTTCATCTTGATATTCTAGAAAAAAACTATTTTCACCATAGAATTGATGAATGGTGAATGGACCTCTCTACAAGAAATCAATTTTTTTATGCATTCCTTTTGGTTCTCTCCTCTTATCCCACAATAAGATTTGATCTCTAATCTAAAAATCACAAATCCTTACTCTCTTGTCGAAGAGTTTCTTTACCTAATCTTGATGTGCAATAATATGGTATACTACCATATTCCATTGGTCTTTTAGTTTAGTTAAGCACATGATCTTTTTATCAATAGAATTTTTGAATTTTTGATCTTCGACTACCTTTGCTAATTTCAGTGCTCGTAGTTCCAAGGTGATTGGTATCTCCACATTCAAACCATACGTAAGTTGAAATGGTGACATACTTATTTCTCTCTTAGGTGTAATCTTGTCCACCCATAAAGCATCAAACAACACTTTATGCCAAGTTCTCTAATTGTCATCTACCAATTTTCTAATAATAGTAACCAGATTCTTATTGCTTGATTCTGCTTGACCATTTCCTTGTGAATAGTAGTTAGAGGAGTGAGAGAGAATAATTCTATAATAGTAGCAAAACTTAGTAATCTCATGAGAAGAGAAACAAGTAGCATTGTCTATTATAATTTTGGTTGGGACTCTAAATTGGAAAATACTATTTTCTTTAAGAAAATTACATACCACTTCCGAAGTAGCATGCTTAGCTGGCATAGCTTCCACTCACTTAGTAAAATAGTCTATCACGGTGAGAACATAATTATGTCCATCACTTAAGGATGGGTTCATGGTGCCAATGAAATAAATACTCTATTGTTGAAAAGGTTCTTCAATCACCACCAGCTTGAGAGGTAATATGGCCAACTTGAGTTTCCTAACAAACTGTTGACATAACTCACACCTACGTACCCAAATGTACACATCTTGAAATAGTGTAGGCCAATAGTATCTAGCTTGTAGAATCTTGTGAGCCATCACAAGTGCAAAAAAATGTCCTCCACAAGCCAAATTATGGAAGGACTCTAAAAGGTTACCTTATTGCACCTTATCCACACAACAAATAAATATCCCATCAAGGCTTCATTTGTACAAACCATTGTCCCATAAGACATAGTTAGCAGCTTTCAACTTAAAATTTATTTTTTTATTTCTGAGATAGATGGGTAGGAAACTAACCATAGGTAAGAAAATAAGTGATATTGAAACACCACTCATCAGTAGTAGTGACAAAGAGAACTGTAGGCATATCTTCAACCTTTATTTCTTCATGTTCTGTTTCTTTTGGTATGTTATCAACAATTAATAAAAAGAGACCTCTTCCCTACACAAGGTTAATAAGTCTGATATCAAGATCAAACTCTTGAATCTTATCAATCTAATTTCCCATTTTAGTACCAAACTCTTATTGAGTTAAAATGAGCTTTACTATTGTATAGGCACCCAAACAACAGTATGGGAATTTAGGATGTAGAAACGGAAATGTTTTACCACCTTAAACATAGCATAAACATGCTTCTCCATATTTAAATATTTCAATTCATGAGATTTGAGAAGACAACTCATAAATAATTTGGGAGATTCCACAACTTTATTTTACTAAACCAAAATGGCTAAAACTGTATGTTCAGAAGCATAGCTATATACTATGAAGTCTTTGATATAATTTGGGTAAACTAGGATTGAGACATGAGCGATAACCTTTGTAACATCTTTGAATGTTGCTTTGCCTTCTGTAGTCCAATGAAAAGTAGCCTTTCCCTTTATCATGTCAATAATGTGGTGAGTCTTCTCTGTGAATTTAGGAATAAACCTTTATAGAAAATTCACCTTTCTAAAGAAAGAATGAAATGCATTCTTACTATAAAAAAAAGTAAGATTTTGGATAGATTTGACTCTTTCTAAGTCAATTTTTTATGCCTTCTTAGGATACAATGTGACTGAGAAGTTTACATTTTGTAACCCCAAAAATTGACTTCTTGGAATTGAGATAAATACCATTTTGTTGACAGCGTTCCAACACTTGTTGTAAATGATGCACATGATCAAGATGATGTTTGGAAAAAATGGTCAAGTCATCAACATATACTACATAAACTTCCCTATTTCATCTTTGAAGGCAAGATCCATTTCTCTTGAGAAGGTGGCACCAGTATTGATCAGACCAAAAGGCATTCTATGATATGCAAATGTGCTCCAAGGTATAGTGAAAGCAGTTTTATATTGATCTACTTCATTGACTTTCACTTGATTATACCTAGAAAAACCATCTAACATTGATAACATCTTTGAGCCAGTTACTATTTGCAATACTTGATCCATGATGGGTAGGGGGTAGTTATCTTTTAGAGAAGATTGATTGAGATTCCTTAAATCAACATAAATATGAATTTATCCATTCTTTTTTCTGACAAAAACTATGTTCACAATCTAAGTGGAATGATGAATCAAAAAAATTATTCTTGCATTCAACATCTTTTGAATCTCAAAAAGGATAGTCCCTGATATTTTGGGATTGTATTGCCTTTATTTCTACTTATGAGGTAACAACCCAGCTTTAAGAGGAATTTCATGATGAATTTATTTAGACCTAAAGGATTTCAAATCATCATAAGAATATACCAAAACATTAATGTAACAATGAATAAGAGTAATGAATTTTAAATTTTTATCATAAGTGTAACAATTCTCAATGTTGACCATTTTGGAATTTTCTTTTGTACTTAAAAAAATTAATCAAACTATTTGAAGGAATTTGAATCCATTTGTCACTGCTTAATATACCTGTCATGCTTATCGAATAACTTCTCAAGAAAACCAAACCTTTTGGAATTTTATTCCCTTTGAGTTGAAGAAACTCTTTACCAATTTTTGAATTTATTTCAATAACTAATTCCCATGATGGAGATTCACTACCTTCAAAATAAAATTCCTCAAAGCCATCCATCTTTTCCAAAAAAGTGATGATTTGGTTATCACCATTAAACACTTAACAATGCTTGGAATTATCAATTACACTTGGTCGAAAGACCAACTCAATAGTGTATTTATTTCCTTTGAAATCTTTATGAGGAACCATGACGGTTGTGGAGACAACCAATGAATCTGCATGATTATTAAACTCTCTTAGCACCACAAAAATATTGAAAGCATCAAAACTTTCAATGCAATCCCATACAATATTGTGATAATGTTACAACCTTTCATTTTTGGTTTGATACAGATTCCTTACTTGACAAACCACCAATTCAGTATCTCCTTAGGCATGAAGAATTTTAACACCTCTAACATGAGCAGCTTTCAATCCAAGCAATAAAGATTCATACTTAACGGTGTTGTTGGTATTGTTGAACTACAACTTATATGAATAAGGAAAAAAAATTCTTCAAGGGGATATCAAAATAATTATAGCTATAGAACCAGTTGAAGAGCAGATACCATCAAATTCTAGAATCCAAATGTCATTAGGATTTTATCTCCTTAAATATTTTTCTTCATTGGTGAGGGAAGATTATTTCTTACTTAAACTTTGCTCTAATAATTCTTGATTTCCTATCTAAATTTTCTGAATTGTCACCTAATGAACTTTCATCTGGGGAGCTAAAAATCTCTTCAGTGATTAGAAAGTAATTACCCATTTCTGATGATTTAAATAAAATTTAAGCTTCAGGGTCTGATGGTTGAATGACAATATATTTTGACTCTTTCTCAGAAAGCAACTTTTACATGACACCTTTAACAGGTATGCTTGCTTGAGATAGATCCATATTCAACTCTCCACCTACATATTTACAAAAATTACGTTTGAGCAGAATGCCATAAGAAGATGGAACATTGGCCACTAAGGCTGTTATTTTAATCCTCTTATCTAGAAAAGCCATAAATGAAAATTGAGCATATTTGATTTGACCCAAAAGTGGTACTTATTCATTTTCCATAGAGAAACATCTCCTAAAAGTCTTAGTTAAGGTAAGACTGAGAGAATCCACTACTTTATCGAGCATAACATTATCAAAAGCTCTAGAGTCTATTATACAATTGCTCAACCTATGATCATTTATCAATAGAGAAATATAGAAAGGTTATATTTTTCTAGGAGAAACAAGAGGAGCAATGACAAGATTATTTTGGATGGATTTATTCTTTGGGGGAACATGAGTCATTTTTAAAAGAACTTGTCTTATAAGGATGGTTTTATTTTTGATGTATTCAATCAACTTATCAAACTATTTAGGATTATCTTGTAAGTACTCAATCTTAGACATTTGGATCTTGGTCTTCCTATCATGATCAATTATATCAAATAATTGAAATGAAATAGAAACAGAGGAAGGAATTCCATCATTCTAATTTTTATTTGATGTGGTACTGATTTGAGAAACTGAAGTAGAAGGTACAAGATTATTTGAGGTACTTACTTTGTTATTGGTCACTAGGTATTTTGATTAGAAAGACAGTGAATTCCTCTAATTAGCAATTAAGATTAATGGCTGAAGTTCTTCCATTTTTCTCTTATCAGCTTCTTGAGTTGACTGAATTTGGAACCTATTAAAAATAGCGTATGATCCATCAAACACTCCTCCCTTTTTCCTATCTTTATCTTGGTAATTCAGAAAATCAATGTTAGAATCACCAACTAATTCTTCTTCTCCTTCATTAAAGAGATTAGTATCATCTTCTTGGTCTAACTCAAGTTGAAAAGCGAGATCATGTTTAGCTTCATGATAACCAACTGTTGAGTTGGTTGGTGCTGCTTCAAAGGCAAGCTTCCCCTATGTGGGAGGAAGGCGATTGGATTGCCCTTGATTTTTGGTAGCATTACCTTAATATGGATGGTTGGAAAAAGTCATCCTTGTTATATCTTGATAAAAAGGAGTAGACATATCTTGGGCCATTTGCCTTTTAGAGCTAGTAATTCATTTGCTAATTTTTGCACCATAAGATCAGTGGTGCTTATGGAAGAACTTTCAATAGATGAAGAAAATTTATTTTTATTAGAATATTTTCTTGTCTTACCTGCCAAGATAAGATCATCTTCGACCTCAGTAACTAAAATTTGAGCTACAGAAAGATCTATAGGGCCAGCCTGCCTCAACAGAAAACTCACTCTAGGAAGTTAAAAATTGATGAAGAAGCACTTAATTTTTTTTGATATTGGCTGAGCAATTGCATCGATCCTTTTCCCTAACTTATTAAATTAAGTGATGAAGTCTCACATAGGTTCATGAGGCTCCTTATTCATTTGCATAAGCTGAGCCAACAAGGCATGAGCATCCTTTACAAGTTTCAAATCCTATGCTATAGGTTAGAGAATTCACAATCCCACTCATTGGCATGGTCAAATGATTGCGAGGAGGAGCAGACAACTTCAAATCATTAAAATGAGCAAGCGATCGGTATTTAAGTGCCAAAAACCAATGCCAACCAATCAATGTGCATGGTCATAAATGTCATGCATAAAAATTGAGGCCATGCACTAGTGGCAATTTTTACCACCTATGCATGATGTTGGTAGAATTCATGCATTAGTGGAAAAAATTGCCACCCATGTATGAAAAGAAGAAAGATGTAAGGACAGTGATTTTTGTCGCTCTTGCATGAAAATAGGTGAAGAAAAATACAAGGGTGGAAAAATTCACCACTCTTACATGAAAAATAAAGAAACCTACAAGGGTGGTGATTTTTTCCACTCTTGCATGAAAATGAAGAAACTGCCTAACACCTTCAAAAACTATCAAAATTTGATACTCTGATTGGATTAAGATTTCTACAAGTTTTACATTTTTTGAGAAATCATGATGAGGGAAAGTTGTGAACTTTTCTAATATGTTAGACAACTATGCTTGAGATCAAGATAAACTTGCCTTGAACAACAAACTTAGAGTAAAGATCACAAAATGGATAAGTTTCATAGGGGTTGTCTATCAAAATAAGTGTAGCTAATTTTGGGAATAATAACTAGCTCTAGCTGAGGAAATTCTATTGAATAAACTTTGAAATGATAGAAGGGAGTATAATCCAATATTTAAGTGCCTTCATCCATGCCATTGAGCCACGGAGTCAAGCTACCAAAAAAAAGTTAGAAAAATTAAATAAAAATACAAATAAAAACATAAAATAATACAAATGTACAAATGAATTTATCTAATACTTCAAGGAGTGAAGTGTTTCAGATGTTACCCATTGTGAGGTAGTGAGAATGGTGTTCCATCTTGATATTATAGAAAGAAACTATTTTCACCATAGAATTGATGAATGGTGAATGGACCTCTCCACAAGAAATCAAATTTTCCATGCATTCCTTTGGGTTCTCTCCTCTTGTCCCACAATAAGACTTGATCTCTAATCTGAAAATCATAAATCTTTGCTCTCTTGTCGAAGAGTTTCTTTATCTAATTTTGATGTACAGTAATAAGGTCCACTACCATATTCCATTGCTCTTCTAGTTCAGTTAATCACACGATCCTTTTATCAATAGAATTTTTGAAAGTTTGATCTTCGACTACCTTTGCCAATTTTAGTGCTGGTAGTTCTAGGGTGATTGGTATCTCCATATTCAAACCATATAGAATTTGAAATGGTGACATACCTATTGCCCTCTTAGGTGTAATCTTGTCTGCTCATAAAGCATCAAATAATGGTTTATGCCAAGTTTTCTAATTATCTTCTACTAGTTTTCTAATAATAGTTACTAGATTCTTATTGCTTGATTCTGCTTGACTATTTCCTTATGGATAGCAGTCGAAGGAGCGGGAGAGAATAATCCTGTAATAGTAGTAAAAATTAGTAACTTCATGAGAATACAAACAAGTAGCATTGTCTTTTACAATTTTAGTTGGGACTCAAAATTAGAAAATATTATTTTCTTTAAGAAAATTACATACCACTACCGAAGTAGCATGCTTAGCTGGCATGGCTTCCACCCACTTGGTAAAATAGTCTATCATAGTGAGAACATAATTATTTTTAGCACTCAAATATGGGTTCATGGTGCCAATAAAATTAATATCCCATTTTTAAAAGGGTTCTTCAATCACCACCATCTTGAGAGGTAATGCGGCCAACTTAGTTTTCCCAATAAATTATTGACACAACTCACACCTACGTACCCAAGTGTACACATCTTAAAATAGTGTAGGCCAATAATATCTAGCTCGTAGAATCTTTTAAGCCATCACAGGTGTAGAAAAATGTCCTTTAAAAGCCAAATTATGGAAGGACTCCAAAATTTTATCTTGTTGTGCCTTATCCACGCAATGAAGAAATATCCCATCAAGGCTTCATTTATACAAACCATTGTCTCATAAGACATAGTTAGTAGCTTTCAACTTAACATTTATTTTTTATTTATGAGATAGATGGGTAGGACACTCACAATAGGTAAGAAATAGAGTGATATTAGAATACCACTCATCAGTAGTATTGACAAAGAGAACTGTAGGCATATCTTTAACCTATGTTTCTTCATGTTTTGTTTCTTTTGGTATGTTATCAACAATTAATGAAAAGAGACCTCTTTCCTGTACAAGATTAATAAGTCTGATATCAAGATCAAACTCTTGAATCTTAGCAATCTAATTTCCCCTTTTAGTACCAAACTCTTGTTGAGTTAAAATGAGCTTTACTGTTGTATCAGGCACCCGAACAATAGTATGGGAATTTAGGATGTAGAAATGGAAATGTTTTACCACCTTAACCACAACATAAACATGCTTATCCATATTTAAATATTTCAATTCATGAGATTTGAGAAGACAACTCATAAATAATATGGGATATTCCACATCTTCTTTATTTTGCTAAACCAAAATGGTTAAAAGTGTATGTTTAGAAGCATAGCTGTATACTACGAAGTCTTTGATATAATTTGGGTAAAATAGGATCTAGGCATGAGCGATAACCTTTGTAACATCTTTGAATGTTGCTTTTCCTTCTGTAGTCCAATGAAAAGTATCCTTTCTATTTATCATGTCAATAATGTGGTGAGTCTTCTCTGTGAATTCAGGAATGAACCTTTATAGAAAATTCACCTTTCTAAAGAAAGAATGAAATGCATTCTTACTATAAAAAAAATTAAGATTTTGGATAGATTTGATTCTTTCTAAGTCTATTTTTATGCATTCTCAAGATACAGTGTGACTGAGAAGTTTACCTTTTATGACCCCAAAAATTGACTTCTTGGAATTGAGATAAATACCATTTTGCCAAGAGCGTTCCAACACTTGTTGTAAATGATGCACATGATCAGGATGATGTTTGGAAAAAATGGTCAAGTCATCAAGATATACTACAATAAACTTCCCTATTTCATCTTTGAAGGCAAGATCCATTGCTCTCTGGAAGGTGGCACCAGTATTGATCAGACCAAAAGGCATTCTACGATATGCAAATGTGCTCCAAGGTATAGTGAAAGCAGTTTTATATTGATCTACTTCATTGACTTTCACTTGATTATACCTAGAAAAACCATCTAACATTTATAACATTTTTTGAGCCAGTTACTATTTGCAATACTTGATCCATGATGGGTAGGGGGTAGTTATCCTTTAGAGAAGATTGATTGAGATTCCTTAAATCAACATAAATATGAATTTCTCCATTCTTTTTTATTACAATAACTATGTTTGTAATCCAAGTGGAATGATGAATCAAAAAAATTATTCTTGCATTCAACATCTTTTAAATCTTGAAAAGGATAGTCCCTAATATTTTGGGATTGTATTGCCTTTATTTCTACTTATGAGGTATTAACCGAGCTTTAAGAGGAATTTCATGCTGAATTTATTTAGACCTAAAGGATTTCAAATCATCATAAGAATATACCAAAACATTAATGTAACAATGAATAAGAGTAATGAATTTTAAATTTTTATCATAAGTGTAACAATTCTCAATGTTGACCATTTTGTAATTTTTATCTGTACTCAAAAATATTTAATCAAACTATTTGAAGGAATTTGAACGCATTTGTCACTGCTTAATATACCTATCATGCTTATCAAATAAATTCTCAAGAAAAACCAAACCTTTTGGAGTTTTATTCCCTTTGAGTTGAAGAAACTCTTTACCAGTTTTTGAATCTATTTCAATAACTAATTCCCATGATGGAGATTCACTACCTTCAAAATAAAGTTCCTCAAAGCCATCCATCTTTTCCAAAAAAGTGATGATTTGGTTATCACCATTAAACACTTACTAATGGTTGGAATTATCAAGTACACTTGGTCAAAAGACCAACTCAATAGTGTATTTATTTCCTTTGAAATCTTTACAAGGAACCATGAGGGTTGTGGAGACAACCAATGAATTTGCATGATTATTAAACTCTCTTGGCACCACAGAAATATTGAAAGAATCAAAACTTTCAATGTAATCGCATACAAGATTGTGATAATGTTACAACCTTTCATTTTTGGTTTGATACATATTCCTTACTTGACAAACCACTAATTTAGTATCTCCTTAGGCATGAAGAATTTTAACACCTCTAGCATGAGCAGCTTTCAATCCAAGCAATAAAAATTCATACTCGATGGTATTATTGGTATTGTTGAACTAGAAACTTATATGAATAAGGAAAAAAATTTATTCAAGGGGATATCATAATAATTATAGCTCTAGAACCAGTAGAAGAGCAGCTACCATCAAATTCTAGAATCCAAACATCATTAGGATTTTATCTCCTTAAAGATTTTTCTTCATTGGTGAGGGAAGATTATTTCTTACTTAAACTTTGCTCTAATAATTCTTTTGATTTCCTATCTAAATTTTCTAAATTATCACCTAATGAACTTTCATCTGGGGAGATAAAAATCTCTTCAATGATTAAAAAGTAATTACCCATTTCTGATGATTTAAATAAAATTTAAGCTTCAGGGTTTGATGGTTGGATTACAATATATTTTGACTCTTTCTCAGAAAGCAACTTTTGCATGACGCCTTTAACAGGTATCTTTTCTTGAGATAGATCCATATTCAACTCTCCACCTACATTTTTACAAAAATTACGTCTGAGCAGAATGCCATAAGGGGATGGAACATCGGCCACTAAGACTGTTATTTTAATCCTTTTTATCTAGAAAAAACATAAATGCAAATTGAGCATGTTTGATTTGACCCAAAATTGGTACTTATTTATTTTCCATAGAGAAACATCTCTTAAAAGTCTTAGTTAAGGTAAGACTAAGAGAATCCACTACGTTAGTGAGCATAACACTATCAGAAGCTCCAGAGTCTATTATACAATTGCTCAACCTATGACCATTTATCAATAGAGAAATATAGAAAGGTTCTATTTTTCAGGGGGAAACAAGAGGAGTAATAACAAGATTATTTTTGATGGATTTGTTCTTTGGGGGAACATGAGTCATTTTTAGAAAATCTTGTCCTATAAGGATGGTTTTGTTTTTGATGTATTCAGCCAACCTATCAAACTATTTAGGATTAGCTTGTAAGTACTCAATCTCAGACATTTGGATCTTGGTCTTCCTAGCATGATCAATTATATCAAATAATTGAAATGAACTAGAAATAGAGGAAGGAATTCCATCATTCTAATTCTTATTTGATGTGGTACTGATCTGAGAAACTAAAGTAGAAGGTACAAGATTATTTGAGGTACTTACTTTCTTATTGGTCACTAGGCCTTTTGATTAGAAAGGTAGTGAAGTCCTCTATTTAGCAATTAAAATTAATGGCTAAAGTTTTTCTTTTATTTTTCTCTTATCATCTTCTTGAGTCGACTGAATTTGAGACCTGGTAAAAATAGCGTATGATCCATCAAACACTTCTCCCTTTTTTCTAGCTTCATCTTGGTAATTCAAAAAACTAATGTTAGAGTCACCAACTAATTCTTCTTCTCCTTCTGTAAAGAGATTAGCATCATCTTCTTGGTCTAACTCAAGTTGAAAAGAGAGATCATGTTTAGCTTCATGATAACCAACTGTTGAGTTGGCTGGTGCTACTTCAATGGCAAGCTTCCCCTATGTGGGAAGAAGGTGATTGGATTGCCCTTGATTTTTGGTAGCATTACCTTGATATGTATGGTTTGGAAATGTCCTCCTTGTTATATCTTGATAAAAAGGAGTAGACATATCTTGGGCCATTTGCCTTTTTAGAGCTAGTAATTCATTTGCTAATTTTTGCACCATAAGATCAGTTGTGTTTATGGAAGAACTTTCAATAGATGAAAAAAAATTATTTTTAATAGAATATTTTAATATCTTACCTACCAGGATACGATCATCTTTGACCTCAGTAGCTAAAATTTGAGCTGTAGAAAGATCTATAGGGCCAGCCTGCCTCAACAGAAAACTCACTTCAGGAAGTTAAAAATTGATGAAAAAGCACTTAAATTTTTCTGTTATTGGTTGAGCAATTGCATGGATCCTTTTCCTTAACTTATTAAATTTAGTGATGAAGTCTCACATAGTTTCATGAGGCTCCTTATTCATTTGCATAAGCTGAGCCAACAAGGCATGAGCATCCTCTACAGATTTGAACCTAGCCTCAAACTTAGCCTTGAGAGTATTCCAATTAGTTATAGTTTGAGTTTGAAGATGGTAAAACCAATCTATGGCAGCACCTTACAATGTTTTTATAAATAGTCTTACCACTATATCCTCATATTCAACACCTATCACACCATATGCTACATAGAAAGCTACAATATGATCATCAGGATGAACTTTCTTATCACCATAGAACTTGGAGAAATTCTTTCTTGAACTACGAAGTAGTTCATGTAAAGGTGGGTTTAGATTGATAGGGCCAAAAGTGTTACCCCAAGGACCTTGGGCTGCCATGATGTGATGATTAAAAGGAGGGATAACAAACCTTTGTGAGGTATGTATGGACAAAACTCTGCTAACATTAAAACTAGAAGCTTCACCTGGTATTAGAGATTTGACATTGGTAGAAAAAAAACTCTTAGGTCACTGAAGATGAGATTGTGGAGGAAAAAGATCAAAATTATTTTATTGCACTAACTCAAATATAGGATCAACAATACCTTGAACGCTCTGGCTTTGCATATACCGTGGATCTACCAAAATTTATAATGGAAAAGAACTGAAAATACTTCAATTTGAAGCTTGAGGCTTCAAAGTGCACATTCGTATCCCCAATGGAGTCACTAAAAAACTGTTGGGTAAATATTTTGTTGTCAACTAACTGAAAGCAAAATAGGTATATCAGCCACAACGTAATGAGATAAATCTCTCCTCTCAGCAAGGGGAGGTTCCCTATAAACTATAAACTAAAAATAAACTTAGGTGTGAGATCATACCATCAATTTCTCATTTTTTAGAAATGATGTTTACAAACTGAAGTTAAACTTCATTAATATTAACTGAATCCACAATAAATCCATGAGAGTATAAAGCCTATCATTGCTTATTTTACTAATTTATAACTTATATAATAGTAGAATGAGGTGTAGCCCAAAGTCTCCACTGAAAAATACAACAAAGTATTTGAGCACAAAAGATAAAAGTAGTTTAAAGCCTTTACAATATATTTTGTACTAAAATATAAAACACAAACTAAAGATAATTATAGTAGCACAAAGTCTCCATAATCAACTTCAAAACATCTTCCAAATTATTTTCACTCACTCTGCTTATTTAATTAAATAGATAAGATTATATTAGGAAAAGGACATAAGAACTATTTCCTAAAAAACACAAGTTATTTCAATACAAAGTTTGAAAAGTCACTTGCTTTCTCATTTATTTAAGAAAATATGATTTATAATTTGAGCTCAAAGTCTCAAAAGGTATTTCAATTTGGGTAGAGTATTTTCTTCCAATCACCAAAATATTAAGATCCATTACAAAAGAGGCTCTCCTTATTTATAGGGAGGGGCCTTGAGAATTTAAAAAAAGACTTAAATACTCTGACCTAGTCAAAGATAGGAGTCCTTGTTGACTTTGGAATTTTCATATTTTTGCATGTAATGACACATGACAAAAGTACATGTAAAAATGTCTAAGTAGCTACAAAAGTGCATTTGAAAAATCAAAATTAAACCAAAGACAACTTCAATTTGTATCCCTATTTTTCTTCATGTGAGCATCATACATGGTGATAGCTACTTGTATCCCGATATTGTCTAGATTAACAATATTCTTTTAAATCACCTTAACTCTGACTATGGCATCTCTCACTATTGTGATCAATTTTGCATGACTAGTTAACCTAGATTATCTAGAGTTAATTGATCATCTAGAATATTGTTTATAGAGGATACTAAAATGCCTTATCTTCAAATTCTTTCTAGAACATACCTTCAAATTCTTAAATTATTTCTTCTACTGAAAGGAATTGGTTGTCTTGTGATGTAAGCTTGCAAGGTAGCTCCTCTAATTTATGCAAAATACTGATATCACTTTGTTCACTAAGATCTTTTGATGATTCAAGGTCACTGATCAATTCTTTAAGCACCCAACTCCTATATATCAATACTTATTTAGCTTCAGTGTAAGAGTCTCTATTAACAATGATGTCAATTGATATTAGAGTGCTTATTTTTAACTTTTTCATATCCATCCACTTGTCAAAATACTTTCTTATGCTTTCAATATCTTGAGAAATAATAGTAATAAGATCATCTAGTTCTACTCTTATTTTTCTCATTTTACCTATTTTCTCAGACAACTCTGTAAGCAAGGAAATTCCTTGTGCATGCATCTTATCCAAGTACTCTTCAAATACTTTTCCTTTGAGATAGGTCTTTTCCACTTTCTAAATCATGGGGTTTTCTATGGAAATGGCCTTTAAAGTTATTATTTCTGGAATGAAAGTAATTCTCCTTATTATTGCAGTCAATTATTCCACCATTACTTTATAATGGTCCTTCATCTCTTTTTCTCTATCAAACTTCTAAACCAAGATGTCCATAGCTGACTGCATATCAGTCTTAGCACTTTTATGAGTTATTTTACCTAACTCAACTCTAGAAATAGAGTAGTCACTAATATCAAAATTTTCAATAGTTACATCATGTGGAGGTTTTCCTATTTCTAAAAATTTGTGTTCCTTATCCCCAATCATCTTTGAAAGAATCTTTGGCTTCTTAGGAGCCTTGATTTTTATTGGCACCATTTTATTGAAATCAAAGTCATCTAGAGAGATGGCTTATTTTTCCCTGTTGGATGTATAAGCTGACAACCAAGATGGGAGCATAAAATTACTTACATTAGGATCAATCTCTATTTTTAGTGTTACTGCCATTGCACTTACACCGGTAGTTAAAATAATAGGTGGAGTATCAATAAAAACTGCACCTTCTGCTGAGTGATCAAAAGCAGAGCTATCTTAGATATCAAAAGATGGGGATGAAAAATTAGGAATTGATCTTGAAGAATGAAGAATATCTCTAAAGGAGCCTTGAGGGTTGTCAAAAATTACTTTGGAAGGAGAGGGTGATCCAGAAGAGGCAACACTAATTGGAGAAATAGGTGAAGGAGTTGTAACAGGCGTGCCTGACAGAGAAGAAGAAATTCCTATTTCTTGTTGCATATTCTCTTGAGGAGGAAAAGTTCTCTTCTCTTGTTGATATGTGGGCCTATCATCAGTCTCCATAATTTCCCTTGTTGGTTTTTCAATGCTTTTCTTCTCAACTTCTATATCTTTTATTTCTGGCTCTTTTCCCATAACTTTCAACTTCTTCATCACAAATATGATTTTAAGCTTATGTGGCCTAGAAGAGGAAGGAACATCACTTTTATTCTTCATATTATTTTTTTCCCTTCATCTTGTCTCCTCTTAAATTTTATATTTTGAACCCATGATGAATTCTTTTAAAGTGATTCCTTTATTCGCTAACCAATCATTGGAGTTTGCCAATATTGGTTCAAATCTTTTCCTTAAGGAAGTCAATTCATTTTGTGACCATTGTATTGGGGGAAGAGGGGCATTGACAACCTGTTCATCATGGTATCTATCATTAATCAAATCCCCATCATCCACTAAATTTTTAGGGATATCAGTAAGCCCTAGATATTCTATCTGCTCAAGAGACAACCTACTGTAGTCTATTTTTTTGATATCTTTCACTGTCCTCAAGTTAACCCAAACATCTTCAATCATAGGTTCATGAAATTGAGTTTTCCTCTTGATTATATCTTTTATGCCCTTGTAATCAAAATTTGGTCTTCTTTTGAACTACTTCATCGTTACAAGTTGTATTTCAATTTTTGTAACTCTAACTTTTCTAGTGGTTAACATTAAAAACCTACCAATTTCAATTGGGAATCTGAAACTGGGCTTCTTGAGTTTCATCTATTTATTATGTATGACAATTATTTGCCTACATAGTTCCAACAAGACCAATTTATTTAAAGGGAATTTTGGGAGCATATAAGGGTGAGCCTAGAAAAAACCAACCCATAGGTATAAAAAAGAAGAAAATTATAAGAACATGCATCCAAAATCATTCACAATCGCCCAGGCCTCATCGGATATTCTTATTTGTTCTAATTAAAGATCAAAGAGACACAAAAATATAACAAAAAAAGTGTCATTTACTCTCTTGAAGTGACGAATGGAAACCTTCAATTTTAACTGAGAGTAGTATTGATATACTAGGGTTACTCTCTTATCTCCTTCTGACGTCAAACCCAGAAAGGTTCTCATTGAAGTTATAATATACACCAGGTAGGAAGTCATGTAGAATTTGGAGGTAGTGGATACCTTCATCTATTGCTCATGTAGATCATTACTAATTTATTTTCTCTAAAAGATGACTTGTTTACCTTAGAAAATTATCTTAATGAAGGGATACATCCATTTATGAAACTGTGAAGAAGGTAAACCTCTTATCCTGTTGAGAAGAGTGATCAGGTCACTGATTTCTTCTATAAAGCTACTTTTGAGAAAGCTCTATGGCTATTTTGATAAATTTGCCTTTGGAGTCTTGAGCTATTTATTGTTGATTAATTTTTTTCCTCTTTTAGGATCTTTATCATATTCTCTTTTTACTTCAACAAAATCAAGCTTTAATACTTCAGTAGCAGGAGGACACATGAACACTTTATCGATGAACTCAGGATCCAGTCTAATCACCACATTACCATTAGCATCTAACACAACCCTGGTATCTTTATTATAGAACTGAGTGCACTGGAGAATAAATTATATGTTGTGACCCACTACAAGAAAATTAGACACCAAATGAATATTACTATCAATTATCTTCTTCATTTCATGGCTAGGATTATTTTATTTAGTCTTTTCTACAAACTCAGCCATATCCACATGACCTATCTCTGTATCTCTAATGTCATCGACATTAAAAGTAACCAAGGTGATTGAAAAAGCACTTTGGTACTTGTACTCATTATCTTCAACTTCTTTAGAGAAACCTCAGTCATCTAGAAGAGCTTTTATCTAAAGGATGTCGATGAAGAAGGATCACCAAGAGAAATTGCAATAAAAGTTATGATCATGCAATTAGGAAAATAGTAACAATCTGAGAAAATTACATGTCAATGATTATGACCATGGGGATACACTTGAAAGGGCTAAAGTGTGAGCAAGTCAAAAAACTAGAAGGAAGTGGGTTCAAAAAAGTGAAACTGAGAATTTCCCTAAGTTAGAAAATTTGAAATAAAATTTTCATAGGTGGCAAAAATTATCACCCTTACATATGGGGTATGTTGTATTGGTAGCAAAAATCACTGCCATAACATGTTTAGGTAAAATTTACTCTTAAGTAGGGGTGATAATTTGTGCCACCTTTGCAGGTTGAGTTTATGTAGTGGTAGAAAAAATCACCGCCCTTGTAGGTTTAATGTGTAAGGGTGGCAAAAATCATTGCCATTGTAGATATGATAAGATTTTGTGTAAGGGTGATGATTTTTTCTGCCTGTACATGAGAAAACATGACTGACGGTTTTTATATTTTTTTAACACCGAGGCATACTAGGGTGAAAAATGAAATTATGGGGAGCTAAACAACAGAAAATAAAACTTGAAAAGAGGGAAAGAAGAAAAAAACTAAACTTTAAAAGAAAAGAAAATAAAAAATGAAAACCTAGAAGCAAACATACTAGAAAGCAAAGCTTACTCAACAATTATGAAATCCTATGCTATAGGTTAGAGAATTCACAATCCCACTCATTGGCATGGTCAAATGATTGCGAGGAGGAGCAGACAACTTCAAATGATTAAAGTGAGCAATCGATCAGTATTTAAGTGCCATAAAACCAATGCCAACCAATCAATGTGCATGGTCATAAATGTCATGCATAAAAATTGAGGCGATGCACTAGTGGAAATTTTTACCACCTATGCATGATGTTGGTAGAATTCATGCATTAGTGGCAAAAATTTCCACCCATGCATGAAAAGAAGAAAGATGTAAGGGCAGTGATTTTTGTAACTCTTGCATGAAAATAGGTGAATAAAAATACAAGGGTGGCAAAATTCACCACTCTTACACGAAAAATAAAGAAACCTACAAGGGTGGTGATTTTTTCCACTCTTGCATGAAAATGAAGAAACTGCCTAACACCTTCAAAAACTATCAAAATTTGATACTCTGATTGGATCAAGATTGCTACAAGTTTTACATTTTTTGAGAAATCATGATGAGGGAAAGTTGTGAACTTTTATAATATGTTAGTCAACTATGCTTGAGATCAAGATAAACTTGCCTCGAACAAAAAACTTAGAGTAAAGATCACAAAATGGATAAGTTTCATAGGGGTTGTCTATCAAAATAAGTGTAGCTAATTTTGGGAATAACAACTAGCTTTAGCTGAGGAAATTCTATTGATTAAACTTTGAAATGATAGAAGGGAGTATAATCCAATATTTAAGTGCTTTCATCCATGCCATTGGGCCACGGAGTCAAGCTACCAAAAAAATAGACACACAAATTAAATAAAAATACAAATAAAAACATAAAACAATACAAATGTACAAATGAACTTATCTAATACTTCAAGGAATGAAGTGTTTCAGATGTTACCCATTGTGAGGTAGTGAGAATGGTGTTCCATCTTGATATTCTAGCAAGAAACTATTTTCACCATAGAATTGATGAATGGTGAATGGACCTCTCCACAAGAAATCAAATTTTTCATGCATTCCTTTTGGTTCTCTCCTCTTGTCCCATAATAAAACTTGATCTCCAATCTAAAAATCATAAATCTTTGCCCTCTTGTCAAAGAGTTTCTTTACCTAATTTTGATGTGAAATAATACGGTCCACTACCATATTTCATTGCTCTTCTAGTTCAGTTCATCACATGATCCTTTTATCAATAGAATTTTTGAATGTTTGATCTTCAACTTCCTTTGCCAATTTTAGTGCTAGTAGTTCTAGGGTGATTTGTATCTCCATATTCAAACCATATAGAATTTGAAATGGTGACATACCTATTGCCCTCTTAGGTGTAATCTTGTCTTCTCATAAAGCATCAAACAATGCTTTATGCCAAGTTTTCTAATTATCTTCTACTAGTTTTCTGATAATAGTTACTAGATTCTTATTGCTTGATTCTGCTTGACTATTTCCTTATGGATAGTAGTCGAAGGAGTGGGAGAGAATAATCTTGTAATAGTAGTAAAACTTAGTAACTTCATGAGAATAAAAACAAATAGCATTATCTGTTACAATTTTGGTTGGGACTCCAAATTAGAAAATGCTATTTTTTTAAGGAAATTACATACCACTTTCGAAGTAGCATGCTTAGCTGGCATGGCTTCCACCCACTTGGTAAAATAGTCTATCACGGTGAGAACATAATTATTTCTATCTCTTAAATATGGGTTCATGGTGCTAATGAAATCAATATCCCATTGTTAAAAAGGTTCTTCAATCACCACCATCTTGAGAGGTAATGCGGCCAACTTAGGTTTCCCAATAAATTGTTGACACAACTCACACCTACGTACCCAAGTGTACACATCTTAAAATAGTGTAGGACAATAATATCTAGATCATAGAATCCTTTAAGCCATCACAAGTGCAGAAAAATGTCTTTTACAAGCCAAATTATGGAAGGACTCCAAAAGTTTACCTTGTTGTGCCTTATCCATGCAATGAAGAAATATCCCATCAAGGCTTCATTTGTACAAACCATTGTCTCATAAGACATAGTTAGGAGCTTTCAACTTATCATTTATTTTTTATCTATGAGACAGATGGATAGGACACTCACAATAGATAAGAAAGAGAGTGATATTAGAATACCACTCATTAGTAGTAGTGACAAAGAGAACTGTAGCCATATCGTCAACCTCTATTTCTTGATGTTCTGTTTCTTTTGGTATGTTATTAGCAATTAATAAAAAAAGACCTCTTTCCTGCATAAGCTTAATAAGTCTAATATCAAGATCAAACTCTTGAATCTTAGCAATCTAATTTCCCCTTTTAGTACCAAACTCTTGTTGAGTTAAAATGAGCTTTACTGTTGTATCAGGCACCTGAACAACAGTATGGGAATTTAGGATGTAGAAACGGAAATGTTTTACCACCTTAACCATAGCATAAACATGCTTCTCCATATTTAAATATTTTAATTCATGAGATTTGAGAAGATAACTCATAAATAATATGGGAGATTCCACATCTTCTTTATTTTGCTAAACCAAAATGGCTAAAAGTGTATGTTCAGAAGCATAGCTATATACTATGAAGTCTTTGATATAATTTGGGTAAACTAGGATCTAGGCATGAGCGATAACCTTTGTAACATCTTTGAATGTTGCTTTGCCTTCCGTAGTCCAATGAAAAGTAGCCTTTTTGTTTATCATGTCAATAATGTGGTGAGTCTTCTCTGCGAATTCAAGAATGAACCTTTATATAAAATTCACCTTTCTAAAGAAAGAATGAAATGCATTCTTACTAGCAAAAAAAGTAAGATTTTGGATAGATTTGACTCTTTTTGAGTTAACTTTTATGCCTTCTCAAGATACAGTGAGACTGAGAAGTTTACCTTTTGTAACCCCAAAAATTGACTTCTTGGAATTGAGATAAATACCATTTTGCCGACAGTGTTCCAACACTTGTTGTAAATGATGCACATGATCAGGATGATGTTTGGAAAAAATGGTCAAGTCATCAAGTTATACTACAATAAACTTCCCTATTTCATATTTGAAGGCAAGATCCATTGCTCTCTAGAAGGTGGCACCAATATTGATCAAACCAAAAGGCATTCTACAATATGCAAATGTGCTCCAAGGTATAGTGAAAGCAGTTTTATATTGATATACTTTATTGACTTTCACTTGATTATACCTAAAAAAACCATCTAACATAGATAACATTTTTGAGCCAGTTACTATTTGCAATACTTGATCCATGATGGGTAGGGGTAGTTATCCTTTAGAGAAGATTGATTGAGATTCCTTTTATCAACATAAATATGAATTTCTCTATTCTTTTTTCTTACGAAAACTATGTTCGCAATCCAAGTGGAATGATGAATCAAAAAAATTATTCTTGCATTAAACATCTTCTAAATTTTGGAAAGGATAGTCTCTAATATTTTGGGATTTTACTTTATTTTTGCTTGTGAGGTAATGACCTAGCTTTGAGAGGAATTTCATGCTAAATTTATTTAGACTTGAAGGATTTTAAATCATCATAATAATATGCCATAATATCAATGTAATGATGAAGAAGAGTAGTGAATTTGATCTTTTCATTAGAAGTGCAATAATTTCCAATCTTGACTATTTTAGGATTTTCTTCTGTACTTAAATTTATTTGATCAAACTCCTTGGAGGAACTTGAATCTATATGTCACTGCTTGATTTACCTATAATGCTTATCAAATAACTTTTCAATAGAAACCAAACCTTTTAGAATTTTATTCTCTTTGAGTTGAAGAAACTCTTCACCATTTTTTGAATCTATTTCAAGAACTGATTCTCATAGTGAAGATTCACTACCTTCAAAATAAAGTTCCTCAAAGCCATCCATCTTTTCCAAAAAAGTGATGATTTGATTATCACCATTAAACACTTGTCAATGGTTGGCATTGTCAGGTACGCTTGGTCAAAAGACTAGCTCAATAGTGTATTTATTCCCTTTGAAGTCTTTATGAGGAACCATGAGGGTTGTAGAGATAGCCAATGAATCTACATGATTATTAAATTCTCTTGGCACCACATAAATATTGAAAGCATAAAAACTTTCAATGCAATCCCATACAAGATTGTGATAATGTTGCAACTTTTCATTTTTGGTTTGATACAGATTCTTTACTTGATAAACCACCAATTTAGCATCTCCTTAGGCATGAATAATTTTAATACTTTTAGCATGATCAACTTTCAATCCAGGCTACAAAGATTTATACTCGATGGTATTGCTGGTATTGTTGAACTTCAACTTATATGAATAAGGAAAAATTTCTCCTTTAGGGGATATCAAAATAATTATAGCTCTAGAACTAGTAGAAGAGTAGCTACCATCAAATTCTAGAATCCAAAGGTCATTAGAATTTGATCTCCTTAAAGATTTTTCTTCGTTGGTGAGGGAAGATTCTTTCTTACTTAAACTTTGCTCTAATAATTCTTCTGATTTCCTATCTGAATTTTTTGAATTTTCACCTAGTGAACTTTCATCTGGGGAGCTAAAAACCTCTTCAGTGGTTAGAAATTAATTACCTATTCCTAATGATTCAAATAAAATTTGAGCTTTGGGGTCTGATGTTTGGGTGACAATATATTGTGACTCTTTCTCAAGAAGCAACTTTTGCATGATGCCTTTAATAGGTATCCTTGATTTAGATAGATCCATATTTAACTCTCTACCTACGTCTTTACAAAAATTATGTCTAAGTAGAATGCCATAAGAGGCTGGAACATTAGCCACTAAGACTATCATTTTAATCCTCTTATCTGAAAAAGTTGTAAATGTAAATTGAGCATCTTTGATTTGACTCAAAAGTGGTACTTACTTGTTTTTCATAGAGAAACATCTTCCAAAATTCTTAGTTTAGGTAAGACTGAGAGAATCCGCTATCTTGGCGAGCATAACATTATTAGAAGCTCTAGAGTCTATTATACATTTGCTCAACCTATGACCATTTATCAATAAAGAAACATAGAAAGGTTCTATTTTTTTGGGGGAAACAAGAGGAGTAGCGACAAGATTATTTTAGATGGATTTGTTCTTTAGGGGATCATGATTCACTTTTAAAAAATCTTGTCCTGTAAGGATGGTTTTGTTTTTAATGTATTTAGCTAACCTATCAAACTATTCAGGATTAACTTGTAAGTACTCAATCTCAAACATTTAGATCTTGGTCTTCCTAGCATGATCAATTATATCAAATAACTAAAATAACCTAGAAATAGAGGAAGGAATTCTATCATTCTAATTTTTATTTGATGTGGTACTGGTCTAAAAAATTGAAGCAGAAGGTACATGATTATTTGAAGTACTTACTTTCTTATTGGTCATTAGGTCCTTTGATTAGAAAGGTAGTGAAGTCCCCTATTTAGCAATTGAGATTACTGGCTGAGGTTCTCTTGTTTTTCCCTTATCATCTTGTTGAGTTGACTAATTTTGGAACTTAGTAAAAATAGCATATGATCCATCAAACACTTCTCCCTTTTTTCTAACTACATCTTGGTAATTCAAAAAACTAATGTTAGAGTCATCAGCTAATTCTTCTTCTCCTTCTACAAAGAGATTAGTGTCATCTTCATGGTCTAACTCAAGTTGGAAATAGAGATTATGTTCAACTTTATGATAACCAACTGCTAAGTTGGCCGGTGCTACTTCAATGGCAAGCTTCCCCTGTGTGGGAGGAAGGAGATTAGATTGCCCTTAATTTTTGATATTATTGCCTTGATATGAATGGTTGGGAAATGTCCTCCTTGGTATATCTTGATAAGGAGTAGACATACCTTAGGCCATTTGCCTTTTCAGAGATAGCAATATATTTTCTAACTTTTTCACCATAGGATCAGTGGTCATTGTGAAAGAACTTTCAGTAAATGAAAAAAATATATTTTTATTAAAATCTTTTCTTATCTTACCTACCAAGATAAGGTCATTTTCAACCTCAGTAGGCAAAATATGAGCTATAGAAAGATCTATAGGGCTAGCCCACCTCAACAGAAAACTCACTTTGGGAAGTTGAGAATTGATGAAAAAGCACTTAAAATTTTTTAGTGTTGGCTGAGCAATTGCAGGGATCCTATTCCTTAGCTTATTGAATTTAGAGATGAAGTTTTACATAGGTTCATGAGGCTCCTTCTTCATTTACGTAAGCTGAGCCAACAAGGCATGAGCATCCTCTATGAGTTTGAACCTAGCCTCAAACTTGGCCTTGAGAGTATTCCAATCAGTTATAGTTTGAGCTTGAATATGGTAAAACCAATCTATGTCAACACTTTACACTATTTCTATAAATAGTCTTACTAATATATCCTCATATTTAATGCCTATCACACTACATGCTATGTAGAAAGTTGTAATATGCTCATTAGGATGAACTTTCCCATCACCATAGAACTTAGAGAAATTTTTTCTTAAACTATGAGGTAGTTCATGTAAAGGTGGGGTTAGATTGAGAGGGCCAAAAGTGTTACCTCAAGGACCTTAGGCTGTCATGATGTGATGATTAAAATGAGGGATAAAAAACCTTTGTGGGGTATGTATGGACAAAATTTTTCTAGCATTAAAATTAGAAACTTCACCTGGTATTGGAGATCTGATGTTGATAGGAGAAAAATTCTTGGTTCGCTGAAGGTGAGATTGTGGAGAAAAAAGATGAAAATTATTTTATTGCACTAACTCAAATACATGATCAATAATACCTTGAGCTCTCTAGATTTGCATATACTATGGATCTACTAGAGTGTATAATGGAAAAAAATTGAAAATACTTTAATTTGAAGCTTGAGGATTCAAAGTGTGCTTTCGTATTCCCAACAGAGTCACCAAAAACCTATTGGATGAATATTTTGTCGTCAACTAACTGAAGGCAAAATGGGTATATTAGCCACAATGTAATGAGATAAATCTCTCCTCTCAACAAGGGGAGGTTCCCTATAAACTATTATAAACTAAAAATAAACTCAGGGGTGAGATCATACTATCCATTTCTCTTTTTTTAGAAATGATGTTTACAAAGTGAAGGAAAACTTTCTTGATATTAATTGAATGCACAAGAAACCCATGAGAGTACAAAGCCTATCATTGCTTCTTTTAATGATTTATAACTTATATAATAGTAGAATGAGGTGCAACCCAAAGTCTCCAGCAAAAACTACAATAAAGTATATGAGCACAAAGGATAAAAATATTTCAAAGCCTTTCCAATATCCTTTGTACTAAAACACAAAATACAAACTAAAGACAATTATAGTAGTACAAAGTCTCCATAATCAACTTCAGAACATCTTTCAGATTATTTTTACTCACTCTACTTATTTAATCAAATAGATAAGATTGTATTAGGAAAATGACATAAGATCTTATTATTAAACAACACAAGTTATTCTAACACAAAGTTTGAAAAGTTACTTGCTTTCTCACTTATTTAAAAAAATATGATTTACAATTTGAGCTCAAATTCTCAAAAGGCATTTCAATTTGGGTAGAGTTTTTACTTCCAATCACCAAAAGATCAAGATCCATTACAAAATAGGCTCTCCTTATTTATAAGGAGGGGCCTTGAGGATTTAGAAAAAGACTTAAATACTTTGACCTAGTCAAAGATAGGAGTCCTTGTTGACTTTGGATTTTCCATATTTTTACATGTAATTTCACATGACAAAAGTAGATGTGAAAATGTCCAAACTGGCTACAAAAGTGCATTTTAAAAATGAAAGTTAAACTAAGGACAACTTCAATTTATATCCCCATTTTTTTCATGTGAGCATCGTACATGGTGATAGCTACTTGTATCTTGATACTGTTTGGAGTAACAATATTCTTGAAAATCACCTTAGCCCTGATTATGGCATCTCTCACTACTGTGACTGATTTTGCATGACTAGTTAACCTAGTTTTTATATTATCTAAAGTTAACTAATTATCTAGAATATTTTCCACAGAGGCTACTAAAAATGTCTTATCTTCAAATTCCTTTCAAAACATACCTTCAAATTCTTGAATCATTTTTTCTACTAAAAAGAATTGGTTGTCTTATGATGTAAGCTTGTAAGGAAGCTCCTTTAATTTATACAAAAGATTAATATCACTTTGTTCACTGAGGTCCTTTGATGATTTGAGGTCACCGATCAATTATTTAAGCACCCAACTCCTATATATCAATGCTTCTTTAGTTTCAGTGTAAGAGTTTCTATCATTAATGACACCAATTGATATTAGAGTGCTCATTTTTAACTTCTTCATATCCATCCACTTGTCAAGATACATTTTTATGATTTCAATATCCTAAGAAATAATAGTAATAAGATCATCCAATTTTACTCTTATTTTTCTCATTTTTCTTATTTTCTCAGACAACTCTATGAGCAAGGAAATTCCTTGTACATACATCTTGTCCAAGTACTCTTCAAGTACTTTTCCTTTGAGATAGGTCTTTTTCACTTTCTGAATCATGGGGTCTTCTATGGAAATGGCCTCTAGAGTTATTGTTTCTGGATTGAAAGTAATTATCCTTATTATTATAGTCAGTTGTTCCACCATTGCTTTATAATGGTCATTCATCTTTTTTTTCTATCAAACTTCTGAACCAAGATGTCCATAGCTAACTTTATATCACTCTTATCACTTTCATGAGTTATCTTACCTAACTCAACTCTAGAGATAGAGTAGTCACTTTTATCAAAAATTTTAATAGTTGCATCTTATGGAGGTGTTGATATTTCTAAAAATTTATGTCCCTTATCCTCAATCATCTTTCAAATAATCTTTGGCTTCTTGGGAGCCTTAACTTTTATTGACACCATTTTATTGAAATCAAAGTCATTTGGAGAGATGGCTTGTTTGTTCCTCTTGGGAGTATAAGCTGACAACCAAGGTGGGAGTACAGAAGTTCTTACATTAGGATTGATATCTATGTTTGGTGTTATTAGAGTTACACTTGCACTGGTAGTGGAAACAATAGGTGGAGTATCAGTAAAAGTTGCACCTTTTACTGAGTGATCAAAAGTGAAATTATCTTGGATATCAAAATATGAGGATGACAAAATAGAAATTGATCTTGAGGAATGAAGAATATCTCCAAAGGAGCCTTGAGGGTTGTCAAAAATTACTTTGGAAGGAGAGGGTGATCCAGAAGAGGGAACACTAATTAGAGATATAGGTGAAAGAGTTACAACAAGTGTGCTAGGTAGGGAAGAAGAAATTCCTATTTCTTGCTATACATTCTCTTGAGGAGGAATAGTTCCCTTCTCTCATTGATATATGGGCCTATCATCAGTCTCCATTGGTTCCCTTGCTAGTTCTTTAGCGCTTTGCTTCTCAACTTCCATATCTGCTATTTTTAGCTCTTTTTCCATAACTTTCAAATTCTTCGTCACAAATATGATTTTAGGCTTATGTGGCCTAGAAAAGGAAGGAACAAAACTTTTATTCTTCATCATATTTTATACCCTTTTTCTTATCTCCTCTTGAAATTTAGCTTCTAAACATGTGATGAATTATTTTAAAGTGATTCCTTTATTCACTAACCAATCATTGGTGTTTGCAATATTGATTCAAATCTTTTTCTTAAGGAAGTCAGTTATTTTTGTGACCATTGTATTGGGGGAAGAGGGGCATTGGTGACCTATTTAGCATGGTATCTATCATTAATCAAATCCCTATTATCCACTAAATTTTTAAGGATATCAACAAGCCCTATATATTCAATCTACTCAAGAGACAACCTAATGTAGTCCATTTTTCTGATATCTTCCGCTATCCTCAAGTCAACCCAAACATCTTCAATCATAGGTTCATGCAATTAGGTTTTCCTCTTGATTATATCTTTTACACCCTTGTAATAAAAATTTGGTCTTCTTTTGAACTACTTCATGGTTACAAGCTACATTTTAGTTTTCATAACTCTAGCTTTTCCAGTGGTTAACACTAAAAACTTGCTAATTTCAATTAGAAATTTGAAATTGAGCTTCTTGAGTTCCATCTGTTTATTATGTATAACAATTATTTGCCTACATAGCTCCATCAAGACCAATTTGTTCGAAGGGAATTTTAGGAGCATATAAGGGTGACCTTGGAAAAAGCCAACCTGCAGGTATGAAAAAGAAGGAAGTTGTAAGAACATACATCCAAAATCATTCACAATCGCTCAGGCCTCATTAGATATTCTTCTTTATTCTAATTGAGGATCAAAGAGACAAAAAAATATATTAAAGAAAGTGTCTTTTACTCTCCTAAAGTGACGAATGGAACCCTTCAATGTTAATTGAGAGTAGTATTGATATACTGGGGTTACTTTCTTATCTCCTTATGACGTCAAACCTAGAAAAGTTATCATTAATGCTGAAATATACACTAGGTAGGAAGTCATGTAGAATTGAGAGGTAGTGGATACCTTCATCAATTGCTCATGCAGAGCATTGCTGATTTGTTATCCTTAGAAGATGACTTATTTGCCTTGGAGAATTATCTTAATGAAGGGATACATCCATTCATGAAACTGTGAGGAAGAAGGCAAACCTATTACCCTACTAAGAAAATTTATTAGGTCACTGACTTCTTCTATAAAGTCACTTCTGAGAAAGCTCCTTGGCCATCTTGACAAATTTGCCCTTGGAGTCTTGAGCCATTTATTGTTGATTACTTTCTTTGCTCTTTTAGGATCTTTATCATATTCTCTTTATGCTTTGATAAAATTAAGATTTAATACTTTGTTAGCAGGAGGATAAATGAACACTTTATCAATGAACTCAGGATCTAGTCTAATCACCACATTGCCACTAGCATCTAACATAGGTCTGGTATTTTTATTATAGAACTGAGCACACTGGAGAATAAATTTAGTGTTGTGAGCTGCTACAGGAAAAAAAGACACCAAATGAATATTGCTATCATTTATCTTCTTCATTTCATGGCTAGAATTTCTTGATTTAGTTCTTTTCATGAACTCATCCATATCCATATGACCAATCTCTATATCTCTAATGTTGTCGATATTAGAAGTAACTAAGGTGATTAGAAAAACAGCTTGGTACTTGTACTTCATTGTCTTCAACTTCTTTAGAGAAACCTCAGTCATCTGGAAGAGTTTTTTTCTAAAATATGTTGATGAAGAAGGATCACCAAGAGAAATTGCAATAAAATTCATGATCATGCAATTAGGGAAATACCAGTAATCTAGAAAAGCTGCATGTCAATGATCATGACAATGGGGATGCGCTTGAAAGGGTTAAAGTGTGAATAGGATAAAAAAACTAGAAGGAAGTGGGTTCAAAAAAGTGAAACTAATAATTTCCTAGAGTTAGGAAATTTAAGAGAAAGTTTTCATATGTGACAAAAATTGCTTCCCTTATATATGGGGTATGTTGTATTGGTAGCAAAAATCACTGTCATAACATGTTTAGGTAAAATTTTCACTTATGTAGGCACAACACTTTTTGCCACCTTTGTAGGTTGGGTTTATGTAGGGGTGGCAAAAATTGCTACCCTTGTAGGTTTAATGTGTAAGGGTGGTAAAAATCATCACCGTTGCAAATATGATTAGGTTTTGTGTAAGGGTGGCAATTTTTGCTGCCTGTACATGAGAAAACTCGACTGACAAGTTTTGGATTTTTTCAATGTCAAGGAATACTAAGGTGAAAAATAAAATTAGGGGGAGCCAAACAATAGAAAACAAAACCTAAAAAGAGGGAAAGAAGAAAAAAATTGAACTTTAAAGGAAAAGAAAACAAAAAAAAACCTAGAAGCAAACATACTAGAAAGCAAAGCTTACCCAAAAATTATGAAATCCTATGCTAGAGGTCAGAGAATTTTCAATCCCACTCATTGGCATGGTTGAATGATTGTAGGGAGGAGGAGTAGACAACTTTAAATGATCAAAATGAGCAATCAATCAGCATTTAAATGCCATAAAATCAACACCAACCACTTGGTGCGTGTGGTCATAAATACCACACATAAAAACTAAGGTCATGCATTGGTGGTAATTTTTTCTGCTTATGCATGAATTTGGGGGAATTCATGCATTAGTAGAAAAATTTTCTGCCCATACATAAAAAAAATAAAGATGCAAGGGCGGCAATTTTTGCCACTCTTGCATAAAAACAGACAAAGAAAAATGCAAGGGCAGTGAAAATCACTGCTCTTACATGAAAAATAAAGAAACCTATAAGGGAAAAAATTTTCACCACTCTTGCATGAAAATGAAGAAATCACCTAACACCTTCAAAATCTATCAAAATTTGATACTCTGATTAGATCAAGATTGCTACAAATTTTACATTTTTTGAGAAATCGTGACAAGGGAAGGTTGTGAAAATTTTCAAGATGTAAGTCAACTGCGCTCGAGATCAAGAGAAACTTTCCTCAAACAACAAACTTAGAGTGAAGATCATGAAACAGACAAGTTTCATAGGGGTTGTCCACCAAAATAAGCATAGCTAATTTTGGGAACAACAAAAACTAAGTTAGGTTATTTTTTCAATTGATGGCCATAGTAGACACTCCTCCATCTCTACAAGCTAAGATAGATATAGGGATTGTTGTTCTAATGTTATATGCATAGGCACTCACCGAGGTACATGTTAACTTGTAATTTTTAATTGTAAAAATAGATTTGTTTTAATAATTTTAATACATACTTAGGCAAATATAACTTATGTGAATGTAATATGTATGCAAGGTTTTACTATGACATCTAATAGTCCCACTCAAGTGATTAATAGGGAACCTTCTCATGTTTCTTCCCCATTTCACATGCTTGTTCGTACATCTTGTCCTATCACTAACTCTGTTGAGTGTCATAGACAGATTGAGCATGACCATGAGATTGTAGTAAGTACATGTTTTAATTATTTTTGTAGTCTAGTTTAAAATTAATTTTTGAACTTGGTTTCATGTATAGTATGTAAATTCTGTAATAATATTTATATTAGAATATGTTCAACTATAGACTAGCTATGAGTATAGAAGGAACTACAATCAAACCTTAGAGGAATACAAGGCATATAAGGGATCTCGATCTATGAGCAAGGTATCCCAAGGAGAGTCTTCTTAGATGAAGTTAAAGAGAGGGAGGCTATTTAATGAGTAGGATGTCTTAGATGGTGTACTTATTTGTATGATTATATGACAATGTATGTGTTCTTTTGGCATTATATGCATATAATACATTCACCCAAAATTCTATTATATTGATATAAGATGTATTTTTTTGTACACTTATATGGAAAGATATGCATTATTGGCATTGTATACTTATATGACATTCATCCAAAATTCTATTATGTTCTTATTTTGTATGCTTTTATGGAATTTATGGATACATACATATATACATACATACATACATAAATACATACATACATACCTATATGTTCACATTTTGTGGTGATCATCTTTCCATGTATAATTTGGCTCACATTATTATTTTAAAACAAAATTTTATGGTTGTATAGCCATATTTAGATATGATTGTCTTTAATATTTCATTCATTTAATTTATTGATACTAACTTACAATATTTCAATATGTGTCTCAATTAAAATTGTATGGGATAAAAGAGTATAATGTTTGAGATAGTCATATATTACTGTGAATTACCTCTCATGATTGGGATACACCATTTATCACTTTTCTAATGTGGATACCCTTTCTATATTGGTTCAATATCATTTGGGACTTGATATTCATGTTTTGTTTTCATTGAATTTATAGACATTCCACATTTCTATTATAAGTACAATTGAAAAAAATAATTGATACTCATCTCTTGCATATATTCTTCAGATGAAATTATACATTTTACTTGTGCATGTTTTATTAAGTGTTTATTTAATAGATCCTCTTTTGGGATGTTCTCTCTTTGGAGATGATTTACTTTATTTTTTTAAGACTCTTCTTTGGCCCTTTGAAGTAGTGTAAAATTATAATTCTCATGTATTCTAAGGCCTTAGAATATTTTGGTGGTTATATATATTTTGATTCACTTTATAAAATATGTTTTATCCCTCTCCACTAAACTTATCTTGTCCATTTATTCTCTTCTCATCATATATTTGTTTCACTATTCAGGAGCAAAGGAACACTAATAATAGATGTTGTCTGAGTTAGCTATAGTTAGAGAACTCTACAACAAGTTATTTGTGGATTTAAAATGGCATTGAAAACACATTAGAGTGATAGATAATTTATAATACTAGGTTATTGGCTTCTGATCACCTCTGATCGATAGACTCACCACCCATTCTGACCTCAAGAATGCCCTTCCCAAAACAAGAAAAATGTAATTTTTAACCTAAATTTAGGCATACATAAAATGGAAATCATAAATAATTTTTATGAAATATAAGAACCATAATGTTCATGTTGAATCCCTATAATTTCACACTAGAGGATGTCAATATAAACTTGGATATGAATATGTGGCACAAGTTATAGTAATAGGTCCTAAAATTCAACTTTTTTGTAGTGAAGAGACAAGTTCTTATCTTTCAACTAGATTTTATACCTTCAAGACCTAAAAGTGAAAATAAATAACTTTAAACACATATATATGAAAATTACATGTGTTTCCATGATCTCAACATCCAAATCCACTTGTAAATGTGTTTTCACTACTATTCAAGAGCATGAAAATACTAATAATAAATACTGTCAAAGTTGAAGTAGTAATTATAGAAATATACCTCTGATGCATCATGGATTAAAAATATAATTTAAAACACATATAAGGTGGTGGATAATTTATAGGAATAGTTTTTTGGCCTTTTATCACACTTAGTTGAAAGACCCAGCACCCATTCTAGCCTCAAGAATGCCTTTCCCAAAATAAGAAAAATGTACTTTTCAACCTAAATTCAGGCATACATAAAAAGGGGACTTTAAGTTTTTATGATAGACTAAAATAAATATCACATTTGTGTTGAATAAATATAATTTAAAACCATATCATGTTTATGTAACTGTGGAGATAAATCTATAACACAAGTTGCAGTAACGGGTCTTAAAATAGAACTTTTTTGCAATGAAGAGATAAGTTCTTGGCCTCCAACTGGCATTTCTATCTCAAGAACCTCTAGGTGAGAATTCATAAATTTTATCATGTATATATAGTAAAATTACATGTTTTTTTATGAAATTTATTTCCAAATCCACTCGAAAGTGTATTTTCACTATTATTTAGGAGCGCGAAAAGATTAACAACAAATGTTGTCAAAGTTGAAGCTACAGTTAGATAACTCCACCTTCAGTGCTTCATGGATCAAAAATATAATTTTAAATACATCTAAGGTGGTTGATAACATCAAGTAATAGGTTCTTGGCCTTTGATCACACATTTTCAAGAGACCCACCACCTATTTCATCCTCAAGAATGTCCTTCCCAAAATGAGAAAAATGTTATTTTTAGCCTAACTTTAGGAGAGATTAAAATAAAAACCATAAATTATTTGGATGAAATATATGAACCATAACATTCATGAATAATCCATATATTTTCTCCTTGGATCATGTTGATGTAACCTTGGAGATGAATCTATGGCATAAATTACAGTGACGAGTCTTGAAATGTAACTTTTTTTACAATGAAGAGACAAGTTCTTATCCTCCAACTAGAATTTATACCTATAAGACCTAAATATGTAATTAAATTAATTAAAACACATATGTATAAAAAAATTAAATTTTATCCCATGCCCATGATGTCAAAATCCACCCATAAGCATGTTTTCATTAGTGTTTAACAGTATGGAAACATTGACAACACATATTATCAAAGTTAAAGCTACAATTGGATAAATCCATCTGTAGTGATTCATATCTAAAAAATATAATTTAAAACACATATATTGTGACATATAATATCCAATACCATGTTATTGGCCTTTGATCATACTAGGTTGAGAGACCCACCACCCATTCTAACCTCAAGAATGCCTTTTCCAATACAAGAAAAATGCAATTTTAAGCCTAACTTCAAACATGCATAAAATTAAAACCATAATTCATTTGGATGAAATATAATAATACTAATTTATAATTATAATCCCTTAATTTCACCCTATAACATGTTTATATAACCTTAGAGATGAATTTATGCCACAAGTTGCAGTGACGGGTCCTAAAAAAAAAAAAAATTGTTGCGAAGAGACAAATTCTTATCCTCCAACTAAAATTTATACTAATGGGACCTAAAAGTGTAAGTAAATAACTTATAACACACACACATGAAAATTAAATTTTATCCCATGGTTGTGACATCTAAATCCATTCAAAAGCATGTTTTCACTAGTGTTTAGGAACATGAAAACACTGATAACAAATGTTATCAAAGTTGAAGTTGTAGTTGGAGAACTCCACCTATGGTGATCTACGGCTCAAAACTAGAATTTAAAACACATTATAGGTGGTAATTTTCTAGGAACAAGTTATTATCCTCTGATCATTCCTATTTGAGAGACCCACCACCCATTCCAGCCTTAAGAATGCCCTTCCTAATATAGTAAAATTCAGTTTTAGTCTAACTTCAAGAATGTATCAAATGGAATTAATAAGTTATTTTTATTAACTATAAGAAACCTCATGTGCATTTATAATTTATTTAATTTCACCATGGAGCATGTCAATGAAACCTTGGAGATGAATCTATGGCATAAGTTATAATGATGGGTCTTGAAATGTATTTTTTTGTAATGAAGAGACAAGTTCTTGTCCTCTAATTGGAATTTATACCTCTAAGACCTATAGGTGAACATAAATCACTTTGAACACATAGGAAAATAAAATTTGTTCCTATGATCATGATTTCCAAAATCTACCCAAAATCATATTTTCACTAGTGTTCAGGAGTGTAGAAACACTGATAACAAATATTGTCAAAGTTGAAGATAAAAATAGAGAACTCTAACTCCGATGTTTTGTGGATTGAAAATAGAATTTAAAACATGTTCAAGGTGTTGTATAACATATAGGAATAGGTTATTGGACTCTGATCATGCCTGGTTGAGGGACCCACCACCCATTCTAGTGTCAAGAATGCCTTTCCCAATACAAGAAAAATATAATTTTTAACCTAACTTTAGGCATGCATAAAATAAAAATCATAAGTAATTTATATTAAATAAAATAACCCTAAAATTTATGTATAATCCATTTAATTTCATCCTATATCATGTTTATGTAAACTTGGAAATGAATATGTGTCACAAGTTACAGTGATGGATCTTGAAATGCAACTTTTTTGTAGTGAAGAGACAAATTCTTGTCCTTTAAATGACATTTATTTGAAAACCTTAAGGTGAAAGTACATAAATTTAAACATGTATTTAAATTCAAATGACATGTGTTCCCATGACTAAAACCTCTAAATCCACTCAGATGCATGTTTTCACTAGTGTTTAGGAGCATAGAAATACTAACAACAAATATTGTCAAAGTTGAAGTTGTAGTTATAGAACTCCACCTTCAATGATTCATGGATCAAAAATAACATTTAAAACACATTTGGGGTGGTGGATAATGTCCAAGACCATGTTATTATACTCCCATCATGCCTAGTTGAGAGACCCACTACCCATTCTAGCCTCAAGAATGCCCTTTTTGTAATAACTAAGTACAAGTATATTAAGCTTCTCTTAGCTTCAAGACCATGAATTTATTTACTAATAGTAGAAACCATGTGAAGGTGGAAGATTATTTGTCCCAACTAACCTAAAAAAAAATTAGTAGTCAATTAAAAATGAAATTTCAATGTACTATATAAAAAATCAATAAAATTTGATAAAATTAAATACATCTAAATTTGACAAGTCAACATACCTTGTAATTTTAATCCAATGAACCACTAAGATCTAATCTAATCTTGATAGTAGAAATAATAACTTCATGATTTAACTCATGAAATTTTCATATATTCCTATTTGATGGCCTCCCATGATATTTGATAAATTTAATATTTGTTGAAAGAACCAAATTTGAATAGTGTAGTATTTTCCTATGTTTCAAAGTCTTCAAACAACCATACATCTAAATGTTTTATAAGATATCATAAAATACAAGTCCTAGAAACTGACATAGACTTAGTGGGATAGTCAATGTTTTCTCCATATATGATTGGGGAAGTCAATTTTTCCTTTTCCTCTACATAAAGACATGAGTAGTAATATGTTCCCTCTTCATTATCCTCGTTAGTAATAACTACAACATGCCTTATATCACAATAAATACTTTTTTAATGGTGTTGTTAAGATATATAATGAGAATAAATAATACATAATGATTAGTATTGTACCTGGTTGCACTAGATCAGATACATGGTTAAAGTCATGTGATAATGTCATATCTATAAGTTGAAATGATGTTGGAACCTGATATATGTTAATTGGAATTAGATGTATGTATCTCCATTCATCCACCCACTCTAGTGACTCTCACTTATTCTAAATTAACGGATCTCACTTGATCCCATTACAATCATACAATCCTCATACTTTTCCAAGTGTTTTTACTCAATCATCCAGAAATATCTATGAACAATAAAATTTTCTTGATAACCATGGCCTATTTTATCATTACACTATTCAACAATGGTTATTACATCAATCAAAACAACACCATATTTAAACTTTAACTCCTCTCTTGAAGTGACTCTTTTTAAAGATGCTATAACATCACCATGTTACCCTTTTCCATAGCTAACCTTAGTGAAACTACAAATATGTTATACACCACTGGTAATATGTATCATAATCAACTAATAAAATATCCATGAATTCTTGAAATGTGATGTGTAATTGTCTAAAAAATTTTAATGTTGATTGAAATCAATGTTACTCTAGATCAATTATTCATAAAACATCTCAAAACAACCTTACACATACTCTATACTATATGATCTATCATCACTGACATAGAAATGGCACTCCCTTAATATTTTTTGCTCTTTCTCTGTACTATTAGGTGCATGCATGAATGTTGTATGCACAAATATGAAAATATGTATTTAGTTGTAATATTGTGACTGAACTTTCATTTTTGGTTTTAATGTGTAATCATTAGCAAATTCAACTACTAAAATAATAAAATTGAGTGAGAATGTGTCCTTGATTAGTTTTAAATGTTAATCCAACCATTTATCTTTGTTTGTGTGCCTCACATAATAAAAATTTCTTCCCTAAATTTGACCATAAATTCTAAAGCAGGTATCTTTTTTGTAACAAGCTCACACCTTTTAGATACTTTGCCATCTTTTACTTGATAAGTCACAAATTTTTATTTACTCAAACTAACTAATTATTATCCAATTTCACTTGTAATATCCTCATGGATATTTTTTTTTAAGTTTTTAAATCCACCACAAATGCTACAATTTCCATCCAAACATGTTTTTTTATAAAATAACTATCCATTTAATCCTTCTCAAAAAATGGTTGGAATAAATTACTTAACTGGTTTTGGTGGAACTTCTATGCCACATTCCTAAAAAACATTGTAAGTATGCAAAGTAAAACATACATACATAAAAACATCATAGTGCATTGAAAATTCAACATTTTTCCTATAATAACAAGTGGTGCATGTGTGTTTTTTTACATAAAATGGTTTGTCCATCTCAAAATATCTTTGACTAATAGAAAGTTATGGATATTTTTCCATAAACATATACTTATGTTTGGTTCATATTCAATAAATGATTAGAATATGGTTCATAGTTATGATAACCAACTATTATTTTCACTACATATCATGTATTGGGTGAAAATATTGTATTATCTTTCCATAATTGTGTAAGTAAATCTTTGAGATCATCGTCTATAGCCTTGTTATTTCGTGTAAATCTACTAGAGAATGCCTAGATCTCAATGGTATTGGCATCATTAAGTCTTTAGTGTATTTAAATAACTTTCATTAATGTTTTCACATTTATGTCCAATGTTTGGATAGTTTTTAAAATCAATTATTTTCCTTGTTTGATCACTTACTGCACAAGTTGTAATTATACGTCGAGTAACATTACAATATTTGTTTCAATATTTTCAGCCTACATTATGATATGCATCATGTAGATTTTAAATAATTTTGTTGTTTTCATAATCCATGTTAGTTTTTATTAGTCATAGGGTGAATATTTTAAGTTTCATCTTAATCAATTTCATCAATGAAAGAACTAATTGACATTTTTGACTATCAAAGTCTAATTTATCAAAGAATTTGTCCTACTTTTTTTCAGCTACTCTTATCGAATGGTAGTTAGACAATTTTTTATGCATTGGTTTCAAATATTTTCATAAAATTCAATTAAGTAATTTCACTTTATATGCATAATCATTAGAGGTGTTTTTAATGGTGGAATTTATTGATTGGGTGTTTTAAAATCATTATGTTCACTACTAGTTTCTTCATTGTTACTTTCATTGTTTAATGTTTTCATGGCATTTTATTCATTGTTACTTTCATCATTATGTGTTTCCATGAAATTTTATTAATTTTTAGGGGGTAAATCATCATGCATAGATTAATCATCAACAAAATAAAAAACTTTATTTTTGAATGTGGACTTAAAACATAATTTGGATTATTAGGTAAACATTCATCATCCTTATTCAATTTATCATTGTCAATTTCATAATTATCTATGAAATTTGCTTCATTAGAGATAGTGTTTATACCTTATATTGAAAAAAATGCTTGAAATTGAACCTTTTATTTTTCTCTCAACTCTTGTAATTGCTATAGTGTTTTATGCTTTAACCACTTCCTCTTCCTTGAATGAGAACCGTCAACCATGATTAAACAAAGAATAGTTTGATTCATTTGATGGTGGGGCCTAAAAGAATAATTTGATTCTTTTATCTTATTTGTTCAAAGCATAAAATGTGTAGAGAATGTGAGTGGGGTCAGAAATCTCAAAACATCCTAAAAATAAATGTTGGACAAAGAGTTTTTGTCTATTATAACAATAACACATATGTGTTATAAACTATACATGTTATATATGATATGTCTATATAGCCGTATATCATATTGTTATGATATATGAATATATTTTGTGGTGTAATATTATGTTATATTATTATGATATATGATTGTGTGGTATAATCCAAACTATGAAATATTATTATGTCATGAAATATTATATAACTACCTCCATATTTACATTTACATGATACCATTCAATGGTGAATTTAACCATATGTTACATCTTATATAATTTATTGAGCCATAATTTAGGATCACAAGCTCAATTTTTCCTAAATCACATCTCTAATTACATCAATTGACTAAGTGGATCAATTCACGACTAATTTAGCCCCAATCATGTCCTTCTCTTGTCTAGATAGGTTGAAAGGGCTTATTTTGGCCCCAATTTCCTTCACAATTGAATTGGCAGACTATTTAGTTTATTTTGTTATGATATTAAGGTCGATTGACCCCAAAATTATATCTTATATCTGGTCAATATTAGGTTCATAAGGTTCAATTTCATCAACTAATTATAACCCCAAACCCTAAATCATAAACCCTATGCCATAATTTAGGTTCATAGGGCTCAATATGGCCCAAATCATATCTCTAATTACACCAATTGACTAATTGGTCAAATCTTGATGTAATTGGATCTAATTTAGCCCTAACTGACATCCTCCTTTTTTAGTTAGGTTGAAGGGGCTCAAATTAGCTCCAATTTCCTTCATGATTGAATAAGTGGAATATATTTGGTTTAGAGAATTATGATACTGAGGTCAATTGACCCAAAAATTACATCATATGTTGTCAAAACAAGGTTTATAGGGTTGAATTTTATCCAACTTGCATCAATGATTATAACAACTAACTAATTGGCTCGATATGCATGAGGAAATATGAGCTTATTTACATCCATAAATCATATCCTATACTCTCATTTAAGTTTAATAGGTTCATATTGACCCCAATCACCTCCATATTTGCATTTGTGATATAATTAAAGGGTTGAATAATCCATATGTTACATCCTATAGAATGGATTGAGCCATAATTTAGGCTCACAGGTCTCAATATGGCCTAAATCACTTCTCTAATTACACCAATTAACTAAGTGGATAAAATATTGACATAATCAGAGGTAATTTAGCCCCAACTCATGTCCTACTTTTGTAGTTAGGTTAAAGAGGCTCCAATTTTCCCCAATTTACTTTGTGATTGAATAGGTGGACTATATTTATTTTAGGGTGTTATGAAAATGGGGTTTATTAACCCCCAAATTACATCTTATATAGTCAAAACAAGGTTCATAGGGTTAAATTTCATCCAACTTGCATCATTGATTTTAATAATCAAATAATTGGCTTGATATGCATGAGGAAATATGTGCTAATCTCTATCCCCAAATCATATCTTATAATTTGATTAGGTTTAATGGGTTCATATTAACCCCAATTACCTCTGTATTTACATTTGTGATTAATTAAAGGGTTGATTAAGCTATATGTTGCATCTTATATAACGGATTGAGCCACAATTTAATTTTATGGGGTTTAATTTGGCCCAAATCACATTTTTAATTACACCAATTTACTAATTAGATTAATTCATGACTAATTTAGCCCCAAATCATGTCATCCTCTTGTAGTTAGGTTGAACTTGGGATTAAATTATCCCAAATTTCCTTTGTGATTTAATTGATGGACTATTTGATTTATTTTGTTATGATATTAGGGGTGATTAACCCTCAAATTACATCTTATATAATCAAATTAGGTTTATAAGGTGAAATTTTGTCTAAAATGCATCGACTAATTGTAACCCTAAACTCTACACCCTAAACTATTACCCTACACCAATTGACTAATTGGATCAATTCATGATAGATTCAAAGCTAATTTAGCCCAAAATCATGTGTTGTTTTTTTAATTAGGTTCAAGGGGCTTAAATTGGCCTAAATTTCATCCATTATTGAATGAATCAACTATTTGGTTCATTATATGATGACATTATAATAAATTTCACTCAAAATTACATCATATACAATTCAAACTACATTTGAACGTAGCCAATTTTACCTAATCATGTCATTGATTGCACCATTTCATTAATTGTCTCAATCTATGATGAAATCAAATCCAAGTTAAACTCAAATCACATTGTATAGTCATAATTAGGTTTAAGGGGATCGTATTTACCCCACTTGCCTCCATAATTGAATTAAGTATTTGTTCATTCATTACATGATGACAATGGAGTTTATAGAGCCTCAAACCACATCCTATACATGCCAAACTTGCATATGTCATTGACCAAATGAATATTTGCTTCATTATTTGATGAAATTGGATCTAACTAAGGCCCAAATCACATTGAAATAATTGACTCTTTCATTCAAACAATTGATTTTTTTCCCCTAATTGCCTCCACCATTGAAACTATTGACTCTTTCACTCAATTTTTAATGAAATTGGGCTTGGTTGAACCATAAATCATATTCTATATAGTCAAAATTATGTTTTTGGGTGCAAATGCACTAAAATTGCATCACTATATTGATTATGTCAATTTTTTTTCTACCATATATATTGATACACTCCACTTTAAAATAAAAATATAAAATTAAGAATGTGAATAGATATAAACATAAACATAAACATAAACAAAGATAAATAGATCCTTGTTTGTTTTTGGTGAAATTTTAACATAACACATACATGTTATGTTTATTTTTAATTTATAAACCAAGCCTTTTAGCTTTGAAATAGATTTGATTCTTGAGCCAAAGGCTTAGACTTGTCAACATGCAGTCGAATTTGAGAGTTTTGAGAAAAAACAACAAAATTCAAATTCCACTGCCAAACACACTATGCATTTCAATGAGAAAATTCATAAAAATTATTACCATGATGATGAGAATGCTCTCTCCTTTCCAAATATATGATTTTTTTTTTAAATTTTTGGTGTTTTTAAAGGTTTTTGTCTATGTTAATTTCTAACTAGGGCTTTTTCAGGCCACTATATGGCACAAATATACATGCCTATATATTTTTAACTATTTTTTTTTTTTGTTGATCCAAATGTAGGAAAAAATATATGGTAAAAAACTATGCCTATTTATATATAACTTTAAAAAAACTAATTTTAATTTTTTTTTAGGTAGTTATGGAGGTTGTATGACCATCTATCCATTTTTTTGTCAGTTTTTTAGATCTATTTACTTATAAAATTAATGAAAAATATATATTAATTTTATTATAATAAAAAATAGGTCACACAATAGATGATATTATCTAAATTTAATCAAAAGGGTTTCAAAAAATACTAAACTTGTCTATAAAAAGGTTGTGTCATATGGATGACTATGTACTATGTTTTCCTAAAAAAATAGGAGTTCATGTTTAAATTTTAGATGCTTGACCTACTTATCCCTAACCATTTAAAAAAATAGTGTTTTTGAAACTAGACTCAAAATAATAAAATTCTTGTGTTATACCATCTTAAAATTTTGTGTAGCCTAACCAACTCAAATAATCTAGATAAGTTGAGATTTTTCAAATTTCAAGAAAAACATGTCCATGGACAAGCCCCCTTTTGTACCCCAAATTTGTGCACTTATGCCCTATGCATCCTTAGTAAAATCCACACATGGAATTGTCAATATTTTTATCATTATAACATGAAAATCTATGTTATGTTCATGTGTGCTCCTTGAATGATTACCTCTGTCACTATGCATTATAGACTTGATCATGCATTTAGTATATCTACCAAATTATTATTTTTGGCCCATGCATATACCTCATAATTATGTCATATCCATTAAATACTACTCATACAATAATTATCTCATTTCCATTTTCATCTATGCTTAATACTCAAGCCTTTATAATGATGGAATTCAACCACATCCAAAGTTCAAGACTTGACCATGCATAGGAGACACCTTGTAGTCTAGAGATGATTTATCCTTGTTATCCTTAAAATCCACAACAAATTATTGCAAATCACCATTAACAAAGGGAGATAATGAGACTCGATGGGTTCACTTTAAAGTTAATTATTTCTAAATTTTTTATTTCATTTGATAGGTAGACATTGTTATAAATGATAATATGTATTCATTTTTCCTATCTTAGAATACTTGAAAATTGACTTGAGTAGAGTTTTATTTTCTTGTTTGTTGTTATTACCCCCATTTATGCCACAAGATTTGGTGATTACTACATTAGTTTTCATTTTATGTATGTAGACTTATTTAATATTATTTTATAATTCATTTACCTAGAGTCTTTGAAATCCTCTCCTTTAGTGTTGTGCAGTAAGAAATCCCTTGGTTAGGTTTAGTGAATCCAATTTGGTCATGATCTTGATATAAATATTTTTTGTAATGGATGTTAGTTAAATACCTTATCCAATATTTGAATTTACTAATTTATATAAGTTATAGAGATATATTAATTCATTGCATATATTCTGGTGAATCCGACATGACTCCAACCCCTGTATTTTCAATTTTTCCCTCCAATAAACTAGATTGAGATGGTTGATCTAATCCTAACCTATATCTATATATTTAATATTTATAGCTAGCTAGATCACACTGGTTAATCCAAATTTTTCCTCTATTTACAGGTTTTCCTTTCACAATCAACTAGATCAGGCTGGCTGATTTTGTCTCCTTTTATGTTTACATGTAATACTTATACAGTCAACTGGATCAAGCTGACTAATTTAGTTTTTATTTCTATTTGTAAGTTCGAGGTTTATAGTCTACTAGATCAGGTTGACTGATATGGTTTTGTCATTTAGCTTTTAGGGATGCATTCCAAACTAAGTCATGTTGGTTGAATTAGTAACATTTTATATTTTTTTGTATTTTCCTAATAGTCAACTAGATTGAGTTGACTGATCTAGTCCAATTTATCATTTTTCACTTTTTATAACTTTAGACAAACTAGATCAAGTTAGTTGATGTAGTTTTATTTTACAACTTTAATTTTTGAAGATTTTGAACATACTGAATCAACTTGGTTGATCCTATTTAACATCTATGTTTTTTAGAATTTTTTATCTACAAAAGTCATTTAGATTTGGGTAATATTATTAACAAGTAAATAGTTTTCATTCTCAACCAACAAACTAAGTTGGCCTAGTCGATCTTGTCATATCTTCTAGGTTCACTCTAAACAAACTTCATATTTCAAAGTTTTATCAAATCGATTCAAATTCATCATTTCTATATTTCAGTTGAATTATTAAGAATTTCAATTTTTAATCTTTCCTTAACCAATTTTTAGTTCTACCAGACTATATCATATAGTCAACCAAGTTGACTTGGCCAACTTAGTTCTATGTTTGTTTTCTTTACTAAACAAAAAATATTGACCTAGTCTATTTTGTTTATTTTTAGCATATTTTTACAATAGAATAGTCATCCTACCCAACTACATTTTGTTTTGCTTAAAAAATAGACCATCTTGGATAATTTTATTCTTTATTCTTTACTTTTCAACATAAACAAGGCAATTTATCTCCATTTCTTAGTAATTAGTCTCACATTTTCTTTAGAAAAAGTTGGTTGCCTATTTATTTCCTTTCTGAAATGGCATATTAGTTTTTGATAATTATTTTTCACCCTTATTTTCACTTTGTATTAATTTCCATAAAAAATATGTACCAGTTTTTTTAAAACTACTAAATTACTATTGTGAAGGGATACATGATACATTGTTTATGATACCTATCTATTATTTATAGATATTATGGTGTGAGGGGATTTCCCTAATATTCATAGCCATACTATAGAGATAAACATAGTATTTAGTTTCCATATACCTCATGGTATATTATAAATTACTATGACTTTACTTTGAATGGTACCCTATGAATCTAGTTATCCATTCAATTTTGTGGTGCATTGGTTAGTGGTTAGTGCCAAGAAGTTAATTATAACTTACCCTTAAAACCAATTTTAGTGGGATATGGGAATGACACTTCTTCCATAGTTATCACTTTGAAGCACTAGGCTGACACTATCCAACAAATAATTAACTATCTTTAATAGCTAAAAAATCAATTAAAATATTTAGTATAGATTCTTGATCTTCTTTTTAGATAATTAGTTAGCATCAATAGTTACAAAATTACTTCTTTTACTTGCTACTTGCTAATCTATATTGTATCACAAATTGTATTGACCAATGTCAACACAAGTCTATGTTGTGTGGTAATTAGTTTGATATTCTATTTAATTTACTACATAGTTCAAATATTTGTCAATTTTTTTTCTGATTAAACTACATCGACCAACATGACTTAGTATAATTGTGTATTTTATATCTATAAAAATAAGTACAATAGTTTGACTCAGTAGGCTTTTAAGAAAATCTATATTTTTTTTGGCTTGTCAAACTAAGTCAATTAGCTTGACTTAATAGGATTTATAAAAAATATGTGTTTTACTAACTTGTAAAATTAAGCCAACCAACTCAAGTCAATAGTCTTTCAGGAAACTCTATATTTTTCTTTCTTGTCAAACTAAGTGGAATAACTTGACTTAGTAGGCTCTTAGACCATTCTATATTTTCTCTTTCTTTATATCTATTCTACTAAATCAACTAGTTTGCTATAATATTTTGATGAGATTATTCTAGATTGGCTTGAATGATTTTGTATGCCTTGGTTAACATAGTTTTATTTTGATGAAACTTTTATAGATTATACTAGATTGGCCTGGATGATTCCATATGCCCTGATTGACTTCATTTTATTTTTATCCTACACTAGATCAACTTGGATTATTCCATATGCCCTAGCTAACATATTTTTATTTTCAACATTTTTGAAAAAATCTATTAGATTGAATTGGTTGATCCCATTTTATTAGCTGACTTAGTTGATTTTATCACCTTTATAAGCATTTTATATTGATATTATTCTTATTAACCCAATCAAAATCACAAAATCACACATTAGGATCTTCCTCGATAGCCTCAACCCATTATGAGTGTACATGGGTGCTTATTTCCTTCAAACCTTAGCCATCCAATAGGATAACCTTTCATAGAATAATTACTCAAATTCCTCATCTAGGTCAATAGAATAAAACATGGTCTATATCACTCAAAATAATAATCTAGATGATCCCAACATAAATGGTACAATTTCTAAACTACCTTACTTTACCATTGGATAAATTGATACCAACGTAGGGAATCCTAATATCGTAAACCATCCCATAGGAAACCCTCCTCTCAATAATGTAGGGGCTACCCATCCAACCAACACCAACATTCCATCTGGCACTGCCAATAATCAAAACATATCTATTAATACAACTCAAATTCTTGCTTAAATGGCTCAACAAATGAATGATATGAAAATAAATTACAATGCTCCAATGCTTCAAATGTAAAACCATATACTAAAAATAGCAATCCAAGATCCTATCATCATACCTCAAAATAATCAAAATTTTGTTCCCCCTCTTAGAGATGCCAATGGAAATGCAATCCCTCAACCTATCATTCAAAAAAAATGTTTCAACATTTTCAAAATTAACCCTTAGCTCCATTTATAGTATACATTGATATTAGAAATATTTCTCCAACCATTAAGTATGATGGAACTAAAGACCATATTATTTTACTTAAATTATTTGGTTATCTCTATAAGGGATGGGTTCAAACCAACATTTTTACTACCACTAGACTTTTTGTCAAAATTTTTAAAGGAGACACTCTAGAATGGTATAACAAACTTCCTCAAAACTGTATATGGAAGGTAGAGGATCTCATTAATTCTTTAGTAAAATAATTTCAACAAAATAATCTTTCTAAAAATTGTCTTAGTCACTTTATCAATGCTAAGTAATTACCTATCGAATCTGTCCATACTTTTATTAAAAATGAAAATCACTAGATCATAAATCATATCATGACATGATGGATGATAACCTCTTCAAACTATTTATTACTGCCTTAAAACCTTCTCTTCAATATAAGGTTCAAATTTTTTCCTCTTAAAACTTAGAAGAAGCACTAGACCAAGCCACTATACAAGATTTCCCTATGAACCAATTTGAACCATATCATAATTTAATCAAGGAATATTTCTAAACATCAACTAATGAAATCACTAGGACAAATCCTCAAACTAAACCTACTCTAATTAAAATGGTAGCAACCAAAAATGACATTCAAATTTTATCTCATCCACCTTTGAAAATTTTAGAAATGAAGATAATTTTATCTCCATCTAAACTTTTCACATATAATACTACTACTCATCCATCATGGTATGATCTAGATATTTTTTTTTGGTTCCATGTTAATATTGGTCATTCTTATGAAACATGTCATGGACTTATAAATTTTATAGTATTTTTAATGTTAGTTAATACATTTGATGATGACACTCTGATTAAAATTTGACACTATGATTATCCTAAATCTTCTAAAAAATGAAATTTTGCCAAATCTATAAATCCAAAATCTCAAAAATATTTTCCTTAGATCCTAATGCACAACATTGTAAAAAATATGTTATTTATGTTGATTATGATTAATCTTATACCAATTCTCAATATGTGAATACATCTAAAGTTAATTATCATCACAAACATGATCAAAAATATCCTGTAACCAACCTAATAATTTTTCTACTAATGATCAACTAGTTAAAGACACCACCACTTCTCATCCTACATATTCTGAACCATCCACTAATGGTGATCCACATCCACTAGTAGATCCTCAAATACTTCCAAAATTTAATCCACTTAATTAACCTAAGCCTTGTACTCACTCTTATACTAAATCTCATTGGAACTTCTTAGATAAACTTCATTCTATGTTGTGTAAAATTAATCGCATGGAATTAGTAATAAATTCTCCTTATCATCACAAATTCTTTATACAACAACTACAAGACATAGAAGAGCTTGCATTTAATGAATCTAAATACCTCTCAATAATCATCAACTTGGAGAAGGGCATGTTATTAAAATAATCTCATATACCTAATCCTCCATTGAATTTCTAGAAGAAGATATGATAGATGATGAAATTCTATTTCGAGCTAACAATCCACCCCTTTATCAAAATTAGCCTTAATAATACTTTAATTTGAAAATTTTTAGCTAACAAAGGACTAGGAATAAATGTCACCTCTATTTGGTTAATTCAACAAATATAATATTCTAAAGAACACCTCAAACAATCCTAACTCATGTGTCATGTATTGAAAAAACTAACCAAAAACCACTTAGATACATTTGAGTCCTTCTTACCATTAGACCCAAAACAATCCACACCAAACTTATGGTATTAGATGTTCCATTATCTTACAACATGATTTTGGGTTGACTCATCACATGCATGTTATTGCATCTTTTGGTAGCCAATATATTAATTTCATACGAAAGATAATCCTAATCCCTACACCATCCAACTTCCAAATCCCAAATCTGAATATTGTATTACCACTATCACCCACATCAATATTCCTCCCCTTTCTAATTTTATCAATATGAATCTAGACGTATAGGTAATACTTGAAAATTCAAATGATCATGAACCCAATAAAATACATAATTTTTTAATACCAATTGTTTACCTCTATATATTTAAGAATGGATCCCCCTTCTCTTCTTCCATGAGATAGAACCATTCCTTTAATAGAGGACACTAATGACACCCCTCCCCCATGTAACACACATGAATATTCCTAAATAGAGGATGATTTATCTTACGATGAATATGGGGTATCCAAACTCTTTCAATATCCTTCAAAAATGTATCCTTGCACTTTTAATAATATAGGATTATCCACTATATCTATTTCCACTCAAATAGATACATGCCCAATATCACCATCTTATGATGGTACCCATATCATGGCACAAGCAAAATCATGAGATCTATATATATTACATTATCAAATGACATTAGTTAAAATGCATGCCTTCAATCATGATGTTTATCTCATTCAAATATCCTCTGATAGTGAATTATAACCAGATGGCTATGTACTACCTATAAATTCACCATTGATATATACTCCATAGGTCATCCAAGAGATTAAACAATTTGATATCATTTAACCTCCAATCCCTCATCACACTAATCAAAGCACTTTATTAAGTCAATATCTATTATCTCCTATTTATCCTCATGCATAAATCACTTCTTTACCTCTTACCCATAATACAATCACCAATAATGATAGTAATCCTCCTAAAATTAACCGAGACACCTAAACTATATCTGTTCAACCAATACATTCTAAATTCAATAAACAAGGCAATCAAATTATATATTTTAAAATAGATGTTGAATAGTATGGACCCTTATCCACGCTGCCCATTTATGAAGGCATATTATAAATACTCCATGCTCACAAAACTCAACTCCCATGCCAACATTACAAGTTAGGTTATTTTGAGAAAAAGGCTCCTTGCTTCAATAATTATATTGCTAGTAACAACCCTAACACATACCATGTTTCTTAACTTCCTCTTATTCCCTATCATTTCCAAGATGAAAATACTATGCTTATTGAAGAAACTATGAAAATTAATTATGAAACACCTACCACCCCTTAACCTATTCTTGTCTTTAAATAACTTAGACCTATAAAATATGATAATTTTAGTTTATACTTTTATAAATATTAAGAATCTTTTTGATGGCCATATGAAGATATGCCTAGTATTGACCTTAGTATTATAATAAATAATATCATTAATTACCCTAATGTTAAACTCATACATCAAAATCAACATAAATTTCCTCCTGAGATATCAACCCTATGTATTAAAGAGATCATCAAACTCTTAGATGTTAAATTCATCAAACTTGATGATTACTCTGAATGGGTTTCCAATATTTTTCTCATACATAAGAAAATAACCATGGTTATTCACATCTATATCAACTTTTTTAATCTCAGCTTTGCTTGTCCCAAAGATAACTTTTTTTTACCATCAATTTATGCCTTAATTGATTTTATTACTAGTTAAAAATGTTATCTCTCATGGATGGTTTCCTGAGATACAATCAAATTCACATTGCTCTTGAAGATTAACATAAAAACACACTTATAATAGAATGGGGAATCTATTGTTACATCAAATTGCCTTTTGGTATTAAAAACAAAAGTGTCACTTATCAACATGTTTTGACCCATATATTTCATGATCTCATGCATAATATTTTTGAAACCTATGTAGATGATGTTATCACCAAATCCAATCATCATGAAAATCATCGTCATGACATTGCTACCATATTTGACTATCTCATAAAATACAATGTTATATTTAATCCCTTCAAAAGTGTTTTTGGTGTCACATTTGGTAAAATCTTAAGTTATTTAGTTTCTTTTCACAAAATTGATGTGGATCTAGACAAAATATAATCTATTATCAACATTCCTATTCCTTATTCTATTCCAGACATGTGAACATACCTCAATAAACTTGGGGCAATTTGACAATTCATTCATGAGATAGATTATTGTATTTAGTCAATTAATTCTCATGTTAAGAAAGGTATATCTTGGAAATGGACTAATTCATGTAAAAATTCATTTGATAACATAAAATAATCACTCTAGCATCCTCCCACTCTTTGAACTTCTTTTAATGATTGTCCTTTCATCTTATATACTTCCTATAGCCCCATATCAGTTGGGGCAATGCTCACCCAACAAGATGAAATAATCCATGAATATGCCATATATTATATTATCCATGCTATAATATCTTATGATGCATGCTATACCAAAATTGAATACAATTATCTCACCATTTATTTCAAAGCTAAAAAGCTTTGCCACTACATGATTTACCAAATAACTTATGTTATTATCTATTCTAATACTCTTCATCACTTCTCAAAAGTTTCATTACATGGTGATGGAATTTGACTTATGAATTATTAATAAAAAATTAGTTAAATTCCAAGTAATTACTAACTAAATTTCTTCAAATCCTATCCCAGCCATTGATCATCTTCACGATACTCTTCATGATGAAGAGATATTATACATCTAAGGTCTTAACCAAAATATTTCACTCAAATATTATTTCCAAAATTTTATGGTTAATCTTGAGATATATAATATTCATGAAACAAATACTAACAATTCTAAACCAAAATCCAAATCCATCATTAAGGAATTACCTAAAGTTATAATCGACCTACATGAAGATAATTGGACCCTTCATTTTGATGTTGTTAAATGCCTCCAAGGAGATGGGGGAGGATGTGTTTTAGTTGATCCTCATGGAAAATTCATACCTCTTGATTTTTTATTAACCTTCAATGTTACTAACAACATGATTAAATATGAATCTATCATCTTAGGCATGCAAGCTGCCATTGATTTAGACATCCATTACCTACATGTTTTAGGAGATTCAAAACTCATATTTTTCCAAGTTAATAGTGACTACCAATGAAAGAGCGAAAATATGAGATCAAAACCAATCCCATTATTTGATCCATAAAATGGATTTATATGAATTATTATAAAATTAATACCATTATTACTCATGAATTCAAATCCATTACTATAAAACCAATTCTATAAGATCAGAATGCCATATCTGACTCACTCACTTCATTTAACTTTCTTTTTCATTCTCATCAAGTTCTTCATGATTCCTATTTTCTCATACACATATGTAAATCACCATATTCATTACTAAACACAAAATATTATTTTATTTGTCATATTGAGGCTATAACTATACAACAAAACCTATGATACAAAAACATTATATAATTTATCAAACATCACACCTATCTTATCAATACTAAATCTCATGAAAAAACTATAAATCATAAGTAAACTTACAAATGTGTCTTACAACATGACATCCTCTATTATTAAAATTCTAAAGGTACCTTGATCTATTGTGTCACTATCACTCAGAATGAAGTTCTTCCCTCCTTAAATAAGAACATGGGGGAATTTTTAGTGGTAATTGTAGTGGACATTCTACAACCCATGAATGCTTACACATGGGATACTTCTAGACCACACTTGAAAAATATGTTACACATTTTCCAAAAAATACAATCTTTGACAATTACATGATGATATTATCCATTCTCCTCTAGCTAAAATTAGAACATTAGAATCTCCTTGGCCTTTTCCAAGTGGGAATTAGATCTCATTGGTAAATTAGCTCATTCTCAATCTGGTCATATCTTCATCTTCATGGCCACTAAATGTTTTACAAAGTGAGTTTAAGTTATGCCCCTTATCAATGTAATGGACATAACCATGTACAAATTTATACTTAATAAGATCATTTGTCACTTTATAATTCCTAACACCATCATTTATGACAATGGTGAGAATTTCAAGAATAATGATACAAAACAATTATGTGCTAAATAATATAAAATTTCAACACCTTATCATCCTCAATGCAATAGAAATAGAAAATACACTAATAATATTTTTTTTTAAATATTGCAAAAGATAATACAAAATTCTCATTTTAATTGGCACTTAAAACTTTATCCTAGACTTTTGGCTTATCGTACTAGCATATGTATTGCTACTAGGGAAATTGATGTAGGAACATCACAAAGAGCATAGGTGATAGTAAAAGTAAGTGTGTATAGATGACCACTTATGGTCACATGTGAGTATGATGAGACATGTAGTATTCCATAGGGTGTTTTGGAATCTTTAGGAGTCATTAGGATTCATTACATGTGTTATTTGTTGCCCTTCTGTTTCCAGTGAAAAAGGGGATTTAAAATTTTGAATTTTGAAAGTAGACTTAGTGTGGTATTTTGTGTTTTTTGTGAAGTGTAAAGGTGAATTAATATCCTAAGAATTGGTAAAGTGGTGTTTCAATGTTCACATCATAAAAAATTCAATGTAAGCCAAACCTAATTTATAATTGCCACATCATGGGAGTGGACATAAAAGGAGTTATTCTTCGCATGGAGAGTTGTTGTTAAAGAGAACAAAAAATGCATGTACATGGAGGGTTTTATTAGGTTGGTAGAATAGGAGCATGGAGGTTTAAATAAGTATAATGGATGAATTTATAAGGAAAATAAGAGGATGGTAGAATAGGAATGGAGAAGGCCATCTAGGCCTATAAATTTGTAAATAAGACAATGTTTGAGAAATAAAAAACTTTGTTTGGTATTGCAGAGTGTTATTAAATGTTTTCATTGATAATATAGTTGTTCAAATGTCTTAATATTTGTATATTTTAAAAATTATTCTAGAGAAAATATTCTTTTATAAGTTGTGAATAAGAGGTTTTGAGACAATCTATCAAGGTGAAAGAGGACTGTGTATGAAGAATTTGAGTTTCTTATTGGATAAAGTGGGATATGGATCTAAAATATTGATGATAGATTGTTTATATTGTAGGATAATAATATTTAATTTAAATTGAGTTGAAGAGGAAATTTATTCAATGTTTAAGTATCTAAATTTTGCATATTATATTTTTTGTTTCAATATAATCTAAACAAAGAGATGAAATTTGTCTTTTTGAGTTGATCCATGTGTTTTGAATGTTTGAGGTTTAATATAGAGTCTAATTTAAATGGGATAGAGGTGTTAAGTATAGGAAAAAAAGTATCCATATTTGTAAAATAAAACCTATTTTGTTGTAAGAGTTGGTTGGTTATATTGTCCTAAAATGAGTAAATGGAAAAGAATTTTGGTTATCTCTTTAACAATTTTTTTTGTGTATTCCTAACTAGAAAGTGAATTCATGATAAAATTTTTAGTGTAAAATTTATGTGTATTTAATTTATTAGTGATTAAAAATTTCTATACATAATACAGTGGAAGGAAAGATATGTTTGTACACTCTGTTGTTTTTGTCACAGTCTATGCAAGGACAAGAAATTTATATCTCTAAGATCCTCTCAAATGAGAATGTGAAGAAGTTTTATTAGAAAAATATAGTTGGTAAGAGTGTTTATTTATAATACTTATAATATTTTTATAAATCAATATTTATTTTCTCAAATCTTTATTCAATTAATTAGACTTGTAAGTATACCCTCAAAATTCTAAAAAAGGAGCATATTTGAGTGTTTTGAGATATATTGGGAAAAAATTATCAATGATGAAGGTAAAATACATTGGTATAGACACATTATTTATGTCAGACAAGTTTGAAATGATCAAAAATTTATAAGGTTCCTTTTTGTATTTTCTCAGCCTCACACATGCTTGTAGAAAATAGGTCTAGGGTTTGAGAAAGAAAAAATAATTAAATTTATTTGTGTAAAAAAAAAAACATAAAATTTTATAACAAATTATGATTTTATATGGGATATAGGTTTATTATTTTCTTATGTTGGTTTGAGATCATACAATATGATATCTCAGTTTGTGTCTTAGAATAGGCTTATGAGACCTAATTGGTAGAAGAGGGTATATAGTTTAATGGCCTATCTTAAGAATGGGGCTATGAAATTTATATTAGAAATAAAATAGGGGAAAGGGTGCCATAATATGTATTTATTTAGTATATACACTTTGTATATCATTCTAACTAATGAGGTTTATATGTGAAAAGGGCTACAAGCAACTAGGCTTTGAGGAAGACAGAGTTGATAGGTTGAGAATACAATCTTAGAAGTTGAGTATTATGTTTAGATTGGTATGAATGATATAATACATAAGTGGTGCCCTTAATATACCTTGTGGAATTCCAAGAACCTTGGATCCATGATCTAGGATTTTAGACTTAAGTATCAATAAGCCTACCAAAGAGTAACAGAGTATAAGAAAGAATGGAAGCTAGAAGTCGTAAAGATGGTGTATGCATATTATGTTTAAGGTACTAAGGATAGAGAGAGAGAGAGTATAGGAATAAAATAAGTGAGATGCACCTTAAATTAGAGAAAAAGGATTAAGTGTATACAATGATGATTCAAAATCTAATAATAGACATATTGATCAAATTTATACAAAGAGGAATAGAGTACTTATTCAATGGTAATGAATCAAAGATCCAAGGAACAAATTAGAGATAGGTAAACATAATAATGCAAATAAAATAATTTGTGTTCCTAGTTACTCTACATCAAAGTGGTATCAGAGAAAGTAAGCTCTTGGTGGTTTGTGATTTTGTGTAATGAAGGTTGCTATCTATAATTGTTAAAGATTATTAACTTAGATTGTAAGGATATATTAGAGAGGTATAAAAGTTATGAAACCAATAATTTAAGGGATTTATTTGAAAATAATCCATAACCCTAGAGGCTTGAAAATGAAAGATATCTATAAAAAATCTCAAGAATAAGTTCAGGGAGAGCTTAGTGAAAAAGAGATAAGTCCTAAATAAAGGACTAGATAGAAAAGATACCCAAGTGAGGTCAAGGAGGAAAGTAGGATAAATTTTTTAAGAATAAATATGTCCAAGTGAGGCCTAAGTTAAGGAAAAAGGATAGAGTAAAAAATAAAAGTGATAAAAAGAGAGATATAAGGGGATTATTATAGGAAATTTGCCACAACAAAGTGAAATAAGGTAATGAATAGAGGAAGAGATAAATATAGACAAAAAAATTGTTGAGATGAGAGGAATATATACACAAATGGAAAGTTTGATGGAAATATTTAAATAATCTAAGTAAGGATTTTTTTTGAGAATTAGGAAAATAGTTAAATGGTCTCTCAGAGAAACAACATATAAGAGGAGAAGGTAGATAGAAACTAGTCATTTGAAAAGGTAACTAAAGGCATTGGTAAAGAAATTTAAGAATAAGAATAAAGAAACAATCAATCCTCATGATTTTCAATCTGAATATGCCTTGTCCTGTATGTATGTAGGTATAGAGAATAATGAATAAGAAGTCCATTTTAAGGATATAAAACTTGAAAGTATGCGGCAGAACAAGTGTGGATAACAAACTAAGGTTGAAGAAGAAGATAATTATATATTTTAATACATGGATGCAATTATATATTACCCTAATGAAGGTGAAAGTGATTTGGGCAACAATTTAGGTGACAATTCGAGTGATGGGTCCACCCCAATTGATGACGGAACTTCTGGGAGCCATAACTTTTACACCGTAGCTCTAATTGACTTGCCGTTTGAACCATTAGAAAGATAATAATGAGAGTAATGTCATGAGATGGTATGGATCTCTGATAGATGAAGTTTGACCCCTAAAAACTCAATGGAAGTTCCCAAAATTTCAATTTTAGTAGTGCAGTCTAAAAATAGTAAGTTTCTAAAAATAGTAATTCCTTGAATTTTGTATTGTTGTAAATCATGGAAGTCAAACCACTTAATCTCCCTTGAGATTTATGACCTTCCAAATCCTCCTCACACCTTCAAAACATGTATAAATTAATATTTAACCCAAAATGGAAATTAGACATCTCTTCTCAGAGATAGGCATATGTTTGGGTCTGCAAATTTGATCAATAAAACATCTCTTCTTAGAGATAGCATTATTTGAATTGTGTTGTTCTTGTTTCTTTAATTATATTTCAACCAAAGATTTTTGAGTTTTGGATCAGAAAGGCTTGGTGAAGAAGAAGGATAAAGTGAGAGTGAAGAATCACCAAAATTCATTTTAGGCATAAAAGAAGTATATTTGAGCCAATGAGGATTTGAAGAGATCAAAAGATCACAAGGCATTGATTTCAATACTATATTTTATGAATATCCTAATATTATAGTTGGTGAATATGTTTCATATAAAAAAAAAATTAATATCTTAGATATATTCATGAATATCATAAGTGAAAATGAATCACATGAAGTGATTAATAAATAAAATATATAGTTTGATGAGTTGTCTATTTTAGTAATAAAAGAAAATTAAGTATAAGAAAATGTTAAAGAATAGTTTACAAGGCTTATTAAAAATGAAGGAAAAATTGTAAGGGAAGATAAGATAACATATATGGAAATAAAAGAGACATTGGAACAACAAATCAAGCAATAAATAGCTTATTTAAATCTCTTAGGAGATGAATAAGTATTCCAAGAAGTTGAAAGGAAACCAATGGAGGTCTTACACCAAGATGAAAGAAATAATGTATATGTCATTAAAGAGTTAACCCTATGAAACTAATTTTAGTCAAAGGGAGGAAGAGAAGATTGAGACTATTAGTCTCATTGAGCAAGAAGACAAATAAGTCTTGACATGAGAAGAATTTAACAAAGTAATGAACATGTGCAAGATTCAAGCTATGAACCAGTAAAACATAGAGGAAAAAGTATGGGAAGTAAACCATATAAGTGAAGAAAATAAGGATTCTAATCAAATTAATAGATGGTCTATATCAAAATCTAAAAGAGAAGAGTTGGTCAACTTTTTAGGATTAGCAATGCAAAGGAAAATAATGTATTTAAAATAAGAATATCTAAATAGTGATTATGACTAGGAAAATTTACAAAATCAATCAGTTATACCCCTAAGAAGATAAGATGGTAAGGTGAAAAAGGGTGATTAGCATGGGACATCAAAGGGAATATTGAAGAGTTCATACCAAGACAAGAGAGACAAAGAATTAGAAGAGACCATAGGGAAAATATAAAGCATACAAGACAAAAAAGTGAATGATAAGATTGAGTTAAAGAGAAACATATTATGATTGAAAAGAGACCATGCATTTGAAGAATGTCAAGATGGTGGTCTTATCAATCACCCTATAGTAGTATCATTCAAGGAGTGCCTGAAAAATGACAAAAAGATGAAGGATGAAACAAAGGATATGGATAATGATACAGGGATAAAGGAAAGGATTTCCATCCTTGAGATGATTAGGTTTAAGTTAAAACAAGAAAAGGAGAGTGTATGAAAATGGAAATGAAATTGATCTATTAATCAATCCTAGTTCAAAGAAGATAAATCATGCTTATAATTCTAATTGTTGATACATTAGATATTCGGGTCATGACCAAGATGGATATGCTAGACCTAACCAATGGATATCTTACCATAATAACATTACTAGAAAGGGTTATAAATCTTGTAGTAAAATAATACCATGTAATAACCCCAACTAGGTCCTATGTTTTCATATTCAAAAAAGAAAATTATAAGTAAAATAAAGTCTAATCTAGTGATCACCAAATATTTTGGCATAAGTGGGGGTAATAAACATAAAAAGTAAACACACATAGAAGATATATACTCATGTTAATGTATAATAAATCCTAATGTATGTGAGATAAGTACAAATACAAATCTATCTACTTTTATAAAAGAGGAATAAAGTTAGGAATACTTACCTTTGAAGATGAATCCACTGAGTCTTAATCTCTCCCTTGGCCAAGGTGATTCACAAGAGGTTATTGTGGTATGTAAGGATAATAAGGATAAGTTAGATCTAGGCTACACAAATTCTCTATGCATCTAAAATACTTCTTCACAAGACAAGATATGTATCTATAAATAAATTATTAAAACCCTAAGCTATGCTCTTCAAGTATAATGGTGGATAAGTAGATGTGCAATATAATATTATTCTTCTCTTATTTTTAAAATGACAATAATATATGTGTATATATGGTTATATCTAACCCTAAACCTTTTTTAAAGTTTAGATGATAGGGTCAAACTAATTGACTCTATATTTTTAATCGATAAAAAAAAGTTAGGTCTCAGTCTAGGTTAGACAAAAGCTGACCTAGACCCTTAACATCTTTTATAAATTTGAATGTAGGGTTGATGGGGCTGATAGTGTAATGTAAACTATCAAAAAGGGTTTTTGAATTAGGAAGGGGCTAAGTACAGTGGTGAATACTTGGAGGTATGTGCAAGATAATAGGCAAATATTATGGAAATATAGAGGATAATTCCATGTTGATCGAAAGTGGTGGTATAGGGAACAACAATAATGCAAAGCAATAATGGTCTACCCACCCCTTTCCTGGTGTACCCTTTAAGGCATGTACTCGGAGAGATTGTGAATTGATAGGTTCCTATAAGAGATAAAGAATCAATAATTAATAAAGTTTTAAAATATTATTTGTATACATATACCCCACTCAAAGATCATCACATGTCACATAGGTATAATAGGGGATGTTGCTTCTAGAAAAGAACATAAAAACACAACACTAAAGTTGAATAAATTTCAAAAAGAAGCAATTAAGATAAATAAAAGGATAGAATTGAAAATCACATACCTTTACTTACCTTAGATTATATATAATAAATAAAGTGAAATAAATGTGAAGGTATCCAATGTAGGTAACATTAGGTAGACCTATAGAAATTAGTGAAAAGAGAAAAAAAATGAAAATTTTACAAAATGTACATGTAATATGTGAAAATATTATATACAACATCAAGATTCCAAAACATATTATGGTTTGGAAAAAGAGTTAGTAGAAAAAAATAGAATTTGGTGGTAAATATTTGATAGGTAAATAATTTTGAAAAAAGCAAAAAATTGAAAATTTTGTAAAATGTACATGTAATATTGAAAATATTCTCTACAACATCAAGATTCTAAAACATCTTATGGTTTGGAAAGAGAGTTTGTAGACATAAATATGATCTAAAAACAAAATCTGGTGGTAAATATTTAATAGGTAAATAATTTTGAATAGTAAATATAAAGAGGGTGAAAAATAATTCATTTGTTATTTTTACTATTATGAGAAAATAGAGATCTGAGAGACCCAATGCAATACTAAAAAACAATCATGGTGAGGATACAATAATTGAGATGGGGATAATTTTTGGTGGATGTAGTAAGTGTAGCACAGGTAAGCAAACATGACTTTCTAAAATTTTGAGTAATTTTTTTTGAAATTGAGCTACATATAGAAAATTGACTATTAGGTAAATTCTAGATACCAAAACTAACCCTAGGAAATTTTTAGGTAGACTAGGGGTAGAATAGGGTATAAGGTAGGAAGAATTCAGACCAATAAATGCCTAAGGAATTTATGGTGAAGGTCAAAAAGTCACCATAGTGAAATAACAAAGTTGACCTAGTCAACTTAGTTCATAAGGTGAGCAAAGGATAGGGGGATGATTGTATAGCAGTGGGCTAACATAATTTTTTTAAAGGTGGTCTACTGCATAATAGTAGGCCAATGTAGTAAAAAATTAAACATGGATGATTGTGTATGTTCTAGCTGATGTAGTTGGTATTAAGTGGCCTATATAGTTTGTAAAGGAGGTCTAGTTATGTACCAGAGGACTAATGTAGTATGCTAGTACTGAGAAAGGGATGATTTAGTATCAAATAGGTCAATTTAGTTGGAAAAACCAAGGGTCAACTCAATATCAAATAGGCCAGTTATGTTTAATATGATTGGAATAGGGTCAATTTAATATCAAATGGGTTGATTATGTATAAAAGCTAGAAAACCTAAGAAAGTAAATCAAACTAGTTAATGAATTAGTTAATTTGTAAATTTTTAAGAATGTATTGTAATTATTTATGACATAGATATCTGATATATCCTTTGTTGTTTGGTGTTTTATATAGAAGATAAAGATATTGGTACTTGGTATATGCATCATGGTTACCATATTTGATGGATCATTTGATGAACATGGATAGAGATCGATGGTTGCCCTAGGTTTTGATAGCATCATGGAGATGAGACAGATCCCTTTGAGTGTTATGTAATTGTCATGTTCCTAGGATAATGGGAATGATTGACCAAATTTTTTTTATTGGAGGTGGATTTGAAACCATTGAGGTGGGTATCACCTTAGAGGATGCCCATGTATTACATGGACTTGATATAGGTAGGACACCAGTGATTATAGATACATCAGAGGATGAAGATGAACTATTAGCATTAGCCTAGTGGGCTACATGCTCAAATAAGATTCACCCTAATTTGAGGGTGAGCTTGTTTAAAATTTATATTGTGTCCATTCCAAACATCCAAAAGGAAATGATAAGACTTATGATAACATGATTATTGTGTCACAAGTCAAATATCAAGGTATTACTACATATGATTAACTTATGCTAGTACATATTGGATAAAGGAGTATTGTATGATTTTTAGGTTGTCATTTGGGTCCAAATCATACATGATATGTATGGGATGTTGTATAAAGGGAAGAAGACCACGAGACTAGTGATTTTATTAAGTGCATGGATATACAAGAGGTTTCTCTTATATCAACTAGTTGGGTTACCCTATGTGGTTAATGATAAGTTGACTCAAGTCTTAAGATGGAGACAAGATCATGTAGCATAGTATGTGCCTCATTTTCTATTATTACAAATGATCACATGAGGGGAGATCTTATGTCAGCCCTATATGCACATAGTTACTATATGGCCTAGTTAGTTGAAAGTTGTGATAGGGTTGGCATGGGTATAGATCATGGTCCATTACACATCATGGGTGGAGGCACATCTAGTGGCATGCTTACCTAGTTAGTTTGAACTCCCCAATCTAGAAACCCATCTACTAGTGCTTGCTTATTAGGCATGACATACTAGATATCTAATAGGGAGGGGAGGTAGAGGGGTACCGATGGAATTATTGTTGATTAGGCTTCGATATTGTAAATCATGGACTAGTCGAGCATGATAATAGGAAATAACATAGCCAAAAGGGGAAGAGGTGATGGATGTGTATATGGGGGCATAAAAATCACTAAAATATAGGTAATAGAGACCACCACATCTTCATCAACATGAGGAGATGCAAATGCTAACTGATACATTAGGGGACCCAACAATAATTTCAAGACATAGGTGGTTTATAAAGGCACCCCTAAGGAGAGGATTAAGGCATGCTCTAGTGGTGAATCTTAGGTTTACACTAGTCTAGAGGATATCAATAGAAGAAGTGATTGATAGGTGAGTATATGGAGAAATTGTGATTGGTGACACCAACACTGGTGATAAATGTTTTAATTTTGATTTAAGTTTTTGATATAGGAAACTAGTTGCATTGTGATTATAATAAATATATTATTTGAGATATACATATGATTTGATGCCTATTTGGTTTTCATTTTGTATATCTTGTGATAGAGGATATCAGAAGGGGAGTCCTGGTTATGGATACACACCATGATATTTTAGATGGGGTGTTAGTACCATATGACCCCATTACATTAGATGATATATGGTTTTATTTTCCATAGCCTAGGTGGCCTAGTTTAGACTAGTGGGAGAGGCTATGAGGTTGATATAGGAATAAAGTGATGGGCTACAACTATTGAAAAGGGTTAAAGTATGAGAGACATAGGCCTAGAAAGCCCTAACATAGGAAAGAACCATGTACATGGTGACTACCATCTAGCTCAAACAAGTACATGCCTAGGTGGCCAATATATAGGGATAAGTTGTTGGATCAAGATCTTAGACTACCTCTTTAGAGTTCACTATTCAAAGGGGATAGTCGTAAGCATCTATGGGTAATGTGTCTAGGCCATAGGATAGACATGATGGAGCCTAACCTTAGAGATGGAGCTATTATATTTTGTATAAAACACATGATTATATATATTCATTGATGTTGAAAGTTTCATTTGATCTCATGAGTTATACTTGGATTTTGATGTTGATGTGTGGATATATTTTTTTCTAGCACATGCATTTAGATTTTGTTATAATGATATGATAAATATATGAAAAGTGTTTTATTTTATAACATTATGTGACACACATGCATGGTTAAAAAGAAAAAGGAAATAATTATTTGGAAAAGTATAAGTAATCAAAAAAAAATGTACTACACACTATATCATGATGGGAAATGTGTAATTATAATATATATTTTTAAATATAATAAACCAAAGATGGTAAAAGGAATAACAAATGTTTTAAAACCATGTAAATAGATTTGCACCAAATTAAAATAAATAAAAATCACACTATATTACATTGGGAAGTATGAGAATTTTGTAATAAAATGGAAGGCACATGAAAAGCCAATGGTATAAAAACAAAACAATTAAGTCAATCAATCATAGTAAATCATGTTGGGAAGTATACAAAGAAATAAAAAATGTAAAGTGAAATTAAATTGATGACACTAATTCAAGTTGGGAAGTATGAAAATTTTAAGATGGTTGTAAGCATACATGCAATTAGAAAATAAGAAGATAAATCTAAAGATTAATAAAGTAAGATTAAAACATACTAAATCAAGTCGGGAATCGTGTAAATGGTATGTAACTCATAATTTAACACCACTTATCTTAAATTTGACACATGTAATTTCATTGTGACTTGGGTATTGGAATATTTTGTGACGAGGGCCTAGTCTTATCTATGGTCCTATACTAAAACTCAAAAAGGGAACACCAATGAGGTGGAAAAAATGTTGGGAATTATTTTAAAAGGTGGATGTAATGTGGTAATTTTTGAGGAAGGCCTTTATCCATTGTCTTACACTATAACTCATTAATGGAAATCCTAAGAGGAATAATAAGTTAATAAAAAAATATTTATCAAGGGGAAATATTAGGAATGTTGTAAATGAAATAGGGAATGTAAAAATAATGACATAAGCATCTATAAGAAGGCCTTAGGAAATATGAGGCATAATAGGTACATAATAAAGACACTAAGAGTCTAATGACTATCAAAATACAAAGGATACCCATTCATAATAAGCACAAAGTTGTATAAGAAAATAAGAGAGATACTAAGATCGACTCATGCTAGTTATATGAACAACAAAAATAAAATGGACCTAATTTCTCATAGAATGTTCCCCATTCCTTAGGACCACTTATAGATCCATTAGTCTACTATGAATATTGGGTACTTGCATGAAAAAATTGGGTATCACTAAAAGATTTTTTTATTATCCTTTCATAATCTACTAGCCTATTGCACCCCAATAGACCTCAATTCTATCATGAGGCCAACTATGGATTTTGATCTTCAATTAGGAGAAATAGATGTGTTATGAATCATGTATTTTAGTGTGATATGAATTTTGAAATTTGTATGTTGTCTTTTATATCATTGCCTTTATTTAAATGAGTTGGATTTTAATTTTTATGGATTTTATGATTCCTCCTCCATATGGATTTGGAATAACCAAAATTAATTATATAAGTGATACACATGAATGAGATTTAGACTTTATTTAAAGGAAGCTAAGTATCCAAAGATATGAATCACAAACACTTAGGCTTACCTATGAGCCAATATGTTATCTCAATTTTCAACTATATGTATTCTTAGTATGTGAAAGGAGATAAGGTACCAATAACAAGAGATCCAAAGTAGATCAATAAGATAGGATTACAATGAGATGTCTTGTTTACTAACTGATCATATGGTAAAGAAGGATTGCTAAAAGAAGTAATGTTTGTATATCCAAGTCACAATAATAATGATCTAAGTTATTGAGATAAGGTAGAAAATAATCATTTAGAAAAGATAAGATATCCATGAAATAAATGAACTCATAAATATAAGCATGCAATCATGAAATAAGCCAAGATGAAATAAAAATAAAACATCTAAAAATGCATATAGATAGGTATGATATTTTCATCAGAAGTCAAGAATGAAAAGAAACCATAAAAAAAGATGAAATAAAAAGAAAACATATACAACACAAAATGCATAATAAAAATATCCATGTGAATAGATAAGTGAAATCATAATTTACACATATACAAGTGATATAAGATATATAATAGTGGATCACAAGTGAATTCCAAAATTATAATGATGAATAAATTGAGAGAACACCATGTTGTGTTCACAAATACTAATAAATGTGTTCAAAAAATATTATCCATGATGTCTAAAATATATCTATGAATCTGGATCCTAATGGAAACTAGAGTCTTCATGAAAAACTATGGAAGGACCTCTCTCTAAATATCTTCAATATAAAATGTATGCGTAGCTAAAGTATCATGATCATGAGGGCTCTCTACATAGAATATCCAATAAGGGGAATAGATGCTGGAATAAGAATGGTATTTATAAGACAAGAAAGGAGAACCACTGGTAGAGAAGGAGCTACAAATGGGGGAGAAGTCATATGTGAATAAGGAACCATAAGGGAAGAAGGATGGGCCTTCTTATGTGGGTGAGCTATGAAAGAAGGAACAATGGGCATAAGAATCATCATAAGGTGATCATGAATGTGTTACTAAAGAATGCAAAAATGATTAGTATGGTGCGTACCGCACTGGTGCCAAAGATAATATACCTTCTCATATTTTAGGATATACTCAGGTAACAACTTAGAAGGAGGTATAGCCTTATCTTTAGGATGGGGAAGGGTAGGATGAAATATGTCAATATATTATAAAAGCTTTTGATAATGGGTGAAAGAATGATTATATATTGTATGGAAGTAACCTATATGATTATTAGTAGAATTGATGGGTATACTAATAGAAGAGGTAGAAGATAAACTAGGGAAGGCTAATATAACTGGTAGTCTCTGGTCCAATGACCAATAAATTTGTGAATATCATAGTAAGGTTGATCAACCTGTTGGGTGAGCATGGGATTAAATTATAGAAAAGGAAGAAGGCCATCACCAAGGGAAGGTGGGGATAATGTAGAGACTAGGCAAGGATCATATGAAGGTAAAAAAATTAGATTCAGGATGAGGCTTAGATAAAGGTATACTAGGAGTAAGAATAGGACTAGGCTTAGCTGAGGCTAAAGCAAGACATGCATAAGACTTAAGAGTAGTGGCTAACATATCTAGGGGAAACAAACTAGAAGGGTCCTAGTATCTAGAAAAATTATAAGGATTGGTCATAACATGATCCATGAGCATGATTCTAAGAGAATATGCTGAAAATAAAGGTGTACCATGTGATTTATCCATCTATACCTTATGAAAAATAGGAAGAATACCAAAATTAGGCACTATGAAAGAAGGAACACAATAAGATGAGCAAAAAGACTAAAATAAATAAGTACAATATTGAAAAATATCAACATATCTAGATTGGACAAGTCCTCCTATAAATGGATCATCTAAAGTATAACCATCATCATAATTAGGTGTATGTAGATTGATGGGATAGATAGGTATGATGTTTTCATAAAAACTCACATGATGCATATAATTATAGTATTAACTGAAACCACATGTATATCATCAATAAGAGACTAATAGGTGTGCAAATTCAAGGATGATAGAGTTTGGGAAATGAGATGAGGGGATAGATCTAAATTTTTTATATTGAGGCTAATCTCATTTAGATCATCATCATAAAAATATAGGAGGTTAGGTGGTATGTTCCTAATGAGTTTGGGGTCACCATGATAACCTTGGGTAGAATTGATAGGATAATTGAAATGTTAGGATTCCCTAAATGGGATACTAGGCAAGGGTTAAAGGGTTGGAATTTTTAAGATACCATGTTCTTAGAATTGTTCAAAATCCTAAGGGTTTGTGTCTCCTTGAATCTTGTAAATAAAACCATTATGGGGGAATTTGATGCATTGGTAGGTAGATGAGGTGATGACCCTCATATAATGAGTCCAAGGCCTACCAATCAAGATGTTATAAGAAAGGAGAAAGTTAAATATCATGAATTTGATGTATAAAATAATAGGATGGATGGGAATAAGAATCCACATGAAACCTAAAGGAGGCATTTTCCTTATATCATAACCTTGACATGTACTACATGTGGACATGAGATTTAACTCTGAATATCCAAGAGTTTTAATGAAATCAATGGAGGTGATGAAAGTATATAAACCTCATCAATCAAAGCATGCTTAATTTGGATATCACTAGTTTGGACAATAATAAATAGTGGAGGAACATCCATGTGAATCAAAAAATCTTTTGGAATCATGGGAGTGATAGGAAACTTAATGGAAAAAAGAAGTGTCCATTAATTCATCATCATGTATAGATATATCTTCACATTGTTTTAGTATATTATCTTCATACCTAGATAAGGTAGCTTCACATCCTATTAGGGGAGGATGAGGGATGTTCATTTCAAATAATAATTTCATCATATGGTTGTGATGATGGGGGGAGGTTCACATTAGTTTAAAAAAAGGTATTTAAGATAGGAGATGATAAATTTCTGATATGGGGTCCCATTCATCATAAACCATGGGGGGATTGTTAGATAGAGGCACACAATATTGTAAGAGCTCTTGAGGAGGATTGGAAGTGTACTCAATCTTATGTTTGTAAGATTTAATTGGTTTAGTCTGAGGATAAAAAGTTTGATTATCTCAACATGGTGGGATAGTTAATTTATGTATTTATGATGATTGAGTTGAAGAAATACTATTGGAAGGTTAAGGAATGTTGTCAATGGGTGTATATGTTAGAGGAATGGTAGAGATAGTGTGAGAGGTATTAACCAATTGAGATGTTGGAAGTGATTCTTAGAAAGATATAAGGTCCTCTTACCCCAACTCTATGAGATGAGATGGGGAAGAATATTAGATGATGTGGAATGTTTTGGGGGGTTTGGTATGTGCGCATTAGATTAGAATAAATCAAAGCAACTAGCCTTCACATGTTACTCATATTTACCACATTTTTTTCAGTACTAAAATCTATAAGACTTTCAACATTATTTGTGGTTGATGATTAGGAATAAGATATTCATATATGGCAAGATGAACATTAGCTTGGTTTAAATCTTGATTTTGGTTTTGTGTTTCATGATATTTAAAGGATATGCCATATGATTATTGTCACTTGAAGATGAGTGATTCATGATCAATGTTTGGGCCAAGAATAAAATACATAACTATATTATGTAATTGTCTAAAAGTCTCATGAGAGTGGCACCAACTTACTTGAAGCTAAAAAAAATTGTTTAGATCATACCATGATTTTATAGGATGAGTGGTATCAAGATCTCATGGTAGAGGCCTAGAAAGATGCTTTTGAAGCTCAGCTAATGATAATGGTTTGTAGAAATTAATGTTGTTTGTTTGGTACAATGTAAGATTAAGTGTGTTGTTTGGAGGGGGATCATGCTTCATAATGTTATTGGGAGAGATAACTTGAATGTTGTGAATAGTTTCATAAGTATTAGTGACATCATCATTAGTAACATAATAATTTTTATTTTTTATGAGCATGTGGGTTCCCATGGGAGGTTGGGATGGGTCAAATTGATGCATGAGAAAATCTCGGCATTTAGCTTGGTTGAGGGATTCTTCCAAAGTTCATGGAGAGATAGTCATGAACTAATATTGTAACTAGGGGTAGAGAGCATTAGTGAATAGATGAAAGAGATTATAATTTGACATGTTATGCTCAAATTTATTAGACAAGTTCTTCCATCATTTGATGAAATCTTGTTATGTTTCAAATTCAAGTTGCTTATAATTTATGAAGTGAGCTAAAGTATTCTTAGGGAGATCACTAGTTTAAAATTCTTGTACTAGGGAGTTAACCATATCTTCCAATCTAGTTGTAAAATGGGATTTGAGTTGACTTTATCAATATAAAGTATCTCTAGAGAGTGTTTTGTCTAATATCTTGGTAACAACAAAGGCATTAAGTTTGACCCAATCTTTATAGAGATTACCAAATGTTTTTAAATGTAATGTGGGATTAGTGGACTCATTATAATTGATGGTAGGTACGATACCTCCTATGTTGATATTGATAATTTGAGGTACAAGAGGATTATTTTGGAGATGTTTTATTATTTTATTAGTGAGGGGTAGTTGAGGAATGATGTTACCATGGGAATACCTAATGGGGAGCAATGAGCATTTGGATTTTGTGCTACCCATGACAACTATTAGAATTTATTTTGAAGGTGAATGAAATGATTTTGCATTTAAATAATTTAATTGGAATTATTGGTTTGAAAAATGTTCATTTGATTAAGTGTTTTTAATAATAGTTTATGAGTTTGGGTAGTATTTTGAATAGTGTGTGCAATATGCAAAGTATTATTATTGATATTAGTGGATTGGGTTGCACTATGAGTAGTAGCATGCAAAATACTAATGGTGTGAGAATAATTCTTAGAAAATGAAACACTAGTATAATTATTATCATGTGTAGAGTAATATGTACTAGTGGAATAGTTAGTATTGGAAGAGAAAGAAACACTAGTATCATGATTAGCATAAGTAGCATGATTGAGAAGGAGGATCTTTGGAAAAGGCCTGTTAAATGTTAAACCTACCATGTTAGTGGGGATACTTGGCATGGAATTTGAAGAGGTCATGGTGTGGGAAGGATTCAAAATATAAGGTAAAGGTTGAGAATCAAAGAAAGCATCACCCCCAAATTCATGAGAGAATGTAGGGGAGGGTGAAAGAAGTTATTCTACTTAAGGGTTCTTTCCTCAACATTGATGAAATTCATTAATGAAGAGTATTTCAAGTGTGTATTCTAATTCTATTCTAAAGAGAATAGAGGATTAAAAATGTGATGACGAATGAGGAGGAGTCCCATAATTGGTAGTGTGAGTGACAACATACACATTGCTTTCATCTAAAGTGGAAGTTACATGCTATTTTTGGGGAAACCTATTGGGATGGGTAATAATCATCATGTTTGTTGTATTCAAATATGTATTATCCTCAAATATGAAATTCATGGTGAGAAAATGAGACTAAAGAGGTGATGAAAAAAATTAGGAAATAAGATACAAAATTAAATTGCTTGATTGTGTTTTGTGAACCAAGGAATAAAATAGAGAAAAAGAGAACACACTCATAAAGGTCAATCATGCACTGTTGAATAGGGAACATGACAAGAAATAATAAGACACAACTGGATAGGTTGAATATTTATAGCTTAGACAAGGGGTTGAATAAGAAGATAAATAAACAAAGTCAGATGGGTCAACTATGTATTACAGGCAAATAGGCTAAACAGTTTATAAGAGATTGTGTTAATAAAAATGATAGTGTTCTAAAATAGAGAAAGGTTTTTCAAGATAGTATCTAAGTAAATTAAATTAAGAACATAAGCAATTGGATCAATGTGACTGATCTAATTGGAACACACAACACAAACCTTACACCATCATTAACTAATGTAAGTTTTATAATACAAAATACAATGATCAAAGAGAAAGCAACAACTTGAAAGTAAATTCTAACTAATTGTTCATTCCTAAGTGTTATTAAATTATAATGAAGTTTAATTTTAATGTGATTAGGAAGTTGGATTTAATGAGTAATTAGAAAGTAATCTAAGGCTATTTTTAGGAAGTTTAGGCTAAAAGAGATATGTATTAGTGATGGTATTGGCTTGGTATTGAGGCCTACCCCCTCACTTCATAATCATGTAATGATAAGGGTGTCGATTTATTTGCCAATATATACCATCAATCACATGTTTATACTTGGCTAAAAAACCAAGTTGGATTCTCCCTTGGTGATGAAATCTAAGTAGGTAGACCTTGGCAAGATAAATGTTTAATACTTTTTATATGTAAAGTGATTTGGAAGTGTGTGTACAAGAAAAATAGAGTGAATAAATTGGTAATTCAAAAAATCACCTAATTAATCTATGTTTATTACTCTAATCATACAAGTAATTGAAAGGAAAGGTGAATTACTTACTAGAAAAAGAGGTTACTTCCTTGATTATGAAGAGTATAGAGTCATTTTAGGCAACACTATATACAAGCAATGCATAATTGAGTCAACTGGGTCTCTATTATTCTATAGAAGTAAGATTTGGAAGAACACAATTGAACAAGTTGACATGTCTTCAAGATAGAAAATAGACTATAAAACTATGTTGAGTTGGTCAATCTAGTTGGATATAAGGATGTAGTTTTATATATTGAAAACTTGTGAAAAATAGTACTAAAAAGGAAGAACTGAAATGATAGAGAGAGTAATAATGAACCTTGGTGGGTTTTAAAATATTTTAGATTGCAAAGTTTTATATTGTGATGCTCAAATGCTGATTCAAAAATTCTATGAACAAAGTCCACTGGTTTGATAAAGTTTTGAAAACCTGTGTGCTAAAAAATAAGTTGCAAATAGAGTTGACTAGATTGACTATGTTTGTAGACTTGTATGTGTAAATAAGAAAATTATGAACATAGTAAACTAGTTTGACTATGTATGAAAATCTAGAACTAAAAAAGAAGACTATGTTGAATTGATCGATCTACTCACCTGTATTTGGAGAAGACTTGCATAAATAGAACATAGTCATTTTAGAGCAACTATGTGTTAAACCTACGCACAAACTATTAGAACTATATAGGTAGGTTCGATATAATACTACAAAAATAGAAATATATAATATAATGATAAAATAAAAGCATGAAAGTAAACCTACAAGGGTTTGATTTACTTTGGGTTCATCATAATGTATGAAAATAGAAATGCAATTGATCTATTAAGCAATCCTAACTTGGAGAAGATAAATCCTACGTATGCTTCTAATTGTTGATACATTAGATATTTGAGGTCATGAACAAGATGGATCTGCTAGATCCAACCAAGATATCTCTTATCATAATAACATTACTAGAGATGATTCTAAATATTTTATTCAAGAAACACCATGTAATAACCCTAGCTAAGTCCTATATTTTCATATTCACAAAAGTGAGTGAAAAGTAAAATAAATTCTAATCTAGCGCTCACTAAAGCTTATGGCATAAAGTGGGGGTAATAAACATAAAATTAAATATGTATAGAATATATATACTCACATCAATGTATAGGAAATCCTAATGCATGGGAAAGATGTACAAATGCAAATATATCTACTCTTAAAAGGATGAATAAAGTTAGGAGTACTTACCTTTGAATATGAACCCACTAAGCCTCAATCTCTCCCTTGGTCAAGGTGTTTCATAAGAGATTGTTATGATATGTAAGGATAAAAAGGATAAGTCATATCTAGGCTACACAAATTCTCTATGCATCCAAAGGACTTCTCTCCAAGACAATATCCGTATCTCCAACTAAAGTATTAAAACCTTAAACCATGTTCCTCAATCAAAAGGGTGGATAAGAATATTTGCAATATAATATTCTTCTTCTTCTCTTCTTTTTAAATGACATAAATAGATGTGTTTATATAGCTATATCTAACCCTAAACCTTTTGGAAAGTTTAGCTAATAGGGTCAGCCTCATCTATTATGTATGGTTAATTGATAAAAACAAGTTAGGTCTTGGTCTAAGTCAGTCAAGATCTGACCTATACCCTTAACATGTTTTACCAATTTGAATACAAGGTTGATGGGATCGACAGTGTAATCTAACCTATCAAAAAAGGTTTTAATAAATGATCCTCTCAAGTGAGAATGTGAATAAGGTTTATTATACAACATCTAGTTGGTAAGAGTGATTATTTAAAATACTCATAATATAGTTAGAAAGCAATATTTATTTTATCAATATTTTTTTCAATTAATCAAACTTGTAGGTACCCTTAAAATTCTAAAAATGGAGCATATTTGAGTCTTTTGAGAGTGATTGGGAACAAATAATCATTGATGAAGGTAAAACACATTAGGACAGATCCAATCCTGATGCTAGATAAGTTTGGAATGATGAAATATTTAAAACATTCCTTTTTGTATCTTCTTAGCCTCACATAGGGTTGTAAAAAATAGGTCTAGGGTTTGAGAAATAAAAATTAAATAATTTTCTTTGTGTCTATCAAAAAATCATTAAATTTTGGAATCTATTATGTTTTGATATGGGATAGAGGATTATTGTATTTTTATGTTGGTTTAAGACTGTACAATATGTTATCTCAGTATTTTGTTTAGAATTAGGCATAGGAGAGCTAATTGGTAGAAAATGATATATATTTTAATGGTATATATTAAAAATGGGGTTATGAAATTTATTTTGAAGCTAAAATAGGGTAAACAGTGATAAAATATGTATTTAGTTAGTATATACACTTTGTAGATCATTCCAACCAAGGAGGTTTATATGTGAAAAGGGTTACAAACAACTAGGAGTTGATAGGTTAAGAATACAAGCTTGGAAGTTGAGTATTATGTTTAGATTGTTATGAATGTTATATTAAATAAGTTTATGTACTCAATATCCCTTATGGAATGCCAAGAACCTTGGATCCAAGATCTATTCTTTTAGACCTATGTATCTATGAGTCTACTAGAGGGTAACATGTTATAAGAAAGAATAGAAGCTACAAGTGGTAAAGATGGTGTATGTAGATGATGTTTAACGAATTAAAGACAAAGAGAGAATATAAGAAGTAATTAAGGGGGATGTGTCTTCAAATAGAGAAAAATTATTAAATGTATTCAAGGAGGATTAAGAACCTAATAATAACCAAATTTATCAAATATATACAAAGAGGAATAGAGTACTTATTTAGAGGTAATGAATCATAGATCCAAAGAATAAATAAAAGTTGGGTAAACATAATTTTTTAACTATAGGTAGTTATGTTCATAGTTACTCTACATTAACAACACCATTTTATCTATTATATGGCTCTGAATCTATCTTAACTCTAGAAGTTGAGCTACCATCCTTATGAATCTCTCTTCCCAACATTATTCCTAATGAATAACTTTGTGAGGCCCATCTAGATGATTTAAAACTTCTAGATGAGCATAGCCTAGGTGATTTATAACATAACTAATGATACAAATCTTGAATTTTTAAACAACACAATTAAAAATTCAAGGTTCATACCTTTTACACTAGTAACCTAGTCCTTAAATTATATTATACCAATGATAAATAAGGAAATTATGCTCAAAATTGGTGGGGACCTTATTTGTTCAAAGACATTCTTAGTCCTAGTACTTAAATATTACAAACTAATGAAGGACATATTTTCAAAGAACCCACTAATGCTCAATTTTTAAATAAGTATTTTTATTAAATTAAAATTTCCCATACTATTATTATCTTACATATATTTCATATACTTTGGTTCTAACACTTCCTTCGACTGTGGACAAGGAGCATTATGATCACAAGGAGTAAGGGGAGGAGTATGTTAATATAGATATTGGTAATTAGATCCTATGGAGTACTAGTAGGATGTCAAGCATTAGAAGATCTAGTATATTGGTAGGTAGTAAAACCCTAGTGGTGAAAATTATTGACTACACTTTAACATCTGATCCTAAGAATGATGTTGAAATCATAAAGGTTAAATCCACTCCTGACCAATGGGGAAAAAAGGAGGGTGCAAGCTACTTCAAAGAGTTAAATAATTCCTTCTATGATTTTGATAAGGAGGCTATAGATTCCATGGATTCTCCTATTAAAGAAGCAACAAATGATAAAAATTGTGACAATTGTACTTGTTGTCCCCAAAAATAGACTTCTCATTTTTTTGAACAAAATGTGAATTATTTTGGTTTAATAGACCAAAATAGTCTCTTCCCTTTTCAAAATTTGTTTTGAGCATTCAAATTTCTCATTTTTCAAGCTTCTCAAAAATCTATGGACTCTGCAGGCTTAAATCTACAGACTCTGTAGGCTTGATTTCTAAAGACTCTACAGGCTTGATTTCTACAGACTCTATAAGATTAAATCTATGGACTCTACAAGAAAGAAGATCTACGGACTCTATAGGAAAGAAGATCTATGGACTATGTAGGCTTAAATCTATGGATTCTATAAGAAAAGTTCTATGGGCTTCACAGGTTGATTTCTATGGACTCTACAGGAAAGAAGCAAGCTCTCAACACTTAGACGATTTCAAAAATGGTTCAATAACAAGGTTCAACCAAAATAGTTCATCAACAAGATTCTAAGCATGGATTGAACCATTGAACTGTTGAACCTTGAACCATTTTGGTTCAATGGGTTCAATGGGTTCAAAGGTTCAACATCAGCAGCTAGAGTTAAGCGCATTTGTCAAGGTTCAAAGTTCAACTGCTTCAAAGGTTCAACAGGTTCAATGGGTTCACAGGTTCAATGACCAAATGGTTCAATGCATTTGGTTCAAAAAGATCAAAAGGACTTAGCCAAATAATAAAAGAATGAACCATTTAACTATTGAACCATTGAACCACTATGGATCAAGGTTCAACGGGTTTAAGGTTCAAGGTTCAACGGGTTTGACAAGGCTTGTTTCAAAGGATCTTGGTTCAAGCAGTCAATGGGAATGAACCATTGAATCGTTGAACCAAAGTTGGTTCAATCAGTTGGTTTAAAGGGTTGCCCCAAAGCCAAAGGATCAAACAACCCTTACAGAGGGCAGAAAGGGGGCAAATGGACCGCTGAAAGGAGCGAAAAGAGCAAAGGGATTTACTTTGGAAAATTTCCCCTAGCATAAAGACTAAGGCAAGAAATGAATTCTTTCAGACTTTTTTCCAAAGGAATTCCTTCAGACAAAAAGTCTAAAGAAATTTAGGGAAGCTACAGGAGTAAAGTTCGAAAGAATTTTTGAAGGCCAAAGACAAACTAGCCGAAACAATTCTTGTAGACTCTTTGTCCACAGGAAAATATCCATGGAAAAAGTCTATGGGAAAGCTCTGAAGGACTCTGAAGATAAAAGGCTAGTGAAGGACCTCAAAGGGTAAGTACCCTTGTAGGGGACTCTCGGCTACTGAATTAAAGGACACTTCCCCAAAGCTGGAGGGTCACCTTCCCTTCGGGAGGATGCAAAACAAGAAATCCGAAGGAAGCAAGTAGCAGAATATAGCTGTTGATTTTGAAAAGCCTTAAAGAAGAGCCAAATAACATAGTGACCTGCCAAAAAAATCTTGAAGGCCATCTGAAGACTACTCGAAGGGTAGATACCCTTATGGGGGGCTCTTCCCAACCCAAAATGGACCTGAATGCATTCAAAGGCTTTAAGGCCAAGACCAGCAGAAAGTGACTAAGGAACAAAGCATCAAATTGAATCAAGGACCCGATTTAATTAACCAGAAAAGGAGGAACAATGAGGAAGGATCAAAAACATTTATGCATTGGATATGTTTATAGAAGTAGATCACTAGGTGGACATCGAAGGATGCAAACATTCAATGGCATGACTCATTTCTCTGCATTGAGAAAAGCAAATGGGTAAATGCCCCTAAATTCTAACATGTCTTCTTAACAAAATTCAATGCAACATGATGTGTTACTATTCCCAAGTCCTTCTAGAAGAGGCTATATAAGGGACTCTCTTTTATGGTTTTCTCTCTCTCTCTCTCTCTCTCTCTCTCTCTCTCTCTCTCTCTCTCTCTCTCTCTCTCTCTCTCTCTCTCTCTCTCTCTCTCTCAGATTATCAGAAACAAAACTCTACCCAAATTGAAAGGCATTACTGAGACTTTGAGGTTATATTGTTGATCATATTTTGTTATTGGAATAAGAAAGCAAGTGACTTTTCAGACTTTGTGCTGTGATATCTTTGTTGTTGGGGAAACTATTTTTATGTCTTTTTCCTTAATATATTTTTGTTCCTTTAATTTAATAAGCAGAATTAGTGAGCGTAGTCAGGAAGGTGTCCTAAAGCTAGGTGTGGAGAGACTTTGTGCCCCCACAATTGCCTTTAGTGTGTTTTCTTTTTGTTTTATGTAAAGGATCTTGGGACGACTTTGTGCCCTCATTGTCCTTTGTATCTCACTCTTGCATAATTGAGGTGGAGACTTTGTGCTACATCTCAATATGTTGGTTACTACTTCCTTGGTTACATTTTGCAATTACTACCAGAAGGATTCTTGTGGTTTGCTGAATAGTACTTCTGAAAGAAGAAGAGTGCTTTCTGCCATTTTCCTTGAGATTTCCCCTTTGATTTGCACACATCATCTCTAAACAAAGAGAGATGGCTGGTTTGTTCTACCCTTGAGTATTATTTTCTATTTATATATATAGCATATCTATAGTGAACCTCCCCTTGATGAGAGGAGAGATTAGTCCCCTTTTGATGTGGTAAACCTACACATTTGGATGACCAATCTTCCTACTTTGGATGATCAGACCTATTTTTTTTATTAGTACGTTTTTTGACTTGTTTCCTTCACCATCTCGCCTCCACTAAACCAAGAGCTTTCATCCTACTAAATTTAGATCTCTATTGCCAAATGAAGTATCCACTTCTACTATTGATAAAGCTTTGCCAATAATTACCCCTTTGATATTTGTTATTTCTCCTTTTCATAGTCATATAATGGTAGTTCAAGGCCCCTGGGGTAATTATTTTGGTCCTCTCAATCTTACTCCACCTCTACATGAGCTTCCACGTAGTTCAAGGAAGAATTTCTCCAAATTCTATGGTGATGGGAAAGTTCATCCTAATGAACACATTGCAGCCTTCAGCATAGCCTATGGCATAATTGGAGTAGAATTTGAAGATGTAACAGTTAGGCTATTCATAGAAACATTACAAGGTGTTGCTACAGATTGGTTTTATCATCTACAGGCTCGATCAGTAACTGATTGGAATACCCTCAAAGCTAAGTTTGAAGCCAGATTCAAACCTGTAGAAGATGCACATGCACTTCTGGCTCAACTTACATAGATGAAGAAAGAACCTCATGAACCAATGAGGGAATTTATAGCCAAGTTTGATAAACTGAAGCACATGATTCCTATAATTGCTCAACCTACAACTAAGAATCTCAAATGTTTCTTCATAAATTCTTAGTTACCTAAAGTAAATTTTCTTTTGAGACGTGCTGGTTAAATAGATCTTGCTATGGCTCAACATTTGGCCACTGAGGTAGAAGATGATCTCATTTTAGTAGGAAAGATAAGAAGAGATCTAAATAGAAATAGACCCTCATCATCTTCTGAATATTCATCTACAGGCACCACAGATCCAATGGTACAAAAGTTGGAAAATGAGTTGTTTGCTCTCAAAAATCAAATGGTGTAAATAATATCTTCTGCTCCTTCATATAGAGATATGCCAAGGACATTTCCAAATCAATCATATCAGGGTAATGCTACTAGAAATCAAAGGCAACAAAATCGTCTTCCTCCCCCACAAGGGAAACTTGCCATTGAAGCTCCTCCAACCAATTCAACAATGGAATATCTTGAAGTAGAATCAAAGTTCTCTTTCTAGCCTAAATTGAATCAAAAAAATGACGCTAATCTCCTTATATAAAATCAAAAAGAATCAGCTGACGACTCCCACATTGGTTTCCTAAACTACCAAGATGAACCCAACAATAAAGGAGAAGCTTTTGATGAATCATATGCAGTGTTTACTAGGTCTAAGAACTAATCAGTCCAGTAAGCTGATGAAGGGAAGATAGAGGAGCAACCTCAACCAACAATTATGATTGATAAGCATGGAACCACTCTACCTTTCTAGTCAAAGGATTTGGTGATCACCCAAAAGGTAAATACATCAATTTCACCTTCACCTTCTACTTCAATTTTACAAACCAACCCTCCTCCTATCCATCCTAAAACCCAAAAAGTTAAAATAACTTCCTCTGTTCCTAATCCAATTCAACCATTTGACATAATTGATCATGTCAAAAAGACCAAAATACAAATGTCTGAATTTGAATATTTGCAGTCCAATCTTGATCAATTGAATAAGTTGGTCCAATATGTCAAGAACCAAACCGTCCCTATAAGACCAAAAGCTAAAAAGGTAACTCTTGATTCTCCAAAGAACATGCCCATTCTGAATAATCTTGTCATTACTCCTCTAGCTACTCCTAGGAAAATAGAGCTTTTCTATGTTTCCCTATTAATAAATAGTCATAAGCTAAGTAATTATATTATAGACTCAGGCGCATCTGACGATGTCATGCCTACTAAAGTAGCTGATTCTCTTGGCCTCACACTGACCAAGACATTTGGGAGATGTTTCTCCATGGAAAACAAATAAGTACCATTGTTGGGGCAAATCAAAGATGCCCAATTTGCATTTGTAGCCTTTCCAGACAAGAGAATCAAGATGATTGTCTTGGTGGCTGACATCCTAGCATCTTATGGCATTTTGCTTAGATGAAATTTCTACAAATATGTGGGAGAAGAAATAAGCATGGACCTATTTGAGGCAAGAATCCCTGTCAAAGGTGTAATGAAGAGATTGCTCCATGAAAAGGAGGCAAAATACGTGGTTACCCAAACATCAGCCCTTGAGGCTCAAATTATTTTTAAATCCCTAGGTATGGGTAACTACTTTCTATTTACAGATAAAGTGCATGAAACATCTGATAAAATTCTTGAAAGTGTCAACTCAAAAATCAATTTAACTAGAATAACAGAAGAACTAGTAGGTTACAATACAAATGAAGAAAGACCCTCCCTCTTTAATGAAGGAAAGTTTAAAGAAAAATCAGTATCTGATGAGTTATGGACTCTGGAATTTGATGACAGTTGCTACTCTATAGGTTTAGGAGCTAGGATTGTGTTGATATCTCCTCAAGGAGATATGTTTCCTTCATCTTATAAATTACAATTTAGCAACACTAACAATATAGCTGAATATGAATCTCTGTTGCTTGGATTGAAGGCTGCTCAAGACAAAGGCATCAAGTTTCTTTATGCCAAAGGGGATGATGAATTAGTGGTTTTTCAAGTGAGAAAATTATACCAAACCAAGAATGAAAGATTATGCCATTATCGCAACCTAGTTTAAGACCAAATCGAAAGCTTTGATGCTTTCAATATTTATGCCATACCCAAGGAATCTAATGACATAGCTGATACACTTGCTATTTCAGGGACTCTTTTAGTTCCTCACTCAAATTTCAAAGAAGACAGGTATACTATTGAGTTAATCTATAGACCAAGTATTCCTAATAATGTTGATCATTGGAAAGTATTCAATGATGATCATCAAATCATTGCCTTCTTGGAATGAAAAGACAATTTCGAATAACTACATTTTGAAGGTAGTGAACCTCAGAAGTATGAATCAACCTCTGAATCTAGTTCAAATATAAATGAAGAATTCTTATAGATGAAAGAAAATAAAATTCCTAAAGGCCTAGTTTCTCTTGAGAAACTGTTTGATAGCATGATAGATTCATCAAACAACAACAAACAGATTCAAGCTTCTCTCAGGGATTCAATCAAGTAAATCTGACTACTAAAGAAAATCCCAAAATGGTTAACATTGGTAAGTGTTACACCCCTAAAGAAAGATTCAAGTTCACCACTTTACTCCATCAATACATGGATGTCTTAGCATATTCTTATGATGACTTGAAGTCTCTCAGACCTGATGAAATATTCCATGACATTCCTCTCAAGGCTGACTCAATGCCCTATAAGCAAAAATCTAGACTGTACAATTTGAAAATATCAGGTACTATTCTATCTGAGATACAAAAAATGTTAAATGCTAGAATCATCTTCCCAATCCATCATTCCACATGGATTGTAAACATAGTGCTTGTAAGGAAGAAGAGTGGAAAAATTTGCATTTGTGTAGATTTTAGAAATCTGAATCAGTCATCTTTGAAAGATAATTACCCTTTGTCAATCATGGATCAAGTACTTCAAATAGTGATAGGTTCAGAGATGTTATCAATGCTAGATGTCTTCTCAAGATATAATCAAGTTGAAGTTTGTGAAGCAGACCAACACATGACTGTATTCACCACACCTTGGAGTACATTTGCATATAAAAGAATGCCTTTTGGCTTGATAAATGCTGGTGCCACCTTTTAGAGAGCAAGGGACCTAGCTTTCAAAGATCAGATAGGTAAATTCATAGTGGTATACCTTGATGACTTAACCATCTTTTCAAAGCATTGATTTGATCATGTACACCAATTATAACAAGTGCTGGAGCTTTGTCTCTAGAATGGTATTTCCTTGAATCCTAAGAAGTCTATTTTTGGAGTAACAGAGGGAAAACTCCTTGGACACATTGTGTCTAAAGAAGGCATAAAGATTGACTTAGACAGAGTCAAGTCTATTCAAGAGCTTAATTTGCCTACAAGTAAGAATGTTTTTCACTCTTTCTTTGAAAAGGTGAATTTATTAAGGAGGTTCATCCCCATGCTGAGAAGACTAGACACATTGTGAACATGATGAAAGGGAAGACCACCTTCAGCTAGACTAAAGAAGGCAAGTCAACATTTCAGGATATCAAGACTACTATTGCTCATGCCCCTACCTTGGTTTGTCTAGATTATAAAAAAGATTTCATCATATATAGCTATGCATTTGAAGACATGCTTTCAACAATTTTTGTTCAACAAGACAAGGAAGTGGTGAAAGTAGTCAAACATTTTTGCTTCTATATTCTAAATTCATACACTACTACCTTATTCCCTGACACTATAGTCAAGTCTATATTAACTTAGTAGGAGTTTGGCACAAAAAGAGGCAATTGGATTGCAAATATCCAAGAGTTTGATTTAGACATCAAGTTGACAAAGCTGGTCAGGGGAAAAGGCCTATGCCAATTAATTGCTGATAACAAGCCAAAAGATACACAACATGAAGAAGCTGAAGTGGAAGATACACCAACTTTCCTTTTTGTCTCCACTACCAATGAGTGGTATTTAGGTATTGCTCATTTCCTTACTTATGGTGAATGTCCTACTCATTTGTCTTATAAAGAAAGGAGGACTATCAAGTTGAAAGCTATCAATTTTGTCCTTTGGGACAATGGCCTATACAAGAGAAGCATAGATGGAGTATTCCTTCGCTGTGTAGACAAAGAGCAACAAAGCCAACTTTTGAAATATTTTCACAATCTAGCCTATGGAAGACATTTTTTTGCTCTTGTGACTACTCACAAGATTCTACGAGCCATGTATTACTGGCCAAGTCTTTTCCAAGATGCATATAAGTGGGTGAGAAAATGTGAACTCTACCAACAATTTGTTGGAAGACCCAAGTTAGCTGCCCTGCCTCTCAAGCTAGTGATCATAAAATAACCTTTCTAGCAATGGGGGATTGATTTTATTAAAAATATAAACCCATCTTCAAGTTTTGGACATGATTATGTCCTTACAACAACTGACTATTTCACCAAGTGGGTAGAAGCAATCCCAACTAAGCATGCTACTTCAGAAGTTGTATGTAATTTCCTCAAGGAGAATATCATTTCCAAGTTTGGAGTTCCAACCAAAATTGTTACTAACAATGTAGCTTGTTTCACCTCCTAGGAGATTACACAATTCTATTTCCATTATGGAATTACACTCTCTCACTCTTTTGATTATTTTCCACAAGGGAATGGACAAGCTGAATCAAGCAATAAGAACCTGATAACTATCATCAAGAAGCTAGCAGATGACAATCAAAGGACATGGCATAAAGCATTGATTGATGATCTATGGGTAGATAGAAACACACCAAAGAGGGCAATTAGTATGTCTCCTTTTCAACTTCTTTATGGTATCAATGTTGAGATACCAATCACCTTAGAATTGCCAGCCTTGAAATTGGCAAAGGCAATTGAAGATCGAACATATGAAAGCTCTATTGATAAGAGAATCATGTGCCTGACTGAGCTAGATGAACAAAAAACCATGGTGGTGGACTGAATTTCTACTCATCAAAGTTTGGTAGAGAAAATTTTTGACTAGAAGGCCAAAAATCATGATTTTTGGATTGGAGATCAAGTCCTGCTATGGGACAAAAGGAGAGAACCAAAAGGGATGCATGAAAAGTTTGACTCCCTTTGGAGAGGCCCATTTATAATTCATCAACACAATGGTGAAAATAAATTTCTACTAAAATATCAAGATGGCACACTCTTTTCTCTACCTCACAGTGGGCAGCATTTGAAACACTTCAACTCTTGAAGTATTAGATTATTGTATCTGTACATATGTATATTTTTTAATTCTATTTTGTTTTGTTTGTTTCCATTTTTGATGCCTTCCATTTCTGGGTAACATGAATCTATAGCCCAAAGGTACACATGAAGACACTGGAGATTCTGTATTCTACTCCCTTCAATTCTTTATTACAATTGATAGAAGTTCCCCAACTGGAGCCAACTGTTGTCCCCAAAAATAGACTTCTCATTTTTTTTGGACAAAATGTGAATTATTTTGGTTCAACAGACCAAAATAGTCTCTTCCCTTTTTGAAATTTGTTTTGAGCATTCAAATTTCTCATTTTTCAAGCTTCTAAAAAATCTACAGACTCTGTAGGCTTAAATCTATGGACTCTACAAGCTTGATTTCTATGGACTCTGCAAGCTTAAATCTATGGACTCTACAAGAAAGAAAATCTATGGACTCTATAAGAAAAGTTCTATGGGCTTCACAAGTTGATTTCTACAGACTCTATAGGAAAGAAGTAAGCTCTCAACACTTAGACGATTTTTAAAATGGTTTAATAAAAAGGTTCAACCAAAAGAGTTCATCAGAAAGCTTCTGAGCAAGGATTGAACCATTGAACTATTGAACCTTGAACCATTTTGGTTCAATAGGTTCAATGGGTTCAAAGGTTCAACATCAGTAGCAAGAGTTAAGCGCATTTGCCAAGGTTCAAAGTTCAACCGATTCAAAGGTTCAACACATTTGGTTCAAAAAGATCAAAAGGACTTAGCCAAATAAAAAAGAATGAACCATTGAACCATTGAACCACTTTGGTTCAAGTTTTAAGGGGTTCAAGGTTTAAGGTTCAATGGGTTTGATGAGGCTTGTTTCAAAGGATCTTGGTTCAAGCGGTCAAAGGGAATGAACTATTGAACTATTGAACCAAAGTTGGTTCAATTAGTTGGTTGAAGGGGTTGCCCCAAAGCCAAAGGATCAAACAACCCTTACAGAGGGCAGAAAGGGGGCAAATGGACTGCTAAAAGGAGCGAAAAGAGCAAAAATATTTCCTTAAAAAATGTTCCCCTGACGGAAAGACTAAGGTAATAAACAAATTCTTTCAGACTTTTGTCTGAAGGAATTTCTTCGGATAAAAAGTTTGAAGAAATTAGGGGAAGCTATGGGAGGAAAGCCTGACAGAATTTCTGAAGGCCAAAGACAAAGTAGCTGAAACAATTTTTATGGACTTTTTGTCTATGGGAAAATATCTGTGGAAAAAGTCTGTGGGAAATCTCTAAAGGACTCCGAAGATAAAAGGCTGCCGAAGGACCCCGAAGGACAGGTACCCTTGTGAGGGTCTCTCAACTACTGAATTAAAGGACACTTCCCCAAAGCTGAAGGGTCATCTTCCCTTTGGGAGGATGCAAAATAAGAAATCCAAAGGAAGCAAGTAGCAAAAAATATCCGTTGATTTTGAAAAGCCTTAAAGAAGAGCCAAAAAACTTAGTAACCCACCAAAAGAAGCTCGAAGGCCATTTGAAGACCACCCAAAGGGTAGATATCCTTGTGGGGGGCTCTTCTCAACCCAAAATGGACTGAATGCATTCAAAGGCTTTAAGGCCAAGACCAGCAGGAAGCGACTAAGGAACAGAGCATCAAATTGAATCAAGGACCCGATTTAATTAACCAAAAAATGAGGAACAATGAGGAAGGATCAGAAACATTTGTGCATCAGATATTTTTCTAGAATTAGATCACTAGGTGGACATTGAAGGATGCAAACATTCAATGGCATGACCCATTTATCTACATTGAGAAAAGCAAATGGGTAAATGCCCCTAAATTATAGCATGTCTTCTTAAAAAAATTAAATGCAACATGATGTGTTACTATTCTTGAGTCCTTCTTGAAGCGGCTATATAAGGGACTCTCTTTTATGGTTTTTCTCTCTCTCTCTCTCTCTCTCTCTCTCTCTCTCTCTCTCTCTCTCTCTCTCTCTCTCTCTCTCTCTCTCTCTCTCTCTCTCTCTCTCTCTCTCTCTCTCTCTCATTATTAGAAACAAAACTTTGCCAAAATTGAAAGGCATTATTGAGACTTTGAGCTCAGATTGTTGATCATATTTTGTTATTGGAATAAGAAAGCAAGTGACTTTTCAAACTTTGTGCTGTGATATCTTTGTTGTTGGGGAAATTATTCTTATGTCTTTTTCCTTAATATATTTTCTATTCCTTTAATTCAATAAGTAGAATAAGTGAAAGTAGTCAGGAAGGTGTCCTAAAGCCAGGTGTGGAGAGACTTTGTGCCCCCACAATTGCCTTTAGTGTGTTTTCTTTTTATTTCTATGTAAAGGATCTTGGGACAACTTTGTGCCCTCATTGTCCTTCGTATCTCACTCTTGCATAAAATATTCAACCAACAATACTTAGATCAAAAAGGATTTGGAGGAGGTTAAGATTGGGCTACATTCCCACCCTGTGTGTGAAAATTATCCATCAAGATGCTACATCCATATCTATCCTATAGGTTGGTCTAGGTGAAGATATGGACATAGAAGATAAGTCTTCCAACAAGGAGGAACTTATAGCTTTCATCAAGGAAGTCTAGAAAGACATTCTTAACTAGTTTCACTATTTTATCCTATGTTTGGGATTTGGTTTTATGCTCTTCTAATAGACTATTGTTTTTCACTATTGTTCTACTATTAGTGTCATTCAAAAGAGTACTACTACATCAATTTTAGTATCCTTAATTCATATCATTGGTTCTTTGGTCTATCTTTATTTCTTCATTTAATTAATGAGTTTTATAATAAGACCATGGATAGGAACCATCTGTCCTCATGAGTATTTTCCTATTTATGTTACTAGTTTCTAAGTCTCCTTTGGGTCATTGGTTCATTCCTTTATAAACTTCAATACTTTGCCACCACTTTGGGTTTTTATTTTGTGAGTTGTAGTGCAAGACCTTGGATAAGACCATGCCTTCCTCACAAACTATTTTTTATGTTACTTCACCTATTTGGTTTATCCTTTATGATTTTTAGTGTAATACCTTGGATAGGACCAGGCCTTTCTCGCACATCTTCATTGTTTAAACTACTTTGGTATGCAATCTTAGATAATTGTATTCTATAAAAGATAAGGTAATGGTTGAGAATTGTGATTTCATACTCTTTAAATTAGTCATATTATTTTTTGGTTTTTAAAACAATCTACATCACATGTCTCCCCTCACTTCAACTATTTCTTATGATATGGAGTCAAGTATACCTATCATTGTACCATTTTTCAAACTAATCATTATTTATGATTTAAGATAAATCAATTCATTCCATGTTCACTTTCACCTATCCCCTATTTCATTTTACTATGGGTGCACAATGGTCAGTGTCAAGTTAACACTATTATCTAATGTGAAAATACAAGAAATTCACACACTAAGCTCTCTAAGTTATTTTCCCTAGCTACCAAGTGTAAGTTATCTAGTGAGAGTCATTTTTAACACCCATGTTTGGTTCTCCAAATCCATATGGAGGACGAATAGATAAAATTCATAAAATTCAAACTATAAAACATTAAAATAAAAGTAAATGATCAAAATGAAAATATAATGTTTTAAAAGTTAAAATCACATCAAAATATGTGACTCTTGTCAGACACATCTCTTATTCTAGTTGAATCTAAAATTCCATATGTTGGAACACAACTATCTATTAAGATAGGGGTGTGAATTAGTAGATTGAATAAATTAGTCCTTTAATAATTTTGTAATAGATTAAAACGTATATGTAGATATAACACACATAAAAATGGACACAACACCATATGTATACATGGAAAACCCAATATGGGAAAAACCATGATGAGAATATCTACTAGAATCTATTGTTCTAATTCAAACTCACAATCAAAACCTCATTGATTACAACATTTAAGGGCACTGACCCTAAGGAGACACCAATACCCTAGTTTAAGAGAACCTACTCTAAGGAAACACCAACTCCCTAACTCAACACCAACTTAGCTTATCTGATGGCACCCACCAATTAAGTATCTATTCAAAATATGGAGATACAACTCCAAATTACAATATTGATTCATAAATGAATCCAATTCCAATTATTTTTTATAGGTCTGGTCTATAATTTCTTATGCTCTACACATCTCTCTCTTCTCTTCTCTTCCTCTCTTCCCCTATGTCTTTATGTCTCTATATTTCTCTATTCAACACATTTCATCAATATCTTCCTCTCTACCTCTCTCTCTCTCTCAATTTAACTCTATCCAATAGTAACAATACACTTTAATATATAATAGATGACACATATATAAACATTGTATCTAGGTCTTGTATCTTCTATGTGTTCACACTTGGTATGTAATGCATCACACTCCATCCTTCAACTCATTTCAATCAATAGGTTTATCACTTATTAAATTCATGCTCCACCACCATGATTATCTATCTTATTACTATATTTAGCATATATTGGGCTTTGGTTTTGATGCACATTCCATCTTACACAATTTAGATTGATCACAATGATCTATATCATTGCTTGTGTCATATAATACATCTTTCCTGCATGGTCCTTTGCTTGACCATTATGATGAAAAAATATTTAAATACTAACCATTGATCTTAAGTTTTGTGCCATGATCTAATGATCCTCATTTAATTTTCTTGACTTTAAAACATGTCTATTAGATCAAGTTATGATAAGCTCATGTGATTCATTAGATCCTTGTACACTTTCAGGATTTAGTGTTTCAAATTTAAAACACATCCATTAGATCTTTTGATTTGAGCTCCTGCATGCCATTAGATATTAAAAGTATCTCAAACTTTATCTCTATTTGTTATTAAACATCGATCTCTTAATCTCATCTCATTATTTTTTGAGTCTTTGTAACATATACACTCCATTGATCTTGTCAAATTAGCTTGTTCTTTAACTCACCTCTATGTCATTAAACATTGAGCACTTGATCTCATTGAGTCCACTCTCTCAATTAGATATTCATTTCATGATCACCCACTCACCATTGATCCTTGGAAGAATCTCAATCTTTATATCTAAAAATATCCCATGAGTGTGATACTTGGCATCCTCATGTACCTTCTACACATTTGCTATTAGTTCCCACTATTGTGACACTTGGCATTCCTACATTAATCCTTGACTATTTGACTTTAAAATACTCTATAGATTTACTATGCAAGCTCCATGATTATGACACTTATCACTAGCATACTCATAGGTGCCTTTGAATAATTGACTTTACTATATTTCATTAGATATTTAACGTATGATTAAGCACTAACCATTGATCAAGATGGGACAAATATTAAATATAAGACTTAGGAAATATTAAGGTCTTTGATCACTGCTTAAGCTAGTAATTACTAGGTTGAAGGGGGAAGTTGCACAATGACAACAAAGACTTTAGATATAACTTAAGTAACTATTTCTTGCCTATATCTAATCAACCCAAATATAGAACATGCCTATAAATTCCATGGCTTAAAACCTTAGGGTTTAATTGAGAAACCCTATAATGTCTAAGAGCTAGAATAAATTATTTATGATCTCATTTCTCTTCATCTGAACCTATAGACCATATATTTAGGATGCACATAGAAAACCCATAACAAATATTCAATCAATTGTTCTTCAATCCTCTAAAAATGGTCTTTGTAAAAGCATGACAAATTTGCACTATGTAATTGTAAAACATTCTCTTATCTCCAATCTCATGCCAATATTCTCCCTTTTGACATCAATGACAATCATATTGCCAACAATCTCCCCCTTTGGCATTGATGGAAAACTAAATGCTTTGATCTTATAATACTCTGCTCCTTCTATAGCATTGCTTGCATTGGCTTCTAATGAACTTGAGCTGAAACTATTCATACCAAACTTGATCCCCCTTAGGCAATGGAACATTTGCCTAAAATCAACTTGGACACATGATCTAATCTTTCAAAAGTTTATAGAGAGAATTTTCACTTGTTCTCCCCCTTTGACATCAATGGTAAAGGGACTCCAAATTTCTCATAGTTTGTCCAAAAATTTCTCCCCTTTTATTAGATAAAGGAGTTTATCTAAGAATTTTAAACCATTAACTCATTAGAAATTTGCAAAAATATGCATACTTGAGTTTCCTTTTCTCTCTTCTTCCAATAATTAACAAGACTTTTGTGATATTTCCCCCTAGACTCATGCCCTATCACTAGGATCTAATGATATGATGTAGGAGCCACCACTCTGAATTTCTATCTTAGATACTCAAATTATTCCTTGGAAAGAGGTTTGGTGAATATGTGTGCAACTTGATTTTGAGTTGGCACATACTCCATTGTGACCTCTTGATCTATAACCTTTTCTCTTAAGAAGTGATACTTGATTGATGTGTTCTTAGTTCTAGAATGCATCACTGGATTCTTTGATATGTTAATAAAACTTAAATTGTCACAAAGAATAAAGATAGGTTATTTGTATTCTACCTTGATGTCTTTGAGTGTTTGATTCATCCATAAGACATGAGTGTAACATGCTGCTACTGAAACATACTTTGCTTCTATTGTATAAAGAGTTATTGACTCTTAATTTTTGCTCAACCATGAAACAAGTTTATTTCCAAGGAAAATGTACCACTACTAGTGCTTCTTCTATCATCAACACTTCTTAGCCAATCAACATATGTATATGTTGTCAAAGTGAAATATTTATCTTTAAAATACCATAGGACATAGTCAATTGTACTCTTGATATATCTAAAGATCCTTTTCACTAATTGACATGTGATTCTTTGGGAGCATCTTGAAATCTTGTAACCATGCACATTAATTTCATTATATTTGGTCTTGATGCTGTTATGTATAACAAGCTACCTATCATTGATCTATACATAGTCTGATTCACATTAAGGGACTCATCCTCTTTGCTCAACTTAAATCTAGTTATCATGGGAGTACCTACTGGTTTGTTATCTTCCATTCCAAAATTATTAAGCATTTCCTCAACATACTTGGTTTGGGATATAAAATATCCCTTCATCAGTTTGAGGTATCTGTAGACCTAGGAAGAAAGAAATTTCTTCAAGCACAAACATCTCAAACTCATTTTACATTTAGTATCAAATTATTTGTAAATTATATTATTACTACCACCAAAAATGATATCATATACATAAACAACAACAATTAACATATTCTCACCTTCTAATTTGAAGTATTGATTATTGTATGTACATCCTTTATTAAATCCTTATTATTATAGGTACTGGTATAATATTTAATACCATGATCTAGGTGCTCATTTTAGACCATATAGAGCTTTCTTTAGTCTACACACATAATCTTATTCCTTTGATAGTTGAAAACCTTTAGTTTGTTCTATGTAGACTTCCTCTTCTAGGTTCCCATTCAAGAAAGTAGAATTAACATCCATTTGATAGACTTTAAACTTCTTATAAATAGAGAATGCTCAAAAATTCTTATGGCTTCCAATCTAGTAATTGGAGCAAATGTTTCTTCAAAATTTATGCCCTCATCTTGTGCATTTCCTTTGCACACCAATCTTGCCTTATTCCTTATAATAGTTCCATCCTCATTGAGCTTGTTTCTAAAGACCCATTTTGTACCTTTTACATTCTTGTTTGAAGGTCTTGAAACTAATTCCCAACTTTTGTTATTTTTAATTTGGCTTAGTTCTTATTCCATGGATTTTATCCAATTCTCATCCTTGTTAGCTTCAACATAGCTCTTAGGCCCAATTTCAAACATTAAAGAAAAACTTACTTGCTCCTTGTTCATTACAACTCTTCTCATTATCTAAAATCCTTCATTTTTATTGCCAATGATGTACTCTATAGGATGATCTTTTTGAACAAATCTTGTAGGTGCCTTTTCATTTACTTCCTCATGCTCTTCATTAGCTACTTCCTCTTCATAATCTAACTCTTCATTATATATTTCTTTGTCAGGTTTAACATGTTTCAAGCCATCTTCAACCTTGACATTGATGATCTCTACAATCTTGTGTAGCCTTTTGTTGTAACATATGTAGGCTTTGCTTTGGGTAGAATAAACAATAAATATTCCTTCATCACATCTTGATTAAAAGATTCCCAAGTTGTCTGCTTTTCTCCTAATGAAGCATTTTATACCATACACTCTAAAATACTTCACAAAGGTAGGTTTTCCATACCATAGTTCATAGGGGGTTTTATCACTATTTACCCTTAGTTGAACTCTATCCAAGATATATACTATTATTTGTATTTCTTCTCTCCAATATCCATTAGGTAACTTGGCCTCTTTTATCATTGTTCTAGCTATCTCCTTGATTTTTCTATTCTTTATCTCAACAACTCCATTCTGCTATGGAGTCCTTATTGCAGAGTAATGAATTTTGATTCCATGCTTCTTATAGTAATCTATGAACTAATTTGAGGTTAATTCACCACCTCTATTAGATCTTAAGCATTTGATTTTTCATCCAATCTCATTCTCTATCATGGCCCTAAATATCTTGAATCTTTCAAATGCTTAAGACTTATCCTTTAAAAAGGTTAACCATATCATTCTTGAGTAATCATCTACTAACTTCATGAAGTATCTTTCTCCTTTCGATCATGTTGTCTTAGTAGGACCATATAGATCAATATGAACCGACTCTAAAGGCTATGTAGTGACATACTTCTTTGTTTTAAATCTAACCCTTGTTTACTTACCTTGCTAACATTCCTTGCAAGTAGTGTCTATAGGTTTGGTTATTTTAGGCATATGTATAACACACTTATTTGAGTTCACCTTAACTAGGTTATCAAAATTGACATGGCCCATTATTTTATTCTATAACTAACTCTCATCAATCTTTCCTATCAGGCAGCTATTACCATTCACTTCATTAAGATTATAGATATAGTTTTCATTTCTCTTCCCTTATGCAACTAATCTTCTAGATCTTCTTATCTTATAGACTCTTACATTAAGTGTGACCTTATATCCATTGTCACACATTTATCTGACACTTAGAAGATTATTTTTTAGACCTTCAACATAAAGAACATCATGTGTAGGTAGTTTTCCATCTATATTCAAGGTTTCTTTACCATGGATCTTTACTATAGTATCGTATCCCAAACTGACACATCCTTCTTTACATTTGATGAGTTTGATGAACTTACTCTTGTCACCATTCATGTGTTTTGAGCAACCATTGTCTATTACCCATAAATTTTGTTCCTAGGAATGGAGTGCAGTTTGAGCAATCATAAATTAACCTTTCACTTTCCACACATCCTTGGGTTTCTTATTTAGCTTATTTTTCATTTTTTTAGAGACCTGTGAACCTTTGTTCACATTGGGAGGCATGATTTTATTTTTACTTTGTATCTTTGGTCTTACAATTTTTTTTCTACATTGTTTATCTATGTGACCAAAATTATTATAGTTATAACATATTACATTTGTATTTAACAAGGGTGTAAATAAATTTATGCTTACAAAGTTTTTTCTCCTTTTGGGTATAACCCCACATTAACTAGCCCTATGACAAATCTAACTAAATGTATAAAAATAACCATATAAAAATGAGGAATAATTGGTCATAGCATTTATTTGTGTTAGATGAGGAAATCTTCTTAACTCTAGCTTCTTTAAATCTTTCACCCTTATGAAACCACTTACATCAGCTACCTTTATCTTCTTCTTTTCTTTATTATTCTTTTTTACTTTAGCTTTCTTCATATTAGTAGGTTTTATGTTTGTCTTTGTATCTCTAGAGGCATTCTTCCAAGATTTTTCATTCTTTATTCATTATTCTCCTTCTGCTTTAAAGTTGTCATATAAGTTTATAGATGTACTAGTTATGGGACATTTACCTTTCATGAAACCAAGACCAAATTTATCTTTTGATGGATTTTAAGAGTTGATCAAATCATCAAGAATTACTAAACCTCCTTTCAACTTCAAACCTTTATCTATTTGTTCTTTATCTTTTTCAAGATCTTTTCTCAAAGCCACTATCTCTACTTCTAACTTCATGCATTCATCAGATTTATATTGTAGTTCAAGTTTTATGACATCTTATATTAATTTGCCCTTTTCAACTTGTGTCTTTAGGCTAACCACCATCTAATCAAATGTTTTAATACTTCTAGACACCTTTTCAATCTCCTTTTGTATAATCTTCTTCTATTTTGAGTACTCTTTTCTCAACTTGTCAATTTCATCTAGAGCACAAATGAGTTCACACTCTAGATCCACTTATCCTTCTTATTCATATGAGTCTTCAACTTCTTCTTGATCCATAGAAGTTGATACTAATGTCATGAATAGTACTTCTTTTTCTTCAGTCATAAAGGCACAGTCATGTTTATCATTAAAACTATCACAATCATCCAATGAATCACTATCTTTTTTTGTGTATAGGATTTTCTTATTTTTGAAGAATTTATTCTTCTTAGAATAGTCGGGTTTCATATTTTTACTATCCTCTTTTTTCTTAGATTTATCTTTTTTGTCATAGGGGCATTTAATAACAAAATATCCTACCTTACCATAATTAAAGCATTTAAAGGGTAACTTACCTTTATATTTTCTAGACCCTCTTCTTAATTTTCTAACAAATTTGGATTCTTCTTCATTAGTATTCTTAGATCTAGATGTAGGTGCTTTTAATTTTACTTATTTGGCTACTTTGAATGTAGCTTCTCTCTTGAAAGTGTTTGATTCTCCCATTCTCATCTCATAGGTAGTGAATGTTCCATGCAACTTATCAATAGTGAGTTTATCCACATCTCTTTCTTCCTCTATTATGAATATTTTAGAGTCATACCTAGATGATAGAGATCTCAAGACCTTTTTGATAATGATTGATTCTTTCATCTCTTCTCCAAGGCCTTTGATTACATTGACTATTTCATCTACTCTGAGGAGGTAGTCTACAATTTTATCTTCTTCATTCATTGACTTTCGAACTTGCCTTTGTATATTTGTAGCTTGGCCTGATTTACCTTATCATCACTTTCATAGGTGTTTTTCAAAATTTTCCATATATCTTGTATATTTTGACAATGCATGAGTTTGACAATCCACAAATGATAACATTCTTTGCCTTGGCATTGATCTCATATTCCTTCTTTGAAACCTGATTAGTAGGAGTTATAATAAGAGCTATATATCCATTTAAAATAGACATTCATACATCAAATATTAATGAATATAAATATGCTTCCATTCTAATGCTATAACATGCATAGTTTGATCCATCAAAGAGAGGTTATTTGTTTGAGGAAGAGCCTTCTTGACTAGCCATTTGTATTCACTACCTAAGATCTACCTAAGTTGATTAAGCTTTTTCTAAGGAACCAAGGCTTTGATACCAATTTTTGAAACACAACTATCTATTGAGAGGGGGTAAATAAGTAGATTGAATAAATCAGTCCTTTAATACTTTTAATGTATATTAAAACATATATGCAGATATCACACACATGAAAATGGACACAATACCATATATATATGTGGAAAACCCAATATGGGAAAAACCATGGTGAGAATAGATAATAAAAATAAATGTTCTAATTCAAACTCATGATCAAAACCTCACTAGTTATAACATTTAATGGCACTGACCCTAAAGAGACAAAAATGCCCTACTTTAAGATCACCTACTCTAAGGAAGAACCAAATCCCTAAATGAACACCAAATTAGCTTATTTGATGGCATCCACCAATTAGATCTATGTTCAAAACATGGAGCTATAAATCTAGATTATAATATTGATTCATAAATGAATCCAATTTCAATTATCTATTATAAGTCTAGTCTATAATTACTCATGCTTTGCACATCTCTCTCTTCTCTTCTCTTCCTCTCTACCCCTATGTTTCTATGCCTCTATATTTCTCTATTATAAATACTTCATCAATCCCTTCCTCTCTACCTATCTATATCTCAATTCAACTCTGTTCAAAATCAAAATTAGCCTTTATTATATCTTAAATGACATATATAAGCATTGTATCTAGGTCTCATATCTTCTCTGTGTTCACACTTGGTCTATAATACATCATGCTTTATTCTTGGACTCAGTTCAATTGATAGGTTTCTCACTTCTTGAATTCATGCTCCACCATCATGATTCTATATATTATTACTATATTTATCATATATTAGGCTTTGGTTTTGATGCACATGCCATATTACACAATTTAAATCAATCATAATGATCTATATCATTTCCTATGTCATATAATTCATCTTTTTAGCATGAGCCTCCACTTGACCATTATGATGAACAAATATTTAAATAATAACCATTAAACTTAAGTTTTATGCCATGATCTGATGATCCTCATTCAATTTTATCAACTTTAAAATGCATCCATTAGATCAAGTTCTGACAGGCTCATGCACTCCATTGGATCCTTGTATGCTTTTAGACTTTAATGTTTCAACTTTAAAATAAATCTATTAGATATTTTGATCCAAGTTCTTGCATGTAATTAGATCTTCAAATTAGCACAAAATTTATCTCTACTTGTTAAACATTGAGCTCTTAATCTCATCTTGTTGTTTCCTAAGTTTTTGGAACATAAACGCTCCATTAATCTCATCAAAGTATCTCAGTCTTTAACTTGCCTCTATGTCATTAAACATTGAGCACTTGATCTCATTGAGTCTAATCACTTTGTTAGATATTCATTTTATGATCACCCACTCACCATTAATCTTTGTAAGAAGCTCAATCTTTATCTCTAAAAATCTCTCATGATTATGACACTTGGCATCCTCATGTGCCTTCTATATATTTGCTATTAGTTCCCACTATTGTGACACTTGCCATTCCTATGTTAATACTTGACTATTTAAAGTTAAACCACTCCATATATTTACTGTGAAATCTCTATGATTGTAAAAATTGTCACTAGCACATTTACTCATAGGTGCCTTTGACAAATTGACTTTATTATGCTTTATGGGATATTCAATGTATGATTTAGTGCTAACCATTGATCAAGCTGGGATAGATATTAAATCTAAGATGTAGGAAATATTAAGGTCTTTAATCATTGCTCAAGCTAGTAATTACTAGGTCAAAGGGTCCAATTGTACAATGATGACAAGGACTTAAGATATAACTTAAGTAAATGGTTCTTGCCTATATCAAGTCAACCTAAAAATATAACATGCCTATGAATGACATGGCTTAAACCCTTAGGGTTTAATTAAGAAACACTATAATTTTTGAAAGATAAAATAAATTAATTATGATCTTATTTCTCTTCATCTAAACATATGAACCATATATCTAAGATGCACTTGAAAAACACATAACAGATCTTTAATCAGTTGCTCTTCAATCCTCCATAAATTCTCTATAAAAGCATGACAACTTTACACTATGAAACTATAAAACATGTTGTTCTCTCTGATCTCATGCCAATAATCTCCCTTTTGACATCAATGACAATCTTATTTTAAACACCATTATTGACCTCACAATAGAGATGAGGTATATTGGGGTATGGTAGTCTAATATACTAGGGTAGGAAATCTCAAACTTTTAAAAATATATTAATATGTGCCTACCTACTTTCTCACACAAGTACTCAATCTTCATTTTAGACTAATGAATCTATAAGGGGTCATAAGGAATTAGGAATGCATCATTGGAAGGTACGTCCATTTTAAATTTTCATGCATATAACCTTTATGGCATGATATTATACCTCACTAGTTAACTTAAATTTATGTTGATAGAAATAATTCTCTAAGGGTCCTTAATGTCAACAGTTTTTTATCTTGACAACTTTATTTGAGTTCTTTTATTTGTAATAATGGTCATTCATCTTAGCGTGACCTTCATTTACCACACCGCCCATTTCATTCGCCTTGTGATAGGTATGTTTATTTATAAATAGTTTCCCAACTTATATATTCCATATTCTTCATATCTTTCATACACTATCAACATAATATTTCTTTAGTTCATCTATCATTAGCATTTAATTTATATATTTGAGTGGTTATATGATACTTTTTTAATCATTTTATTATCATTCTCAGGATTTCCCTTGGTTATGATTCTGACTTTGAATTTAATTTTGACCCTTTTTGCAGACCATTTCATTTCATTATGCTTCATTCCATTTAGTTTTTTCATTGTTTATTGAGTTTGGATTGCTCCTTCTCTTTCATCCATGTTGTTTAAATTTATGTTGTTTTTCCATATTTTTGTGAGTAAATATTATTACTACTCTTACATTGATGGTAGGTATATCATTTCTTAGTTTCATATGTACTTGATTTGATCTAGATTATTTCTTTTCTTTTCTAAGGTACATTTATTAGGTTTGTTGATTGTTTAGTAGCTTTAGATTTTTAGTTACTTGATTTACTCTCATTTTATCTATCATCATTGGTATTTTTGTTCTAAATTAGCTTTTTCCATCATAGTTCATCAAACTTTCAAGTAACTTATTCAATTTTTAAAGTTTAATTTTGATTTACCTAGGATTGTTTTTCTCTCTCTAGCCTTGTATCCTTAAGGTTTGTCCAAAGTAGTTAATGTGCCTTCCATGATCAGGATTACAAACACATGAGATAAACATTCAATGATAAATTTAAGTAAAGGTATGTATATGGTACTTTCAAATATTTACAAAACTTACTTTCATTTATTTTTTGTTCTCTACTGTAGCTTATTAGCTCTATGTTGTGTGTTTCTATGTTCTTTCTCGAATAACCATCCCATGTTACAATAATGTGATATGTGATGAGATTTGACTATGTCACATGAATACATATAATATATTTAAATTTTATCATTTACTAACACTTTATCTCTTATAAGAACCTATCAAGATTAGATCTCTCTGAATGTACATCTTAAAGGGTGCATCAGGAAAGGGGTGGGCAGGTATTTAGTTCTTAAAAAGATTTTTATTCCCTATATCATTACCTAAATCCACTACAATTCAATTTCATCTAAATCCATAAGAAATTAAATCCCACTTATCAACTTCCCTAGGCAATTATCCTTTCAAAATATCCCCTCACTAGGAAAATACCCTCAATCTTATTTCTTCCTACTAATTTAGTTTAGTTGATCCAATTACAAAGGTTAATTGACATGTTATAGATATTAAACTGGTCAACCTAGTTCAAGACCTAAAAAATGCTTTTCCTACCTAAAAAAATTGATCTAGTTGATTTTGTTGGCTAAATTTTGGGAAGGGTTTAGGGTTAATCCTTGGGCACAATACCACCTTCATTTCAATCCAAAAGAGAGGAACATTCATTTTCACATCATCATATTTCACACTTCTTCTTATTCTATCATTTAAGAAGTTAAATTTTTAGGGTATTACCTTGGAGAAGTAGAACATTCCTCTTGTGAAAGTATTGGATCCATAGGATAGGTCTTGCAGCCTAGATTTGATTTATCCTTGTGATCCTTAAAATACAAAAGAACCTCTTGAAAGAAACCATTGGCTAAGGGAGATATTGAGACTCAATGATTTCACTTTGAAGGTAAGTATTTATAACTTTTTAATTTAATTTGATAGGTAGATATTATTATAAATTATAGTATGAATGTATTTTTCCTATATTAAAATACCACTATGTTGACTTGAGTAGAGTTTTCTTTACTTGGTTGTTATTATTACTCCCATTTGTGCCATAATATTTGGTGGGCACTAGATTAGTTTTAATTTTATGTATGTATACTTATCTATGGTTATTATATAGTGTCATTTACCTAGAGGCTTTGAAATCATCTCCTTTGGTGTTGTGTAGTAAGAGATTAATTGGTTAGGTTTAACAAATCCAATTTGGTCATACTCCTGATATAAACATGTATTAAAATGGATATTAATTGATTACATTATCCAATATTGGATTTTACTAATTTAGATAAGATGTGGATATATATTAATTTTTTGCATTCATGTTGCACACTATGAAGCCCAACCATCACATTTGTGGGTAGGTGAACTATCGTTTGTTACATAATAAAAACCTTTTCTTAACTATCATTTTGATCATTTACTTTTTTTAATATATATAATTTTAAACCCTTCAAGAGTATAAATATTTTTTAAAATTTAGTCTCGTAAAACTAGTTTAAAACCATTACTCTCTATCTATTCATGGGAATATTCATTCTTAGTTTTGTTTTAAATCAAATACACTTATAATATTAATGATTAGAAGTAGAATTAGCCATCTAAGTTGTGAATATGAATTTATAATTTTTATTTTACATCATATTTATATTACTTATCTCTCATGTTAAAAATTTATGTAACTCTATTTAAATAGATACATCAAGTTTAATTAGTTGTAGATTGTTCTTCAAGCATCTCTTGGGTTTGGCATGGATCAAACATGGTGAGTACTTTTACTAAATCTAAGGGAAAGCCTTCAACCATAGAAAGGATAAATAAATATTCACATGTGAAAATCAGATAGACTATGGAATAGGGTGCAAGATCTTGTTTTACCTTATTTTTTATTTATGTGATCTTATCGATTAAAACTTTAAAATATTTTAGATTATATGAAATATGATAAAAAATAAACAATATGACTATAAAATTTAGAATCTATTTTTGACTAATTACATTTGATATAAATATAAAATATATAAAGGGATAAGATACTTATCATTTTCATAGAATGTGCAAATCTAAAACTGATTTTAGGCTTCAATAAATGATAAGAAACTAGATCAAGAGTTACTCAAATTTGAAATTGTGTCTCTCAATGTGATATACAAATCCATTAGCTTTTAGATTTTACTAATGATGTTAGAATATGAAACCTAATGGATTTTTTTGAGTATATTTTTCCTTTATATTTATATGTAGGTTGATATTATTTCTTATAAGCTATCTTTTTATGCAATCTCAAGGGTTGGATATGTTTGTAATTCCATAAACCTATCTCCTCTTTTAAATCCTATGTCTATTTTTAACACTCAGTTTAGGTTTGAAAAATGGGGAAAATGGTGGGTTGAGATTGTATACACTCAATATTTTAAAAAATTATCAATTAATGATTATTTCTCTTTTTAAGGAACCCATTTAATCTAAATCTCTCCTGAGTACATGCCAGAAAGGGTGCACTAGGAAAGGGGTGGAAAAACCATTGGTGTTTTTTAAGATTATTTTTCCCTATACCACAGTTTAAAACCAACATAAGTCATTCATATATATTTACATAAGCTTTGACACCTCCCATACATGCTCCTCAAAGAAATTCATTGCCTCAAATAGCCATTATTGTTTCAATGAATTTATTTCTTATTATTGGAAAGAAGGAAAAGAAGAAACTAAGTATGGGTATGGTTAAAAAACTTGATTTTGTGTGCATTGAAATTAGAATATTATGAAGAAATACTCTTTGGCTTGGGAGGATGACCTACATATAAGAGAACACTAAAGAAAACTTGTTTGTTAAACAAATATTTGAGTGGATTGCATAGTGATAGCTAGATCCTAGAAACAAGAGTTTCTTTAGGGACTATCAATCCACACATTTTGAGTAGTTGAGCTTATAAATAGAAAAGAAAGGTACTTGTGTCAATGAATAAAAAGGTACTAAAATTGACTACAAGAATTCTTGATAAAAATTATGTTATAAATGATTGAATTAGTAATAAACTAATTAATACTAGTACTAGGGAGTTGGGGTATGCTTTTGAAAGTATGAAAGGGGTATGTGAATAGGTAAGAACATAGAAAATTAGGTTTAATTGGGTGTAGGTGGGTGAAATTATATTTCTAGTTTTTAGTGCCATACTGACCATCAATAGTTAGATTGATCGTCGGTGGTTAAGGTTACCATCAACAGTCAAAGTGATAGTCGATGATTGAGTAGACTGTCAGTGGTTGAATCAACCATCGACAGTTACTGTGTAAGGATTTGGGTTGATAATTTTGGCTAATTAATGAGATATAGAAGATGGATTATAAGAGATGGTAAAGAACTAGGTTTATTGTGAAATGGAAATAAAGTACATGAATATTGAGAAATAAGTACTTGTCTTACCAAAATCTAATTGGGTAGATGGTTGAGGTAGTTGATCTATTGGTGGAATATAGCTTGATTCTAGTAGAGTAACAGTACCTAGGAAATTGATGAGGGGATGGAAACAAGTTGGCTTTATGATATGACTAATAGATTGATAATGAAATTAATTAACCTATGAAATAAAATCCTATATACATAAGCTCTTGATAATAATTATAGATGGATTTGACTACCTAGCTCCTCTCTTCTTATAGGCATAAACAAGAGGTGGAAGTCAAGTTTTAACTAGGATTTATAATTATAAATTATCCATGTAAAGGTTTTCAATAATATTTAGACCAATTATATCTATAAAATAAATATGGGTGCATTTGCATGCTTTTGGTTGAGGAGGTATACCTTGAATATCGATGGTTAGCCTGACCATTAGCAGTCGAGTTTCGAAGGGTAAAAAGGGCTAAAAGGCTAGGTTGAGTTAGTTAAGTTAAACTAAATATGGGTGAGATTAGTTAGGGTTTAGAGGGTTAGATTGGTCCTGAGATGGTCCTAAGGTAGTTAAGGGCTACTTTAACATTAAGAATTATGGTGTGCACATTTTCGGTGTCTACATTTTCCCCCTTTTTGTTGCACATCATAAAATTAACTAGCTACACAACAAAATTGATGTTGGACAAAGGTATATTGGTTGACTTGAGTATGGGAAGAGGTGTTCCCCCTCAAACTAGGAGGTGATGAGGTAAAATAGCATTGGGTGTAGGTTTGACAAGGTTGGTGAAGGTGATGATGAGGGTGAACATCATTGGGTACTAAAGAATAAAAAGGCACATAAAGTGTGATAGCTAAGATCATGAAAAGAAAAAGTTTCAATGGTTAATACAAATAAAGGTTGATACTAAGGGATATGTGACCAGTGTACCATATGACCACATTTATGTAAGGTAGTTGGGTACACCTATTTGTCTCCTAGACAAGGTCAATGTTTCCATGGGTATCTAAGGTAGGAAGTGCTCCCATAAAAAACACAAATAAGGAAAGTGTAATATGTATTTGAGGTAGGAAGTACTCCTAAAAGACATAAATAGGTTAGGTAAGTGCAAGGTGGTACTGAAAAAGTGGTCAACATGGCAAAGTTGTCATTGTGGTCAAAAGACTAGGCAAAAGTTATCGTAAAATGCATACAAGTAGGGCAAAAATAGACCAATGGAAAAATTAAAAAGAGGTTAGGGTGGGTGGAGAAGGTAAACTCCATGGGTGGTTAAATAATTTAATTATACTTAAAGAAAAGTGTCTCTAAGGTTGATAAGAAAGATTGGGGGACCTGACCATCAATAGTCATAGTGACCATAAGTGTTCAAGTTGATAACCCTAAAGCTGTAAATGGTAAAAAGTGAAAGTGAAACTCATTTGAGCAACTTTCACTATTGACTTTGGATCTTTGGTGATTTTGTAATTTTACTATGAGAATCTTATTGGCTGGGACAATGAGAGAGGTGACAGGTTTCTGAGGTGGAGAACTTGACCAAGAGTGACCAAACTAGTGATGGAGGGTGCACATGGGAATGGATGAGGATGGGTAGGTTTATGGTTGAATATGTGATGGAGGTCTTGGAATGAGGTAGGGGATACCATAAAACCAATAGAGTAGTTTGATTTGGTAGTTGTATTGATATTTGAGGGTAGTTTAGAATGTTTTGCTTGGGTTTGGGCTACGATTCCCTAGGTAGGTTTTGTGGGGGATTTGGGAAAATTTGTGGTTAAATGATCAAAATGGTCAAGTGCATAAGTTAATTAGGGTAGTTAGGCAAGAATTGTAATAAAAATTGGGAGTAGTTAGCTAGTTATTAGGTGTTTTTAAGTAGGGTAAGGTTTGGGCATTCTAACCATGGAATGCCCATAATGACCATCGATGATTAGGGTTGACTATCATTGGTTAACACCATTAGATTAGAGTAGGTTTGAATACTAATTTTCATCTTGATCATTGATGGTTGGGTAAGGTTAAAAATGGTTTATGGATAAGTTTTGAATGGTGAAGTGTGTAATGGTGATGGTAAAGGCTAACTAAGTAGTGCAAAGGGTAAATTTGGTTTGTATTAGGTAGATGAGTAGGATGGGTAGAACTAATAGGTGGGTACTTAAAGAGTTAAGGGTAGGGTAATGTAGTGGGTACAAGGCAAATGGATTAATATAAATAAGAGAATAGGCTAGGTGTTTGAAATTCCTAAAAAGGGGTGGGTGGGGTAGAGAAAATGTAAAGTGTAGGTTAGGCTAGTATGATTGTTAAGTAGGAATGTTAGGCTTTAACAAAGGGTTTAAAGTGTCAAGCATAAGCTAGGATAAGATGGTTGAAAAATACTTGGGTTGGGGTAGATGTCAATTTTAGAATGTAGTGAGGTATTGATTGGCTAAGCTAGGTATCCAAACTTTTTGTAGGTGAGGGTTGTGAGAGGTAAGGTGGTGTAGGTAACAAGTGTGGGTTAGGGTAGGATAGGGTGATTAAGGTCAGTGTAGGATGGTAAAGACATTGATTTGGAAATGAGAAATGCTAATAAACGTTAACCTTTGTTTTTATAAGCATGAAAGGAGATCTATATGAGGGATTGAGTCCCTAGGATCTTTATAGATATTTAGTAGGGTATGACCCCAGTCGACTGGGCCCATATGAATGAGGTAGGGTTGAGAGTTATGAGGCACTATCAACATGTGCCCTAGGATACATATATGGTTTTAATTCTCATTGAGAGATGGGATCCTGATATAAACACCTTCTTACTTCTGATTGGTGAGATGACCACTCTCCCTAAGGACATGCATATGATCACCTAACTTCCACTATGTGGTGACCTAATCTACCATATCGAGCATGAGGAGAGAGATGATCACATCTAGATATTTTATGGAGATTAGAGTGATCAAGTTAGATGGCATGCTTATGATTATTATGACTTTCTTTAGGCTTCCCAACTCGAGCAGTGGGAGATTTCCCTATTTGTTACTAGGGGTTTTGGTGGAGATACTAATAGGTTAGATGGTATTTGGTCAGGTTATTTTTTTGTTTGTGTATATCTACAAAGATTTATGGGGGTCTAGGGCCCATAAGAGATATGGTATTAGTCTTAGCTTGGACCTTCATTGCTGGGCCTATGAGCATATTCAGATGTTGAGACTAGTTAGATTATTATGGGTTACCTACACATAAATGTACTTCCCCATTAGCTTCATGTGATAGAGGGGTGATTTTGATACATTAGGTTTATGAGGTGGTTCTCATGACATGGAGTGGTTCATGGGTGTACTATTGGTTAGAGATATCATTTGGAGGCCTTACATCTAGTTCTTGATATGGCTAAGGTATAGGAGGTAGACACTCTCCCTTTAGATCTATAGATGGATAGTTGGCAAGAATGATAAAGAGTTGGGGTTAATTTTGTTTGATAGGGCATATTGATAATTTGTCTTGGTATAGGATATCCTAGGCCTATTCCCCAAGTACAAGAGAGAATATTTAACGATCCTATTACTAGTGCCACATCTTGCTCCTATAATTATAGATGGTACATATGAGGAACTACCAATTAGGGATTTGATAGATAATGTTGGGTTTGTAGATGGGTACATGGAATGGTACTAGCCCTTATACACAATTTTAGACATTGGTGGAGATGATAGAGGTGTGAGACTAATGGTTATAGACCAACTGGCCATGGTGGGAAAGTAAGGGCAACATTAGCTACTACACAAGGATAGGTACATGTTTTATAGGGATAGGTGGCTAAAATATAGGGCTAGATTATCACATTGTAGGGATAATTTATGACATTAAAGGGTTAGCTTGCTACTATCATAGGGTAGATAGATCAGGCTAGGACCTCTCTAGGCTTGGTGACTCAAGAGAGGGAATCTCTATAGTAGAGAGGAGGAGGAGCAGTAGTAGGATAAGCAACACCACCTAGATTTACCATTACATCACAGTACCTAGCTATAGTTGAGGATCTATGGTACTATGAGGATATTGTTTTGGCACATTATCTGAATGAGATTTGATGTGGTGAGCATATGGCTAGCTTAGTAGGGAGAGCTAGTTTAGTGACACTAAGGTAATGGGTAGCACCTGTACTTAGATAAATAGGTATAAGTGGTGGATCGATAGGTATGGTAGGTGGACATGCACTAGAATCCAATGGTGCTCTTAGAGGTAGTGGTTCTCTTGGGGCATAGATATAACTAGATATATGCATATGACCTTTGTATATCATTTTGATTTTGACATATGAGCTGATGCACAAAGATGTACATTTTTAAGAGAGAGTTCTATCTATTTATATGTACACATTGATATGATCATTTGACTTAAAAGTTTATATATATATATGTGTTATTCATGTTCATATTCATGGTGTATGATTTTATGTTGATGTTTATTGCTTATGATATGATGTTTATATGTCATCACAGATTATGCTTATGTTATGAATGTTTAGCTTAGGCCTGAGATGGTTTGGATTTATGGTTATACCTATGACATGCTAAATCTTAATGTGTACATGTTGCATTAGTATACTTTATACACATGGTGAAAAATGGTTGATTGTTTAAATGGTTATGGTTTTTATTGCATTATGATGCCAATCATGGTCATGGTTGTTGTTATGGTTATGCTTATGACATGCTAATTGTTAATGAGTATTTTGGATTTCATTATGTTTAAACATGTTAACATTTATTTTATTGCTTATAGATGTGATTATCAAGTATGGTTTAGTAATGTAGATGGATATGGTTATATTTATGGTTCCTTTTTTTTAAATTTTATGATAAAATGCATGAGATAGTTTAATTAACAACACTAGATGGGAGAATATAGAATATAATCAAGAGGCAATTTCCATGATGAAAATATCAACTAGTAATGATAGGGTGAGTAGAGAGCTTAGTGTTTCCTCATTGGCAAGGACTAAAAATAGACCCAAAGTTGGATTGGCTTAATAAACATAAGGCCTTCAAATGCTTTGCATTATCATTCATTAGTTAGTTAAAAAAGTGTCTTAACCACATAATGCTAAGTAGGCTCAAAAATCCCTTGCATATAGTGTAAACGGGAGATGGGTGAAAATGGAAACATGTTGTGGAACTAGTATGCCTCCACTGTATGTGTCCACAAAACCAAGATAAACAATCCTATGCCAATTTTGTGTAGAATGATCAATGTAAGAAGGATAATTTTGAAATCTAATTGTGTATTTCACCTTATTATGATGCTTTGGATTTGATTGTATCTTTCAAGATTAGTTTGTTTTTATTGTGATTGTGACAATGAGTCTTTTTTGTAAATGGGAAGCTAATCAATGTGGGAAGCTTTCAATAAATTTCTATGCTTTTGAAAAATTCTTTACTCAACCATCCTTCAAAGGAGTGGTCTAAGTTTATGTGCTTTACTTAATGCCTTTTAATAGTTGTCCTTTGAAAGAGAATACCATCTTACATTTTGGTAATTTCTAATAGATTTTCAACAATTTTCCTTCAAGGGAGTAGTTTGTGAATGCTAGGAATGACCCATGATTTCTAGTGATAGAAATTTTGGTTATTTTTCTATGATTTGCTAGACATAGACTTGTTTAGGTTGGCTTAGTGGTTCACCTTTATGAAGGGAAAACTAAAATTAAAATAAGGTTGATTAGGTGTGAAAAGGTCTAGGTGACAATGATCACGAGAATCTATCCTATGAAGGTGTGAAAAGTAACATGAGAACCATGCCATGGGTAGAATAGTGATACCCATTATTGAAGATAAGGATATGCCAGTGATAGGTAATCACATGATTTAGTTTTAATCAATTGCCCCTAGAATAGGGAAATATAATTTAGGTAGATAGCAAGGGATGAGCTTAAGTTAGATAAAAAATGAACTTGATCTTTATTAACAAAAGAATTAATGTAGATGTGAATCATTGAGGGGCTCAGGCTCTGGGTGGCCTTCAAGAAAAGACAAATGATAAGCTCCTAATCCATACTTATGGGTTATGATATAAGGTCCAAGATAATTAAAATCAAACTTTCCCAGCTTTCTTTTTTTATATTAGTGACATGTTGATTTTCCTTTAGGATGAGATCCCCATTATTGAATTCTCACACTTTAAGGTGTTTGTTATAAGGATGCTTGATACGTTTTGGAAATGGATATGGGTAAGGGCTATTAGATGACACTAGTGAAGTAGCTTGAGTTAGGATAAATAGTGTTGATGATAATCATTATCTGAAACAAGATCCTACAAAGATATGCAAAGAAAGGGGATTTGGACTTCAAGAGGCAAGATAGCCTCTAGTCCAAATACAAGATAAAATGGGGTGGCACCTATAGGGGTTCAAATTCTAGTATGATATGCCCATAAGGTAAAGGGAATGTGCAAGTGCCAATCCTAACTAGATGCACTGACTATTTTAGGTAGCATGTTATTAAGAGTTTTATTAGAGGCTTCTACCTATCCATTAGCTTGAGGGTGATAGGGCAAAGATAAACTTAAATTATTGATGAATGCATCACATAAACCTTGGAATTGCTTGATCTTAAAGGATTTACTATTTTAAATGATAATCTTATTAGGAACATCGAAGTGGCAGATGATATGATGGTTGATAAAGTTGACAATCTTCTCCATTTTGTTTGAGACTAAAGGAATAACCTTTACCCACTTGCTACAATACTTAGTCATGGTGATAATAGAATGGTATTGTTGTGAGGAATGGCGGTTGATTTCACCAATAAGGTCTAGACCCCATTGTGAAAAGGGCCAAAAAATGGTAGAAACATGAAGGCTATGGCTAGGTACATGATATAAATTAGCATGCTATTGGCACTTAACACACTTTTTTCACATAATCATAATAATCTTGGTTAAGAGTAGGTCAGTAATAGTCGAGATAGAAGATGTTATTAGCTATAATGAGGCCACTAAAGTATCCCCTATGGATGCCATCATGCATTTCGTTGATAGCATGGGAGGCTTCATGACTACATAGGAAATGAAAGAGGATGCCATCAAAGCTGTGTTTATAAAGAATTTATCCCATAATGGTATAGTGAGAGTACTCTAAATAAATGATCTTTGAGCATTCATAGAGAGGCCAGAAGGAGTTATGCCAAGGTTAAGCTAGTCAAAGGTTTGTTGATACCAAGGGTCAGGTTGGGTCTCTTTTGTATTGAAAATTCTGGGAGAATCTAGTTTTAAGTAGGACAATTAGGTAAGTTCATGGATAATGAAAAACATCTTAGAGTTCAAGGGTGAAGATGAGATTTGTGAGGAAAGGGATGCCATGGTGTTGGCAAACTTATTAGTGGATCATGGGGTTGATTGGATGCAGTAGTACTCAAATAATGCTAAAAGTTCATTAACTAGTCATTTGTACTATTGCAAAACATCATTTTTATGCTGGTAAGAGCCATTTATTTGATTGACCATAAGTTGGGAGTCATCAAAGATATTGATTGTTTTAATTCCTAGGGCTAAGGTAGTTTGAAGGTTGATCACTAGGGATTCATACTTAGCCATATTGTTGGTATATTTAAAGTCATTCTTGAAGGACAAAGGGAGAGGTTCACCATCAAAGGGGATAAGGTTGATACCAACTCCCCCAACATGCTGACACTTGGACCCATCAAAGAACATGGTGACCTAATAGGTAAAATCCACTTGAGAGAGGGATATGATGGACTCATAAAGGAACTCAAGAAGTGGAGGTTAGTTGTCTATTAAGGGGGCTTTAGCTAATTGATCAAAAATGAATTTCCATTTAATTGACTTTTATTGAAGGAACTCAAGGTCAAATTATACTAAGAACATGAGCCACCTGGCCATATGCTAGTTTTGGTATGGCTTGGATTAAATGTACTTAAGTGGGTTGGTGTTGGTTATGACATAGGTTTTGTGATTATAAATGTAGTGGAAAATTTTGGTGGCTATGAAGACTAAAGGTAAGAAGAGTTTCTTGGTATGGGTGTACCAAGTCTTGTATTCCACAAGCATGTGGCTAATATAGTATATAACATGCTCTATATGTTGTTCATCTTGGTGAGCCAACATTGCCCTTAGGGAATGGTCTGCAATAGAGATAAATGTAAAAAGGTTAGCCATCCTTAGGAGGGTTAAGGAAAAATGGTGACAAAATGTACTCTTTGAGTGAATCAAAGGTTTTTTTAAAAATCACTATTCCAATTTAAAGAGATATCCTTCTTCAAAAGGTGGTGGAAAGGTTGGCACCAGTTTGAAAGATTGTAAATGAAATAATGAATGGATTGAAGCTTCCCTTGAAAGCTTCAAAGTTTCCTAAGTTTTTTATGAGTAAGCATGTCTAGGATTGCTTTGATTTTATTGGGATTGAATTTGATTCTACAAAGGGAGATAATGGAACCAAGGAGATTTCTTGATAAGACCCAAGAAATGCACTTCTTAGGGTTAAGATGGACATGATAGTGGATAAGTCACTCAAAGATGATCTTAAGAACAACCAAGTGATGTTTTTAGATTTTTAATTTTCTAAGAAGGTGATCCATATAGTACTATATAATATTATGGATTAGGTCATGAAAAATATAGGTCATGACACATTGGTAGGTTGCCCCAGCATTCTTTAACCCAAAAGGAATGACTCTATAATAGAAGGTCCTCTGTAGAGTGGTAAAATTGGTTTCATGGTGATCTTTGGGGGTGATTAAGATTTGATTATAACCTAAAAATCCATCCATGAAATATAAAATCTCATGTTCATCTATATGATCAACAAGCTAGTTGATAATGGGTAGAGGGAAGTTATCTTGGGTCAGGCAAAGTTGAGGTCATAAAATTACACACAAATTCATAGTCTACCTATGGATTTGGTGATAGGTATGACATTAAAGACCCATTGGGGGTAGTCAATGGGTTGAATAAAGTTGATATATAGAAGGCATTGGAGCTCTTCTTTGATAAGAAATAATATGTAAAGAGGCATGCATTAGAGATTTTACTTGACAAGTTTGGCATCATAGTAGGTGACTATGTTATGGGTAGTAATGGTGGGGTTAATTCCAATAATATCACTATAAGACCAAGAAAAGGCTATGTTTCAGTCTTGGAGGAAAGAGGGGAAGTCCCAAATTTCTTTGACATTCAATGATTAGTTGATTTTGACAATGTGTGGGTTATCCAAAGTTCCCAAGTTGATATCCATGGTGGATTCATTCAGCATGGTTGAAGACTTGGGATGAAGGGATTTATGGATTGAAGAATCTAGGATACCAAGGTAGGTAAAGATAGAATCATCATCCTAACACTACATAATGTTAATGGTGGGAGAGTCTTCTCCAATCATCTCAAGATGGGTCAAAGGGATGGTCACAATTTCACCCTCCTTCTGATAAGTCAAGGTTCCAAAGTTGATCATGTTGAAAAAAAAGCTAGGTGGGATGATGTCCTCATCCTCACACATAATTGGAGGCAAGGTTGGCAAGGAAAGGGGTCTCTTATACAACAATTGTAATGATGGATTGGTTGGATTTCCTCTTATTAGGTGAGATGAAACCAAGTCCATTTTTCTCATATGGTTTTTTGGTTTTCATGGTGACTAATTCATGTAGGGCATGTTAATATATCCCAAGACCAAAGCCTTTCCAGGTACACTAATGGAGGTATGTCTTGGCAAAGCTCAGTTTGTTGAGGTAGGAGAAGTTGACAGTGAATGGTCAAGGTGATAGATAGGTGGTAAGAGTATCAAGGGATTTGTTGAGTCCCCCATAGATAAGATGGGTCTGATGGTTGGGAGGTCCAAAGGGAATGATAGTTCTAATATTGGGGTCATATACTAGCTTATTGGTAAGATGCCCATACTCATGAGGATTAGGGAAAGAATCAAGTGTTACAAGGCAATAATCCCTCAATGAAAGTCAATGGAATGTGGATTCCAAAGGGTATATAGTAGGGATTTGGTGTGAAGGTATAGAGGAACAAGTGGATGCCTCATTAGTTAAAGGAGGTATGATATATACCTTAGTAGTTGAAGGTTGGGTTTTAGCTTTTGAGGGTGTGTTGGATGGGGGTATGAGGACATTATTGGGTTGGTAGGTCATGTTGCATGTTGAGAAAGGACTTGGGTCAAATTGGATGGTTATAACCTAGCCTTCATGCTCAAACTTAATGTGATGGTGGAGGGTAAAAGGAATACAACCCATGGAGTAGATCTAAGGTCATCCCAACAAGACATTATATTATAATTCACCTTATATAACATAGAATATTTGAGGGAGCATGAGGGATACTATATAGATATGAAGGATACTAATTATTAATGTACTAGCCATGGTATCATTTAAGGAATGAAGAATGGTTAAGGACTCAAATATAAAATTGTCTGATAATTTGAATTGGTTGTAAGCATGAGAGGAGATGATGTTTATGATAGCTCCCCAATTAATCATGACCAATTTGATGTGGGTTTGGTTGATGTAGGAAATGATAAAGAGAGGAGGATCCAGGTCCTCAAGGTAGATGGAAGGTATTTTTGAATCCTTGAAGTTGATAAGGTTATAAATTTAAAGGGCACCAAAAAAGGTGGCTATAGGTTGGGGGTCCTTGGGCTAGACCTTAATGGATTGAAAAGCTTCCTTTTAGTGCTTGGTAGTGATGGGGAGAGGTAAAGATTAAATCATACAAGCTCATCATTTTTGGGGTCTGGTGAAGTTGCTTGAAGATAAATCTTCATATAGATTTTGAAAGGTTGGATTAGGAGGCACTTAAGATAAACACCTTGGGTTTAGTCAAGGTGTAGACACCAAAATTATGTCACACACACATGCATAATTCCCTATGTAAAAACTCCCCTTAAGCCCTATTTCAATAAATACCAATTAGACTCCCTAACCCATGCTTTACCCCTCACATATTTAATTAATTAAATATATAATTAAGTTAATTAAAACCCCCTTTTTTCACCTTATTAGGCCACCTCATCCTAAGACTAATTCTCACCTGATGAGTCACCTCAAGAATGGGTCCCCTCATCCTAACAACCCAAGACTTATTCTCACTTCAAAACTAAATTCCTAATCAACTACATCCTTCTTAACCTCCTATTTTTACCATTTTATAATGGGTGCCAACTTGGCATGAGGAGTAATAGAAAACTGGCCAAAAATAGTAATTTTATCTATTTTAAGGCATTGACATCGGTTAACCAACTATTGACATCGATGGGATCATTGATGTCGGTTATATAAACCAAACTCCAACCTTATGTTCATGTTAGTAAAAATCAAGAAATTCATTCTTATTTACATCCAAGCTCTCAGCATTCAAATTTTGACATCTTGGCTTACTATTATCTTACATGAGTCAATAAAGATCAAGAGCCAACCTCTTGAGAACCAATAACACCCACTTGTTTTCTCCATTCAAGGTATTAGTTTGGACTACCTAATAAGAGCCATTTATCTAGAATTTATCATTCAGTCACCACTATAGCTAAGTATATCACTTATCCTATAGGTCTTTTAAACAATCACTTTTCTATCACTTTACATTTACTATTCATTACTATACACATTCTTGATCAAACCCCCATGAGGGAATTACAAAGCTTCCCTACTTGTTTATTATTGACCTGACACACCAAACCTCTAACCAGATCCATCTAAACCATACTTTCTCACAACTCTCTCCAACCTCCCAAGCCTGACCAAAACCATTTCCCAGACCTAAAAAAGCCTTCTCTAAGATCCTAGGTAATTATTGACCCTATCAACCTCAGCAGCATAACCAACATTAGTCACCTTCACCCATCAACATTGACATCATAATCGATATCGGTCACTTCCTTATCGACATTAATGACTGTGGATTTCCTAATCTTCCCAAAATCTACCCAAACACCTTCTAAAATACAAATAGAATATACCCCCTACACTCTATTACTTTTTGCTGCACTTAGGTTGTGAATAATGGTAACATTATCTCTCTTTCACTCTCTCTTTACCTCTCTTTTGGTTATTTATTAATCTTTTGTCTCTAAAAAGTGGACTATCATGTCTAAGAAATTTTCACACTTCCTGGAATAAGCACATAGCTTGGCAGCCCACTCATTTATCTACTAACAAACATTTTGTGGTAGTGCTTTCTTATTTGTAGGTAGTCCTCCCCAGACAAAGAGGATTTCTCACAACATCTAGATATGGTGCATAAACCAATTTGGTTTCATTATAATCACTTATCCCTATCATTCTTCTCTATTTTTATTTAGACTTGAAATAGATAAATTTTAACGAAACATGTTTGGCATGCACGGTGGGACCTTGGAGTTTTCCTTAGGTTCATTGCTTATTTTAAGCATTTATATAGGTGAATTATAGTTAAAAATTCATTTATTGAACTTTCCTCTTCTCTTCTCTCTTAAAACAAAAAAATCAACATTTTATTTTCTGTTTAAAAAACATTAAACTAAAATTTTCTTCTTTTCTCTTTGCCTTTAAAAGTAATTAATCATTTTTCTTACAAGTTGAAAAAAAAATCTTCTTTAATTCTTCTTGCATGCACATTAGGATATTGAATTTCATTCTCTACTCCATTTTCATCTTTATTTTCATTCAAGTCTAAACATTTTAGATTTGGGTTTAAAACATACTACACTTCATTGTTTACTTGTTGCATATTAGCTCACCTAGTTAATTACAAGTATTATGAATGAATTTTAGTGCACCTATATTACACAACCAAATCACACTCACAAAAACAAACATCTAAACTCACCTAAGAAAAGGCCCATTAGGATTTCATCACCTGGTGGATCACTTTATGATACTTGGATATCCTACTTGGATTTCACCACCAAGGGTAGAACCCAATTTATTCTTTGGTGGAGTATAAATTCTAGACAAAAGGTATATTTTGGATAAGTGGCCTAGCTTGGCTTCAAGTCCATGAAGTGTGGGGAACAAGCTCCTATAACAAGCCACATATCTAGTCTAACATAGATTTCCTCTTGAGTACTATAACTAACCTAAAACTAGCTCTAGATTGCTTTTTATTACCTTTGACAACTAGATTTTTCTTCTCACTATTTGATTAAGGCATAAGCCAGTACGAGACTAAAATTAATCCCTAAGAGTTAATAGTTGGTGGTTTTATGTTCTTTTTTTGCCTTTCTTTTGCCTTCTATATTTTAAAGTTGGTAAGGAAGTTTTTTTTAATTCACAAAATCAACACTATTTCTAATACTCAATTTGTATAACCTATTATATCAAGTTTTTTGAGTGTTTTTCCTTCTTACACAGACCTATTGCATCCATTATTTTACCTAGTTTCAAATTCTAAGTTTATAAAACATTATATTTTCCATCTCCCAGGATATCATGTGATTGACATCAATTAAATATACTGACATCGATAAATTTTAGCTACCAACATCGGTTAATCCACTGATGTCAACAAACTTTTACTATTGACATCGGTCAAAGTGATCGATGTCGGTGACTATGTAATTTTCATTTTCTCAAAATAACAAGCTAAAACAAACCACTTACCTACACCCAAACATTATTTTTCATTATTCTATCACTAATACAGAGTAGTAAGACTATTATACTTCTTTTTGCATGGTTTTGACGTGAGCTCAAGCCAAAATTCTTGCCAATTACACAAGCTGACAACCACTTCCAACTTTCACTCTTGTTGTTGAGTCTATCATGGAGCATACTTTAGATATAGAGCATACTCCCAACCCCAAAAAAATTCCTATTGTGCCTGAAGGAGATCAACACTTTGTTAAATTTCTTGATCACAATGTGGTAGCCCTTTAGCATTACCTTACCATGAGTTGAACTCACAATTATTGGTGACCCAATATATAGTATGTCAACCTCTCTAATGGAGACAACTTCAGTTTTATCTACTTACACTATTTTTCTCATGGTAACTCAAACCACCACTTCAACAAGTAACCCTACTATAAACAATGTCCAAAGTTTAGCAATGCCAAATACCTAATCTCACCTAAACCCTATCATGACTTCCCTAATTTCATAACCACAACTAGTTTAGTTAAATCACACCTCATTTCATAATTTATTAGTACCTATTCCATCTACTCTCATGCTTATAATTACCTAAGTTATGACTCACCCTTCATCTAGTCTAACCATGACAATAACCCAACCTGTAATAACAACATCCAATCAAAGCCTAGTTTCTAACCCAACAAGATAAGCCCCTTTTCTTTCCACCCCTAGCCTATGACTCATTATCCTTGTGTTGCACCAACACAACAACAATAAGCTATGTCATACACTCCCTCTACTTCTTATCAGGTTCCTAATAACTTAAGAGATATCTCCCAGACTAATCCCCCTCTAGACCTCATTAAGATGCTGATGGACAAGATGTCTAATATAAAGACATCTATTTTTGGTTCAAGAAATATATTATCTTATGATAAAATATGTAATGAACCCATCCATCATCTGTGCCTATTCACCCTTATCCAAGCCAATGGGAACTCCCTAAATTTACTCATTTCTAGAGTAAAGAGGATCCACAACAACATTTGTGAGTATTTAGACATGTTTTTTATTTAATAGGGCATGATGAGGAATTACTACTTTTCCCTTTTCCTATGTCTCTTTCAGGTGCTACCTTGGATTGGTATATATCTATACCTTAACACTCCCTTTTCTCATCTACCCAAATCACACAAATATTCCTAGACCATTTCTCTATTAACATTTCTAAAAAGGTTTCTATTACAAACCTTTATTCCATTAGACAATTTAATGATAAGTCTATCATATATTTTATCGCTCATTGGAGTGGCTTGATCAATCAACTCTCCTTATCCTTACCTCAACCTAAGATTGTTGAGATCTTTTCAAGGACATGTGTTAAACACATTTTGTCAACACTTTAGGTACAAACTTTTTGCACATTTGATGAGGCCTTTACAATGGCACAAAGACTCGAGATTCAAGTTATAGATTGAGGAAGAGTCAAATTGCATAGTAAGAAACCCAATTCCAAATCAAATGACTCCTCTTCTAAAACTTCTCTTTCTAACCAAAAATATAAAGGCTCCACCAACATGGTGGTCATTAAGTTATTATTCCACAACCACCAACAAATCTAATTCCTCCACTTCCCAAAATCTGACCAATCAATTCTAACAATGGTATGAACAAAGACAATACACTCCCATTGGGGAGTCATATACATCTATTTTGGAGAAACTATTGCAATAAAGTGTCATAACCCTTCCTCAAATCAAACCTCCTATACAATTTGACCCCTCCCATCCTATTCCAACTTGGTATAAAGAAGATGAGTTTTGTGGCTACCATCAAGTTAAAGGCCACAATTCTAATAACTGGAAGACATTCAAGAACATTGCTCAAGACATACTTGATAGGGGTGATCTCATATTGGATAATACTAATGCAACCCCTAATCAAAGTATGGATGTGTTCAACTATCCTTTTCTTAACCATTCACCTAATCAAAATATTATTTAGACCATGACTAACTCAGGTGATCATAATATCCATATAGTTAACATGGTCTTTCCTTAACCTGTAGTTCAGCCTCCCCCTCAATATGAGGCACCCATTATATTGACTCCTCCCCCACATTTCACGTGAGGAAGACCCTCCTTTACCACTTCTTTTTCCACTAGGGGAGCCCATATTTCTAGTTCCCTTTAAACCAAAATTACCTATATTCTTACCAGTTGAAGACCACACCTTGCCCATTCCTCAACCACATGTTAAAGGGAAAAACATTTGTATGTTATATCCCCTTAAGGAACCTTCTTCACATACCTCTCTTCTACTGATAGAGAGTAGTACCCAATCCACTCCACCTTTTCACCTAGAAGAGTCAGTGTTATCCATTCCTACATTAGACGAGAGACCTATTGTGCCTAATCCAATTGTACCACTCTTACCCCTTATTTTACGTATGAAGGATCATACTTTACCTATTCCTTACCCACATGTTGAGGTAACAATTATATATATGCTTTACCCCCTTGAAGAACCCTCTTCACCTACCTCTCCTCCACCCATGAAAGACCATGCCTCTTCTCTCATCTTTGTCGAAGAAGACCCCATTATGGTTCTTTCTCATCTTTGGCCCGAAGTAGTAGAGACCAATAATTTTCCTCTTTCCCAAAAACCTTAGCCTTCTAAAGACACAACCATAAGGCCTACATCAACTTCATCTAAACCATTCTTGTGGTTGGTGAAAATTCTAGAATTTCTTGACTCCATGAAGCTAGATCACACAACATTTTGGGACTGACTTAAAACTCCTTATCCAACATAATGAACATCAACCTTTACCACCAACCCTCTCACTACTCTTTACCCCAAGGTCTTTGAAAAAGTCATAACTTCTTCATGAAAATCACTAGAAGCTCATCCATCTATGTCAGAACCCTCACCCTCATAGATATCTGCCACATTAAAGTAGATCAGGCCTTTAAGCGTATGTCCTGTCTCTAATTTAATTCAACCATATGTGAAATTAGATTTAAATCCTCAATAAAAAGTTGGAGTTTCATGTCTTAAACTATATAATTTTTTTAAGATTCCTATATCTCATCGATCCTTCAATATTTAACCCTCAACTTTATCTTTAATTTTGGGACCACACCCCTCTACTTTAGTTGGAGTATTATTGACCCAAGCAAAATAAAAAGTTAGGTTACCTCTACTACTACCTTTGCCACCTAGTTGGCCTTTCACATCTCATACCATGATACCTAATACCAAGAAAGTGATAGTAAAACATATAACTCCACCACCACCAAACAAGGCAATACACAAAATTAACCTTTCAACACCTAAACAAAAGAAGGTCTCCACTCCTATTAGCATAACAAGTGTGAGCCCACTTATAGGCTCTTAGATATTTTTCCTACATTAGTTATTGCAATATTATATAATAATTCTTCATACCGTTAAGCCTTATAGTCCTATTGGAATGAATCCATATTGGTTTAATGATACACAAGTGTGTTTATATCATTATTCACCTGGACACGATACTAAGAGTTGTAAATCCCTCACAACAGTCATTCAACAATACTTTGATGTTGACAATCTCTTTTTTGATATTCCCATTAACCTAAATATTATTCCACCTTTGATAACCATAATTCTTCCTACTGTTCCACCTAAATTCAAACCCAAAGATGTGGTTTTATCCCCTTTACCACCTCTTTCACCTATATTTCAATTCAACACAATTAATGTGGCCACACGGTCAAGAAAAGGTAACTTCTCTTTGGGTTCATCCCTTCACCAAAGACACTCCTCCAAATCCTAAGATTTCCATCTTGGGTGCCCCTAAACCAACATCTTCAGATGTTATTCAAAGCTTGATGGTGAAACAACTTCACCAACCACTTGTGAAAATGTCCTTGTATGAGTTAATCCAAAACTCATCCCAACACTATCAAAATTTTATTAGTTCCTTGAAATAATTTGAGGTACAACCTGATGATCCTAAACCTCTTATAGCTTTGGTCAGCTCCCTTATTCCATCTCCCTAATTTCCTTCAGTAATTCAGAAATTTTGCTTCAACACCCTAAAAATCAAGATTCTACCCTTTTTATTACCACATATATTAATCAAACTCATGTCAAGAGAGTCATGATCGATGGGGCATCTAGTATTAATATTATTTCCACCCATGCCTATAAATAGATATCTCTTCTTGATAATTTCATGTCTCTAACTAATGCATTACTCCACTCCTTTAACGATGCCATAGCTACTATGGTGGGCACTATTGTCTTACATATTTTTGTAGATCCCCATACAATTCTTGAGCTCTTATAAGTTATAGAAGGAGAGTTACAATATAAAATCCTACTTGGATGACCTTGGATATGTGCTATGGCATGTGTGCCCTCAACTTTGCACCACTATGTCAAGTTTGAGCATGATGGGCAAGTACATGTTATACCCATTGACCAACCTTTATTTAAAACATGAAACATGACTTATAGTCCCAATGATTTTCTCATTCCATTAAAGACATCATCTTCCCCACATAATACTTCTAAAGTTTCCACAAGGTCCACTCCCCTAGTTACATAGGTACTGACATCACCAATTCCTAACAAGGATCCCATCGAGGAAATGTTTCAATGTTCATCACTCTGAGAATATCATTTGTTGATGCTCAACATATCATATGCTCTAAAATATTATGGAAAGCTTCACATATACCTAAATTATGATCCTTGCGTTGGGATGGTCATTCCTTATGGCCCCCCTAATCTTCAAACTAATTTCACATATGGGGGAATTGATCAAGCTCCCACTATCGACAATCCATCTTCTTCACCATAACCATTTACATGTGACTTATTTTTCCTAAGCAAACCTAGTTTTGTACACACCTATCTCTATCAGTGTGCCTAAAAAGGATTTATTTTGGGTTGTTACGAGCAGGGTGTTTATACGCCTATGGAATATCCTACTAGCCAAACCATTGAAAATTACAAAAAGAGGCATGGGGTAGGATATGACGAACCAACTCAACTCACTAAAACTTCCCATATACCAATTATTAAAGATCCAGTATCTCCTTCTCCATCTTGTTCTCTTCCATTACCTACCAAATCAGAGGTATATATACCTCTTAAATTTTTTTCAGTAAATGCCATCCATTTGGGGCCTCTCACCTATCACCAGGGTAAGGAAACAAGGTCCCTTCCTCTCATTCATCCTAAAATAATTGATGAAGACTCTCCCACTATTAACACTATCTAATGCCAATATGATGACATAATTCTCACATACCTAGGTGAAAATGATTCTTGTATCTAATGGTCTTTCCCATCTAAAACACAAGCTATGTTAAATGAATCAACCATTGAAATCAATCTACCCTCTCATGATAACCCTTGCATCCTCAAGATTGGCCAATCTTTATATTCCTCTAAGCAAGTTGATTATGCCACATTTCTTAATAACCATAACAAAGATTTCATGTGGTCTTATGATGACATGCCTATTATTGACCCCTTTATCATCACCCATAACATTGTCACCAATCAAGATGCTAACTATGTTAAGAAGAAGCTTAGTAAGATGCATCCTTGCATTGCTCTCCTTGTCAAAGAAGAGCTCTAATGCCTCTTTTATGTTAACTTTATCTAACCCATTGACTACCCTCAATGGATTTCCAATATTGTTCCTATCAAAAAAGTGATCAAGGGAATCTGTATTTGTATTGGCTATCATGATTTAAACCTCACATGTCCAAAAGATGACTTCCTATTACCAAACATCAACTAACTTGTTGATCTAACAGCCAACCATTAGATGCTATCACTTATAGATGGGTTCTCTATATTTAATAAAACCCTGGTTACTCTTGAGGATTAGCAAAAAATAACCTTAATTACCCCAAAGGGGACTTTCTATTATCAGGTCATGCCTTTTGGTCTGAAAAACACCGGTGCCACTTATCAACATGCTATGACTTACATCTTCTATGATCTCCTACACAAAATTATGGAATATTACATGGATGACTTACTTGGTAAGTTAAAATTCACCAAGATCACTTGATGATTTTCAAAACCATATTTACTCTTCTCCTCCACTATAACATTTGACTAAATCCAAAGAAATATATCTTTGGTGTTCTTTTTGGTAAGCTCTTAAGTTTTATCATTTCTCTCCATGGTATTTAGGTTGACCCTAATAAGGTTAGAGCAATACTAGAGATGCTTCCACCTACTAATATCAAACAACTCCATAACTTGTAAGGCGAACTTTAGTCAATTCACCATTTCATCTCCTAGTTATTAGATCATTGCCAACCCTTTCACTATCTCCTCAAAAGGATGTTTCCTTCCATTAGAATATAGATTTCTAGGAAGATTTTGATGCACTCAAAAAATATATCCTTTCCCCATCAGTTCTTATTCCACCTAATGAAAATCAACATTTCTACCTATACATCTCTGCAATAGATCATTCTCTGGGTGCTATGATTGCACATTGTGTAGAAACCCCTATTTCCCCTGATTTCTGAAACTGTATGTTTTGGATTGTTTTTGTGTATTCTAATTTTTTTGATGTTTTTACATGAATAAAGATGCAATTTTGCAAGATAAATTAAAATAACTAAATAAAGAGCAGTATACTCTTTCAACTAACTAAACTCTTATCTTCTTATTCCCTTTGGATGGTTACAAATAAGATCTCTTGCACACATATGAAAGAATATAAAAATATAGTCTTAAAAACCTGATTTTTTTTTCAAATCTAAAAATAACTCTAAATCTGGTATGGCATGGGTTTCTATGTAAAAACATAGTCGTCGACATCGATTATATTGCCATCATCAGTCGATATACTACCGACGTCAGTCTCCATCAGTTTGTCTACTCTATCGACGTTGGTATGAAGTCGGCCGATGTTGGTCACTAGGATGCTGATGTCGGTCTCTGTGCTACCTATAGCTCTATACGGCCTTATGCAAATTTGTGTGGATTCCATACTGTAGTAGAAATAGTATGACCTATATGTTGGATGCCCGATCTCAAGAAATATGATGCTAATACGGAAGATCGTAATCTGGAAAATCACTGAATCAAAACCTAATAAAATAAATACCTATAAATCTCTATGATAACTTCTATATGAAGTTATCTCTCAAACTGGCAATAGATTAGCTGATCTCTCACAACCTCTAAATTGCACACACTAAAGAGTGTACATTCTCCAATGCAACTAGAATACTGGAAACCCTTGGCTCCTTCTTAGAAAAATACTTAGCAAAATTTGTTCTCAACAATCAATAATCATAATCATATTGGCCTCCCTCCAATAAGAAACCCTTATATCTTCTAAAAAGTGTGATTGCCCTAATTAGGGTTTCATAATTAAGAATTAGGGTTTTATAATGAAAATATGCTAAATAATTAATATTTAATTAAATCAATCAAATATTAATATCTCCCTCAATACATGTCCGAAAGAGCCCGAATGAAAGCCAACTAGAAAAAATCTGCTAGTCAAAGCCAAGCCAAGCATCCATCATGACCCTCTATCCATCCTATCAGCCTACGAAGGTCGCATAATAGGCTAATCATCATAAAATAAGATCACACTAAAAAGGGGACATTACAATCTACCCTCCCTGAAATTGCTTGTCCCCAAGCAATCTCAACAACAAAATTAACATCACACCACTTGGATCCCAAGGAAAAGATTGTGTAATGTCCCTCATGTCACCAATCAACCCCTATGAAGAAATCATCAGCATCAACAGTACAAAAATTAGTAACTAAGACACTGCACTCAACACCCAAACAACTGACATCACTGATAATGAAGAGACATCACATGTTAGATAACAACAACACAAACCAAGTCTACTTGCCATCAAATCTTGCTCTAAGTCATGCACCAACAAACTATCACCCCCAACACCTATCACCATGCCCACTACAATCTCTAAATCTAGAGTGTGAATTCTAGACATACTCATATCGTCATCAACATGTGCTAACTCCTAAACTGAACTCACCTCAAGACAAAGCTTGTCCACATGTCTCTCTTGTATTGGTACCAATGTGCACTCAACAACCCACTCTACCATATCGTGTCGTATGAGCCTCTCCATCTGATGAAAGAACATATTTTTGATGTTGCTACCCCATATTGCCTTAAGAATATGTGTCTTCCCATCAACATCAAAATGAACCTCCATGTCCTTGAGATGAAGAGTGACTTCCTCAAGGGAATGAAGCCACTTCATAACCAAGACTAAGTCTATCTCCCATGCTCACCACATAATAATTAACCTTGAATGCATAGTTGTTCAAGCGTAATGGGAGGTCTCTAATCATCTGCTCACACCTAAGAGTGTAACCATCAGCTACCTTAACTTTAATGCCCTCAAAATCCTTGGTAGTGAGTCCACACTTCTCCACAAATCTAGCAACTATAAAATTATGTGTGGCCCCTGTGTCAAGAAGGGTGATGACCCTCTATCCTGCCAAAACTCCATAGAGTCTGAATGAACCATCCAACTGAATGTTGGATAGGCATGCCTCCTATATCTGAAGCTCTGAATCTGCCTCTGTCTTTGCCTCTAACTCATAACTCTCCTACTGTTTGGAATCCTCTGATTCTGAATCCTCATAAAAATCCCACATCACACAATTTGCCTTACCCTTAGGCCTCAAAGGACAATCATGATTGGCATCATAGGGACCTTTGTAGTAGAAGCAAAGCTTCTTTCTATGTAGATCGTTAAGAGCCTCTCGATCTAAAGGTGGTGCTGCTGTATTGGCCTTTGAATCATTCTTAACACCTGATTTATCTTTGTTGAAATCTAATCCTTCTCTATCTCTGTTGAAGCCCTTATTGTCCCTAAATGAAGAAGTACCTTTGGAGTTAAATTTACTAGATGGGGCTGCCATCTCCTTGTTACACACCTTCTTCATAGCTTCCTATAATGAAGGAGGATCAAAGGCTTTGATCCAACCTCTCAATGGTTTAGATAGGCCCTCTATGAAGAGAACTACCAACCTATGCTTTGAAATGTTTGGCACCATGATTACCAATCTCTAAAAATCACCAATGAAGGAATCCAAGTTGCTTGTTTGTTTCAACTGTGCCAGATCTTAAAATTAGACTTCAGGATCTTTCTTGTCAAACCTCTCAACCAACCTATCCACAAAGTCCTAGTACTTTGTCACCTAGTTATGCTGAAGTGTTACCATACCATGGTACCACCAATCATGTGCTACTCCCTCCAAGTGCAAAGTGGCGTATTTGATGGCCTCTATCTCTATCATTGGCCTTAATTCCAAGAATGTGTCAAGCTTATGAACCCAAGCTTGATCTATCATCTTGGCACTCCCATCAAAAGTGGTCAAAGAAAGCTTGTAAGTAGCCTTCCTTAGCTCACTAAGCTGACCTCTAGGCCTCCTATCCTATCTAACTAATCTATAGTGCTCTCTCCTCTGATTAACAAAATGATCAAAAGACATCCTCTCCCAAACATGAGGAGCTAATAATTCCCACTCATCATTTAAAACCATGAGTGTATCTGTAAATAGGGGGTCTCCTACCGCCTCCTCTGCTGGAGCCTCTGGTTCCTCCTGAGCAAACATAAGACGTGTAGGCCTATTGGCTATTTTGGAATGAGTCAGATGTGGTCTCTAATTAATAGTAGCACTCTTGTTATCTCCTTATTCCCCATTCTATCTAATAGATGGGTTCATCCTCTCTACCGTAGTAGTAAGTACCTATAGTGCCTGCATCATCTACTACTAGCCTATAACCATAACACGAAAGAATTCTCTAGTATCCTGATCATCATTATGTCTATGGTACCTAGGTGGGCTACCCTCATGCCTGTCACTCATGGTGATTGGCTACTATTATAACACTTGGGTACCTTCAAGCAAGGCTATACTGCATGTGTTGTACCTGTGTGGTCCCAACTCTAGTGGTTGCATATGATTGCCAAACCCTTAGGATGGCAAGATTTAGCTTTGATACCATTGTCGAAACCCCTATTTCCCCTAAATTTTGAAACTATATGTTTTGGATTGTTTTTGTGTATTCTGATTGTTTTTGATGTTTTTACATGAACAAAGATGCGATTTTGCAAGATAAATTCAAATAACTAAATAAATAGCAGTATACTCTTTCAACTAACAAAACTCTGATCTTCTTATTCCCTTCGGATGGTTACAAATAAGATCTCTTACACACATATGAAATAATATAAAAATATAGTCTTAAAAACCTAATTTTTTCTGCAAATCTAAAAATAACTCTAAATCTAGTACGGCACAGGTTTTTGTGTCAAAACACAATCACTGACGTCAATTATATTGCCATCATCGGTTGATATACTGCCAACATTGGTCTCCATCGGTCTGTCTACTCTATCGACGTCGGTATGAAGTCAGCCAATGTCTGTCTCTGGGATGCCGATGTCGGTCTCTATGCTACATGCGACTCTATACGGCCTAATGCAAATCTATATGGATTTCATACAGTAGCAGAAATAGTATAGCCTATACGCTGGATGCCTGATCTCAAGAAATATGATGCTAATACAGAAGATCATAATTTGGAAAACCACTGAATCAAAACCTAATGAAACAAATACCTATAAATCTTTGTGATAACTTCTGTATGAAGTTATCTCTCAAACTAGTAATAGATCGGCTGATCTCTCACAACCTCTGAATTACACACACTAAAGAGTGTATGTTCTCCAATGCAACTAGAATACTGGAAACCCTTGGCTCCTTCTCAGAAAAATACTTAGCAAAATTTGTTCTCAACAATCAATAATCATAATCATATTGGCCTCCCTCCAATAAGAAACCCTTATATCTTATAAAAAGTGTGCTTGCCCTAATTAGGTTTTCATAATGAAAATATGCTAAATAATTAATATTTAAGTAAATCAATCAAATATTAATATCTCCCTCAATACATGTCTAAAAGAGCCTGAACGAAAGCTAACTGGAAAAATTTTGCTAGTCAAAGCCAAGCCAAGCATCCATCATGACCCTCTATCCATCCTATCAGCCTACAAAGGTTGCATAATAGGCTAATCATCATAAAACAAGATCGCACTAAAAAGGGGACATTACACATCGAGATGACAAACATTGAGAACAGGTGGTTTACTACATAAGTTGCACACTTATTGATTATGAGACTTGATATACCCATACTAAAAAAAATTTCCTCACATTGGTCTTTCCTACCTCCAAGCTTTGCCATTATCTCCTAAATCATAAAACCTATGTGGTCACCCATACTGATCCCCTCAAATAGATGCATTTTAAGTCATATCACAACTAATGTGTAGCTCTATGGCTCATGCTCCTTGCTTAATTTTACTTATAATTTATTCAACAAAATTCTATTAAGGTTACGCTACCTCCAATACTTTTACTCATTTACCCTTTATTCCTTCATACCCTTTTAAGGGACTTTAAACTCACTTAACATAAAGTGGACAAGATGCTTTTATAACAAACACAATAGTCCAATTATGTAAGGCATGAAAGAGGCTCATTTTCCTGAGCCTATTTATGTTTTGATTATGGTCTTTGCCAATACATGAGCATTTTGCCTCTTTATTTTCTCATCCAAATCACATGTCGATCTCTCTACTGAGATGAAAATGTTATAATAACACTATCTGACCTAATCAATTTATTTTAATCATACACCATCATAAATATGTAAAAGTACTCAAATAAACTAACATACCCAATCCATTTATTTTAAGCATACACCATCACAAATATGGAAAAATGCTAAGATGAAGCTAACAAACCAAATATGCATATACCATCACATATATGGGAAATTCTAGTCTAACTCAACTAACATGATCAGCATTAACATTAAAATTAACATAACATTAACATAATCATCTACATAAATATCATCATCACAATCACAATAAATGCATCTTAGAATCAAAATAAATAGACATCTCATGTGTGTGTGTGTGTGTGTGTGTGTGTGTGTGTGTGTGTGTGTGTGTGTATGTATATATATATATATATATATATATATATATATATATGTATATGTATGTATGTATATATATATGTATATATATACATACATACATACATACATACATATACATATACATATATATATATATATATATATGCTCAGAATACATGTCCATCAATACATCATCATAATATCATCTCTCTCTCAAAATATACATCTCACATCTTCAACTCATAGGTCGATGTACATATAACATATATAACTGAAAAGGGTAAACTATGGCACTCAGAGTCCTCAAGGCTCTCTACGTGGTCATGAAGAAGTAGTGTCATCACCACTCTCTGCCTATTTGCATTTGCATGAGCTAGAAGTTGTGCCATGTGACATAGATCTCTCCTACTCTCTAAACTCAAAATACGTATAAATTTATAAAAACTCCTTGATAGACCTCTTGTAATAGGCAATCTCATCAAGGGAATTAGTATATCTTGCCAAAGACATAATCTGTGGTGGTCCCATCACACTGACTAAAGTTCCATCCTATATTAGTCCCTATGGTGGAAGAGGACGTGTAGCCTAACCTACTACTCTCAAACTATCCCTCTCTACTGTCAGTGTAGTAGCCTGAACCTATAATACCTTGACCTAGCCCTATAATGCCCCAACCTAGCCTGATAGTGCCCCTACTTAGCCATGTAATACCTCCCCCTATCCTTGTAAGGCTAATACCTATGCCTAAACTACATCTCTAGCTTGTATTGCTACATCTCATGCTTATATGGCTACATCTCTCTCTCTCACCAATCCCTATAAATCTGGTGGTGACCTCTTAACCTCCACTATAAGATGTAAACTTGCCTACCAAGCCATATATGCCACTGTACACCCTGGATTAACAACAACTAACCCTATTGGTAGCTCCTAAAAAATTGGCCCATTTGTCTCCTATGGTAAGGGTAGGGGTGATTCTATAGCATCCCTCCTATATCAAGGGAAGGTAGGTGGTACATCATGTAGTAGGTTGAACTACCTCTTGACCCATGGCTCAAGTACCATCTCCAACTCATCAACTTATCTCCCCCTAACCTATAACGAGCTCTATAATCCAACTAGCTATTGTGCCTATCCTCTGAATATAGGGCATGTCAGGTAAGGTTTCCATAAAATATTTATAGGGATAAAACCCTTAATCATGTGCCTATAATAAGCAATATCATGTACTGCATCATCTACTTGGGTCTGTACCATACCATCCCTCCACCATCTAAAACCAACCCTAAAGCTATCTAGAATTGTGGTAGGTATCCCCAATGGTCATGTTACCATAATATGCTCATATGCCCAATATTGTAGTAAATGGTTGACACATAAATTGTACCACCATCACAGTCTCAAACCCCATAGCTCTCTATATAACTGAGCCAAAAACACTAGTCCCCATGTAAAAATAGTCTGCTACTCAACCATCTTTGCTATCATACCCATCAATGAAATAAAAAAACATACCATCATCTACATCTAGTAATGCATTCACTATGATCCCTATCATCATCAAGATGCTTAGCCTATGTTGCTCCTCATCAACACTATATAGTGGCTCATAGGTGAAAATCGCTAAATGATAAGTCACCCTGCTAACATGCTCACCATATAATGCTACCATGTGTATATCATGATCCTCTCTTGATCATACAAATATCTCCTCACCTTGGAGTGGCAACTATAATATCTTATATACATCCTCTTATGCCACTATCAACTCTTCAGTCAACAGATGGAGGGTGTTGGTGGTGTGATCCCACCTCTCGATCAATGTTGTCATCAAGCTCATGTCTCATGTGACTCTACAATATCACTACACTCCCCCTAACCCCATAACTTTCATATTTTCCCACTCATTTGGCTTGACATCCCTCCTCATTCGCATCATCAGCCTCGATAGGCAATCCCATAATGTTAACTCCAACCTTTCCTACATCCATACACATAAAACTCAAGTCACATACTTTCTAATATAATCTATCACTACCTTTTTCCCTTCTCTTTAGGAGAACTACATTGGTCTAAGGCCCTCCTCTAGGCTATGTAGGTAGTACTCAGTCAACACAAAGTCTTTTGAGGTTATTTTGGCCATATACCCACCTAACTAACTACCCTACTCTCTTCTCTCTACCATAGGCTTTACTACCTCTTCTCTCTTTACCCTAGGCCTAACTACCTATCACAACTCTAGGCCTCATAGCTTATATCCATAACCCTTGGACCTATGCCCTATATTTTAAGCTATATGCCCTATCTTTTAAGCCCTAGGCCTCTTGACCTATCTCAACCTACCTTTTTCCCCTAACACGCTTTTTATCTGTACCTTAGATATTTTTCCCTAGGATCTAGGGTAAATACATTGGCCTGAGGCCCTAAAATAGGTTATGTAGGTAGTATTTAGTCAAAACAAGGTCTTTTAAGGATAGCTTAGCCATTAGGTTAGTGGACAACTTCAATTAAGGATACAAACTGACCCTTTTTCTTATTTTTTAGTTCTTCTTAGTCACCAATGTCAATTTCAATACTGACATCAATGCTTGGTGTCAGCTAACATTAGTAAAAACCTACTGATATTAGTGCTATGTTAGCCAATGTCATTGGACCATGCCAATGTTGATGACTAGTTTGGCCCTAGGGCTAAATGACCCATTCCCAAAAGTTCATGTTTTTACCTAAAAACTACCCCCAAAAACTCCTAACTTACCCTAAACCTACCCTACCTAATTTCCTACCCCTCTATTACCATTTTATTTTCCCCTACCTCTAAATTAGCCTATAACATCACAATAACCAAATCAAGTTTCAAATCCACATTTAGAGACTCTTACCTCATCTCTCTATCTCCTCTAGGTTAGAACAACTATCTCTTATGGTGGCACACCTCCTACTGAGTCCCCTCTTAGCTCAACTAACTCAATCATAGTTAGATCTCTATTTTTTATCTAATAAAAAGTTATAAATGAGTTTGGTCAACTTCCAAACCCCCTTTTATTGGGTTTGGTTGGCCACCATCATTAGAATCCTTGACCTAATATGCCGATGTTGACACTTAAGCCTACCAACATTGGCAATGTTAGCTTAAGCTACTGATGATGATAACATTTACTATCGACATCAATAATGTTTCCCTAAGCTACTGATGATGGAAATATTTACTATCAACATCAATAATATCACTGACATCAACACCATTGAATTAATGCTTCCACCATCAACCACAACTCTTTAGACTCTACCCATAATTGGGGTATTTTAGAGATCACATATATCTCCTCGACCACAACCATTAACTTTGAGAGAACATATATCTCCCCAAACCTAAAAATCACCCTTGGATATAACTTAAATCTCCCCCATAGTGATTTTTATTGGAGATCATGAATATCTCCTCACTCATTGACCCTTTTACACCAACCTTGCATTACTTGTCTTGACTGCTTATGTTATTCTTCTATAGTTGGATATTATACACACACATGTATATTAGGTGTTTATAATGGAAACTAAGCTCATCTTGTCACTTGAAAGCTTTTTATGTTTCTAAGGGGTACTTCCTACCTTAGATACCTAACACACATAGACCATTGGAGCTACAATTTTGATTGTTTTGACTTATCAGCTATCACTTACAAGATGTGATTTAGTTATTTCTATCTGATTCCTCCTCAACTTTACCTATTCTTAACTTTATTGACTATAACTCATAGTATTATATGCATATACAACAATACAATGTTCTCCTCCACTCACCCAATTTAATTCTTATCAAATCAATATCCTATTTCAGTTTCTTCTCCATCGATTCCTATTTTGAGGGGGGGTACCTCATCCAATACTTGGTGCATCTAACACCTATTTTTGTCTTGCAACTTATCTATATAAATTATAAGACAAAAAGGGGAAAATATAGACACCAAAATTATTTCACACACACACATGCATAACTCCCTATGTCAAAACCCCCTTTAAGCCCTATTTCAATAAATAATAATTAGATTCCCTAACCCATGCTTTTACCCCTCACATATTTAATTAATTTGAAATATATAATTAATTTAATTAAAAACCCCTTTTTCCACCTTATCAAGCCACCTCATCCTAAAAATAATTCTCACCTGATGAGTCACCTCAAGATTGGGTCCCCTCATCCTAACTACCTAAGACTTATTCTCACTTCAAAAATGATTTCCTAATCAACTATGTCCTTTTTAACCTCCTATTTTTACTATTTTGTAATGGGTGCCACACTTAGCATGAGGAGAAACAAAAAAGTAACCAAAAATAGTAGTTTTAGCTATTTTAAAGCCATTGATGTTGGTCAACCAATGATCGACATTAGCGAGATCATTGACGTTAGTTATATAAACCAAACTCTAACCTTATGATCAGGTGAATAGAAATCAAGAAAACTCATTATAATTTACATCCAAGCTCTTAGCATTCAAATTTTGACATCTTAGCTTACTATTATCTTACATAAATCAATCTAGATCAAGAACCAACCTCTTGAGAACTAATAGTACCCACTTGTTTTCTCCATTCAAGGCATCATTTTAGACTACCTAATAGGAGACATTCATCTAAAACTTATCATTCAATCACCACTACAGCTAAGTATATCACTTATTTTATAATTCTTTTAAATAATCACTTTGATATCACTTTACATCTATTATTCATTACTTTACACATTCCTGATCGAACCCCCATGAGGGAGTTACAAATCTTCCCTCCTTGTTTCCCCTTGACCTGACACACCAAAACTTTGACTAGATCCATCTAAACCATACTCTCTCTCTCTCTCTCTCTCTCTCTCTCTCTCACACACACACACACACACACACACAACTCTCTCCAACCTCCCAAACCTAACCAAAACCATTTCCTAGACCTGAAAAATCCTTCTCCAAGATCCTAGGAAATTATTTCCCCTACTAATCTTAATAGAATAACCAACACTAGTCACCTTCACCCACTGACCTCGATATCTTAATTGATATTGATCCCTTCTTTACCGACATCAATGACTATGGATTTTCTAACCTTCCCAAAATCTACCCAAACACCTTTTAAAATACAAACAAAAATTACCACCTGCACTCTATTACATTTTTCTATAGTCAGGTTATAAATAACAGTAACATTATCTCTCTTTCACTCTCTCTTTACCTCTATATTAGTTATTTATTACTCTTTTGTCTCTAAAAAGTGGACTGTCATCTCTAAGGAAGTTTTGTACTTCTTAGAGCAAGCATGAAGCTTGGCAGCCCACTCATTTATCTACTAACAAACATTTTATGGTAGTGCTTTCTTGCTTGTATGTAGTCCTCCCCAACCAAAGATGAGTGCTCAAAACATCTAGATATGGCATAGAAACTAAGCCAGGTTCATTGTAATCACTTATCCTTCTCATTCTTCTCTATTTTTATTTAGACTTGAAATAGACAAATTTTAGAGAAACACAAAGATGAAGACATTTGGGTGTGAATTGGTTGGGAGTTTGAGGAGGGGTACATCTAAGGAATGAATAACTTAGCCTTCCCCTTATCCTTATATTATGCTCTTCTAACCATGCTAATAGTATGGATAGAAGGAGAGGTTGAGCTAGAGGATTGGTCTAATTCATCTTCACTCCAAGATGAGGGTGGAGGAGTAGGTGAATGCTAGGTAGGTATGGTTGGTGTTTGGATTGTTATGGGGCTCATAGGAGGTTTGTTTAATAATAGATCATCTTCATTATAAAGTTGATGGATGATGGCTTGGAGAGCTATGAAATTCTCTATATCATGGATTTGTTTCCTATGATAAACACACACTTGGTGATCATTATACCAAGTAGGTTTTGAATCTAGAAGGTCAAAGGGTCTGATGGGAGGTAGGGCTAAACAAGAGGTTTGTAATAACCTATGGAGAATGGATGAGTAGGATTCAGTCAAAGATGGTAAAGGTTTAGTGTTTTTTACTTTATTAGTTGAGGTAAGAACTTGTTTATAAATAGGTTTAGTAGTGGGTGCCTTGGGTAATGTGGTATGCTTAGTTGATGGCTTCGATTTAGGTAAGGGGTTGATGAGCTAGAGGTGGAAGATCGTAAGTAGGTATCTTAGGTATTGTTAGTGTAGTGAAAAGAGGTGCATTAAAGAGAAACCATGAAGGAGTCACCAAATGAGGTGGTGAGGTTTTGGTAGAGAGGATGGGCCTCCTACTCAATGTAGAGGGATGAGGTCCCAAAATGGAGGGCAAAATTTAGGGAGGCAAAGTTTGGGTCTTCTGGCCTTGGTGTGGTTTTTCCTCTTTTGTTGCTTTGGTTTGATGTGTGGTTGGTGGGTTTAAGGGGGTTAGGTCCAATTTCATAGATGGGCGACTAAGGCTCAATGTAGGGAGGATATCAAGATTCTTGGTAGATATAGTTGGGATGATAAGAGAGGGTCTGACTACTTAGGCCTTGGTTGGCCTAAGTGGTTGAGGGTTGTTTATTTTGATGGAGGTTTTATTTAGTTAGTTAGAGGGTTTGATTGTCTAGGTAGATATGGTAAGACTTTGGTTAATGGAAGTGGTAGGTTGGTCTGATTAAGGAAGGGTTAGAGGTTCTAATTGAGTAATTTAAGGGATGCCTAATTGATGCCAAAAGGTGGCTCAATACATGTCAGGGTTGGAGATAAACTCCAATTTTTGCACTAGCCTAGAGAAGGGTTTATAGGTGGGTTTGATTTGAATAGTAGATATAAAAGACAACCCCCTAGGTGGAGACATATGGATGATAACCTTGTCCTCTTTCTCAATTAAAAGATGTGCGGTGAAAATAGGTGGTTTCTTTGTGGGAGTAGGCATGGGTTTTTCATCCTCAAGAATTCTCTTTCAAGGGGAATTGGTTTTCTTGGTAACTAAAGCTAAGGGTGAGTTAGTAATTATTGGTTGTCATGTTATATCAGTTAAAAGGGTGACTAGTGGTTCCACTACATCAATAAGTGGAGGGGGAGAATATGGTGTTTCCTTAGCCTGCGTATCTGAAGGAAGGAAAGGTAAATATTCTACCTCAATAAATAAAGAGGGTGAGGGATAAATGGGTTGGTTAATATGATCTTTATCCATTAGTGTTTCAAGAACCATGTTAATCATGTGGGTATTGTGAGATCATTTGACATTGTTACTCTCATTTTTGGTAGGAGCATGGTTTGGGAAGGGTTTCCTAAATATATCAAGGGATTGGTTTGATGGTGCATTGGGGTTGTCTAATGTAATATCCCCCTTGTCAATGAGGGATTGGGAAGGATCTTGAAGGTGTTTTACCTAATGACATCATGTCCTATCACTTGGTGGAAGGCACACAAATCATTCTCATATTACCAACTATGTGTAGGATGAGAAGATTCAAATTTTTGGGTTGGCTTGATAGGAACAAGTTGAATGATATTAGATTTTAATAAATTCTCCAAGATGGAAGTGTAGGATTTCTTGAGTGGAGTGAATTGCTTTTGGTTGTTCTAGGTTTGGTTCCTTGGGTTTTTCTTTGAAGAACTAGAGGAATTATATTAGTTGATAGAGGGTGGAGGGGTGGATTTTAAGACAACTTCATTCATAGTTCCTTATTCTTGGTGTTTTTATTGGGATGGTTACTTAACTTGGAAGAAGAAGCCTCATTGGTTTTATAGGTTAAGTTCTTGTTTTTGGGCAAGGCACTATACTAATTTAAGGTTAGGTTGGATAAAGACATGGGGAAGGTGCAGAAAAGAAGGGAATCATCATAGGTGATGAGATAACAAGAATTTCAAAATACCCTAAGGTGTTATTGGGGATCTTCCTTACTTTGAAAGTTTGAGAACTTGAGAAGTTCCCATTCAAGAGGATATGGTTTGATAGGTACAGATGGATGGATAAGATCACTATATATTTGGACATATAATAAGATCTTTTGAGCACTTCAAATGGATGACTCTAAGGTAGTCATCTTGTATATAATAGAATTCATTAGGTTAGTTTAGGGTTATGCCCTTAAAGGGTTATAAGATGCATATTACTATAGTGGTTAGGAGACATGGATAGTGGGTAAAAGGTTGAGAGGCTACCACATATGGGTAAGTGGATGTTGAAGTTTGGGTAAAGGATACATAAGGATAGGTAGAGGTAGGTATCTGGGTAGTGGGTACATACCCTTGTGGATTAGGTACTTAACCAAAGGTTTGTCTAAGGGGTGCTTGTTGGATAAGAATGGTAGTTGGGTTGGTGACCAATGAAAGGTTGGTGACCTTTGTACTGATTGGTAACAAGATAGAGGGTATGGACACCACAAGGATTTAAAGTAGATTGGTGGTTGATGGGTTGAAGGTAGATAAAGGAAAGTTGGTAGTGTTAGAGGTAGGTACTCCTATAGTGGAGGAGTGGTTGTTAAGAGTAGAAGGTATAAGGGTAGTGGTAGTTTGGGTTGGCTAGTTTTCAATGGTAATCTCAAAGGGGTTGTTAGTTGGTGAGGAAGCTTGGGTGGTTAATAGTTGAATATTAATAATATAAATGAAGGTACTCCCCATAAGGTTGAGAGGCATGCCATAAGGTAGATCTATGAATGGGGTCAAAACCAAGATACCATAAGATGTGGTTGTAATATAATGTTTCAAGGTTACATGATTTTTATCTAGGAAAGTGGTAAAATTTGCATCTCCTTAAGGAACCTCCCAAGGGAATGTAGGACTTCTTGAGGGGTGAGGAGAGCCTAGTGATTGTAAACATAGTCCATCAATGAAGGGGTAGAAGAGGTAGGTTGATTTGGTGGTGGGTTTCTCTCTGTAAGGTCTCTTCACTACTGGTGAGTGAGAACCATACAAGATAAGGGAGATAGAAAGCACAAACAATCTCACTACTCAAACAAAGAAAAGATAAGAAAATGATCAAAGAAATTAAATCATACTCTAAAAGATACATTAAGCCCTCAATTTTTAATTTATCTCAATTTTAGCTTATGCCTTAAGAAAATGTGTGACTTAAATTGGGTTGTAGAGAAGGTACTAAAGAGGTAGTCTAAGGTTGGTTTTAGGTTGTTTTTAAGTGCTAAAAATGAATCTATATTGGAATAAATACATGGATTGGTATTGGGGCCTACCCCCTCACTTCACACATCATAGAAATAAGGGTGTCGCATGCTTAGCCAAAATATATTAATATCTAGATATTATACTCAACCAAAGAGCAAGTTGGTCCTCCCCTTGAAAATGACCTCCAAGTAGGATCATCGGGAAAGGGTAAGGTTACCTCTAGGTGAGGAAATCCTATTTAAGCCTAGTCTCAAGTTTTTTTGATGTTCAATTGGTGAAATTGGTTTGGTTTAGTGTGTGTAGCAAAGAGTGAAGCTATGATGGATTACTTTGCCTTTAAGTTAATCTACATGAAGTAAAATTTTAAGAAGCCAATGTATGCACTTAATTTTAAGCCCAAAAGAAACTTTTGATTTCTTTAATGAGCATATCATAGAGAGATAATGGAAGCAAACAATAACAAAAGTAAAGATATAAGGTTCCATCGAGCATTATAGAATGTTTTAATGAATTTATTACTTATTATTAGAAAGAGGGAAATGAAGAAACTAAGTATAGGTATGGTTGAGAACCCTGATTAATTGTGCACGCATTGAAATAAGAAGATTATGAAGAGATCATCTTTAGCATAGAAGGATGACTTGAAAATAAGAGAACACTAAATTAAACTTGTTTGGTAGACAAATAGTTTTTGTGGATTACCTAGTGATAACTAGATCTCAAAAGCAAGATCTTCCTTCTGGGTTGTCAATCCACAGATATTAAGTAGTTGAGACTATAAATAGAAAATAAAGGTCCTTGCATCAATGAATAAAAAGGTACTAAAATTTAATATAAGAATACTTGCTAATAAGTATTCTATAAATGATTTAATTAGTGATAAACTAATTAATACTAGTGCTAGGGAGTTGGTATATGCTTTAGAAAATTTGAAAGGGGTTTATTAATAGGTAGGAACACAAAAAAAAGGTTTTGATTGGGTGTAGGTGGGTGAAATTATCTTGTTGGTTTTTGGTGCCACAGTGACCATCGATGGTTGGGTTGACCATCAATGATTATGGTGACTATCAATGGTCAAAGTGACTGTCAGTGGTCAAAGTGAACATCAGTGGTTGAGTAGACTGTTGATAGTTAAATCAACCATCAATGGCTACTTAGTAAGGATCTAGGTTGGTAATTTTAGCTAATTAATGAGATCAATAAGATGGTTTTTTAGAAATGGGTAAGACCTAGGTTGATTAAAAAATGGAAATAAAGTAGATGAATATTAAGAAATAAGTACTTGTCTTACTAGAAATTTATTGGGTGGTTGGTTGAGGTAGTTGATATGTTAGTGGAGTCTAGCTCAATTTTTGTAGAGTAATGGTACTTAAGAATTTGATGGGAAGATGGTGGTAAGTCAACTCTCTGATATGACTATTGGATTGTTAATGATGCTAATTGGTCTATGAATAAACTCTTAGATACACAAGCTCTTGATAATAATTATAGATAGATTTGACCTCCTAGCTCCTCTCTTTTTATAGGCATAAGCAAGAGGTGGAAGTCAAGGTTCAACTAGGCTGTTGAATTATAAATTTTCCATGCAAAGGCTCACAACAAGATTTAGACTACTTATATTTCAAAAAGTAACATGGGTGAGTTTGTATGTTTTTGGCTGAGGAGGTGTACCCTGACCATCAATAGTCAAGGTGACTGTCGATGGTTAGCTCAACCATCAGTGGTCGAGTGTCAAAGGGTAAAAAGGGATAAAAGGCTATGTTGAGTTAGTTAAGTTAAAATTATTGTGGGTAAGATTGATTAGGGTTTAGAGGGTTAGATTGGTCTTGAGATGGTCCCAAGGTATTTGAGGGCTACTTTGACATTCAAAATTATGGTGTGCACATTTTTGGTGTCTATACCTACCTAATCCAAACCTCTTTTTACCATCCTCAAAACATAGTCAAATAAGTCGACCTTATTTTAGGAATTGAGCACATTTTAGGACTAAGTCAGCCCAGTCGACTTAGTCCAATACCTAATTATTATATTTCTTAACTAACTAGGTCAATTGGTTTGATTGTGTTAGTTAAAATTCTATAAGGGTTTAAGGTTATATCTGACTATATAAACAAATCCTTGAACCCATTTCCAATAGAGAGAATCATTCATTTTTGCTTATTTATTTGCTTATTCACCATTGTACTTGAGGAGTCATTATTTAGGGTTTTGTAATTCTTTGGAGAAGAATCTTGTCTTGTGGGAAAGTCTTTTGGATTCATAAGAGAAGTATTGTAGCCTAGATTTAAACTATAATTATTATCCTTACAAACCATAATGACCTATTATAAAGCACCATTATCCAAGGGAGATATTAAAACTTGATGGGTTTGTCTTTAAGGTAAGTACTCCTAACTCTTACTCCTCTTTAATTAGTAGATAGATTTACATGTGCAATGTCGTATGGATGTATTTATCTCTCCCTAATTAATATTACCTCTACATTGCCTTGAATAGAGTTCTAATTTTCATGTTTATTATTTATGTTTAATATCCCTCATTTATGCTACAAGATTTGGTGAGCACTAGATTAGATTTACTTTATTTTGTTACAAACCATATGACCTAACTAGGGTTATTGTGTATTATTACTCGACTATAGAATTTAGAATCCTATCTAGTGATATTGTATAGTAAGAGACTCATTAGTTAAATATAGGAAATCCATATTGTTCATGACCCTAATTGTCTAAATGTACCAACAAGTGGAATCAATAGTTTGATTTATCTTCTTCAAGCTAGGATTGATTTTTAGATCATATTCACTTTCCCTTATATAAATTATTGTGAACTTGATTTGGAACTAAGCCTTGTTAGTTTTATTTCATTCTTTCATTTATTTTCAATTCTTATTTGTTTCATTATTATATTAATAAGTCAACTCTATCAACTCATTATAACTTTCTTTGTTCAGGTTTTAACACAATCGATCTGATCAAATCTATTTAGCTTTATACAGGTCGTATTCAATTATAGACAACTAGAAAATTTTGATTAAATTAGTTTGATTTTATACATACATGGATTCAAACTTAGTTGACACAATTAATTCTATTAGTAGGTTAAAAATATTCATTTGGATGACATAGTATAAAAACAACAATCCAACATTATTAAATCATCAAGTTCATTCTAACCAACTTAGTCATTTATTTTCTTCATTTTAGTCCTATTATTTTATATTTTTCTATTATATATAAATATAATCTTATAATAAACTAAGTCAAATATATCAAGTTAGTTCTATAATTGTTTATTGCCTTGGAGACCTAGTCGACTTGTTTGAATGTGTTTCTTTGGCATGTTTTTCAATAGATAAAATTGATCAAGTCAATTATATTATATGTTATTTTCATACCCAATCAACCCAATTGACCTAGTAATCTTCAATAAAAATGAATTAAATCAAATTTTTGGTAATTAATTCATCTTTCATTTTTATGCCTACTTGGTTAGAGTAGCACACATAGTATAACTAAGAAAGTTTAATTTATCGATTAGTCGCAATGATTTTTATTTTATAAATAATTTTACCCAAGGTTTACCTACTTGGATTTAATCACCAAGAGGAATCCAAATAAATTTTTTGGTCGAGTATAAATACGTGGTTGATGGTATATATTAACAAAGCACCCAACACCCTTATCATTATGGGATTGTGAAGTGAAGGAGTAATCCCCAATACTAAGATAATATCATCACCAATATAGATCCCTTTTATCCTTAAAAACCTAAAACCATATTTATCTTACCTCTTTATAGTTCCTTTATAAATACAAACACCGTATCACATTTATTTTTAAAGCTATAATTTAAAACATTCAGAAATAACCACATAGGTTAGCATTTATATTTTTTAGCATTGTCGATTACTCTTTGTCAATTATATGATATATTAGAAAACTTGTATTAGATAGTGTTGGTACAATTTTTTTATTGTGTGCCAAAACTATATCAACTAGGTTGACCTGGTTTCATGTGTGTTTATATCAATTTATCTACTAATTAACACTATATTGTGTAGAGTCATAACTATCAAAACCTATTTTTACCCTAAAAACATAGTCAAATAGATCAAACATGTCTCTTGAAGTTTAATTTACATATAACACAATAATTATGTTCAACATAGTCTCTCATAGGCTATTATTTTTACCCTTCTATAGGACATAGTCATCTTGTTTCACCAATCCCTCACATAATAGTCTTTTTACCCTTCTACATGACACAGTCATCCTGTTCGACTCAATCTCTTATAGCTTGCATATTATGTTTAGAGTTGAATTATTTGATTTTGTGTCTTACACACTTTATTAGTTTACCGTTATATAGGACATAGTCATCTTGTTTGACCAATCTTTCATAGACTAATCTTTTTACCCTTATACATGCCACAATCATATTATCCAACCCAGTCTCTAATAGGTCACATATTCTATTTACCTTCAATATACAGTTGAACTATTTGATTGTGTTTCTTAGACACTTTATCATTTTAACCATATATAAAACACAATCAGCCTATTTTATTGTGTTTCTTGTATCATGTCCTTCTTATTTTCTTATAGAATAATGTCGATTGGTTTGACCCAATATCATACCAGTTTGTCCTCATTTGTAATACTTGTTTAGATTCCATCACTTATAATGGAATATTTATTTTATGTTAATACACAATTTAATCAAACCAACATTATTAGTTTCACTAATCCCAATAGACTTCCTAAAACACACTTTGGGGTACCTAACACAAATAAAATTAATGCCCATGTTACCACCCACACTGCCAACTATGGAACTTCTCCTTCTTTCATGACACTTAACCCCTTGTTTATGTGAATGATATAAGATGAGCATGAGCTTGATTACATGGATAAAATGACCCTTTTCATCAACAAAAATCCTCAACATAGAGGTAAGGATCCTACAGTCATTTATAGCATCATGATGGGACCTCATTTTGGAGAAACCCATTCACCTTAACTTAGATTTTAGATAGGATTTAGGGAAAGTAATTTTTTTTGTCTACACATTTACCATATATCATGTCTCCTTATCACACTATGACATCATCATCTATGTATCCTTTTACCTTCATGCTAAGTATTTTTAAAAATATGGCAGGTTCAACCTTTAGTGGGGCTCTTCAAAATACCCACATGGATAAATATACTACTAGTGCATCCCATACTACTAATGCTTCTTATGTTACTAGTGAATTACATGATACTAATGTTTATTATGCTATTAATGCATCTTGTGATACTAGTGCTTCTCATGCCACTAGTGTTTCACATTCTACTACCTCATGTCATACTCAGTGCATCTCAAGCTCTTAATACCCCACATAACACTAATGCATTAAATGCTTCTTTTACTACCCCAAATAGTGATCAAAATTATCAAATATTATTAAAAAATCTTAACCAAATGCATACATTTCAAACTAATAATGAAAATCAAATGTTTCAAATGCAAAATCACTTATTACATCTCTAAAGCCAACCCCAACATGCTCAATGGATGGGGAGTGAAAAATCTTAATGCGCCCCCCCCCCCCACCCCAAACTCCCTTATGGATTCACATGGTAACCTCATACCACAACCCCCACTTATCAGCATAAATATTAAACACTTGAAAAATGAACCTCTTGTACCTCAACTTTCCAATATTGACATATGGGGCATCACTCTGGTTATAAATTATAATAGATCTACATATCTTACCTTACATTGAAAAACATTTGGAAACCTTTACAAATATTGGGTGAAACTTAATACTATCACTACCACTTTAATCTTAGATAAAAAAAACTTTTATGAAATGATTTAGATTGGTATAATAAACCTAAAACCACTCCATTACTAGCTTATAAGACTTAGTCAATTCATTGGTTCAAGAATTCTGAATTAGTGATCCTCTTGAAGTAACTTAGCCCATTTCATCAACTATAAAAAAATAGAAATCAAAATGACACAATTTTTCATCAAATAATGTAAAGATTTTCCTAATAAATTTGAGCATAATATGTAATATGAGCACCTCTTCCACTTATTTACTAGTGTTATTTACCCTAAATTATAATATCATGTTAGTACTATTTCCCCAAAAACATTGGAAGAGGTTATTAACCAAGCTAAACATCAATATTTCCTTATATGTCAATTTGAACCTACCCAACCTACAATGGAAACTCACATGATTATAAAAGTAAAAAACTACCATGAAACCAATTATGGTGTTATAGATACTTATGACACCATACACACCATCCAAGCTATTGCTCTTAACCCTACAATGGAGCATACTCCTTCACTACCACCTAATAACAATTCTCATCATAATCCCACATTATCTCAAGGAAATCATACTAATGTGCACAAACATATTTATTTATTATAAATTCAAAAAAATCTTCCATGACCTTCACCGTGGCATCATGACCCTATAGGTCATATGAAAACATGGTATGATCCAAATAAATTTTGTTGGTTTCATGCAAGTTGGGGCCATTCTCATGAAATTTATTGCTAATTAATAAACATTGCTATGGACTTTCTCCTTAGACCCAACTTTGACCATGAACACATTATAAGTCAATGATAATAATCTTATGACATAGTACTTAAATCTCATGAAAAACACACTAAAAATAAAACATTAAACTAATCCAATGCTCATTTAGCTATCTATAAGGATCCCATTCCTAGTCATCAAGACAACATTGATTATCTTCCCCTAATACCAATAAAATTGAAAGAACTATAGATATTAACACAAATGATGAAAATTTGGTTAATATGACTAATATTAGGAGAGTAGTTTATTATATTAATTCAATCCAAACCCCTAACCATCACACCTCTTGAACATTTCACATTATTCATGACACTTACCCATCCTAGCTCATATAATTGGGGCATGTGTAACTAGGAAACATACAATAATAATGTACAAAAATACAAATTGACACTACCTCTCATACAATTGATATAACTTCTACTCTTTCCCCAGCTTACATACCTCAAGTAAACATCCCTCAAATTTCAAATAATATTTCTTCTACTCAACCACACAAAATAATTTAACAAAAAACCACATCACCTAAGATCAATTAACCTAATTTAAACCAACCTAAACTGAAAATAACTTATCAACATAAGTTTTACTACACATCTAACCCCCCTTGAATGGATTTATGACAATACTATGCATGTTTATCCAATAATGCTATAATGGGTTATGATGAATATAATCCTATCACAGAACTTTCCCATCTTCTATATTAAATTCACTTATTAGATATTATGAGAACTTCTCCTCACCATCATAATCACATAATGCAATTACCATTCAAAATGAACATCCCTCATCCTCCTCCCATAGGTAAATAAGCTACCTTATCTAGATCTGAAGATAACATTCTCTAATAGTGTGAATAAATGTCCATTCACATTGACAAAATAATGGACATTTCTCTTTCAATCAAATTTCCTATTTCTTATGTGATTCCCAATGAGATACTGATTCATGTGGATGATCACCATTTATTCATTAACATACAAATATGATATATCCATGTCAAACATGATTTAATTAATGAAGGCTCAAACACTTGTGTTATTTCCATTTATTTTAATAAAACACTTAGATACTCTAAATGTAATCTTAAATCCACATGCAATACATGCCAAGGATATGATAGAAGAGAAATTTTTCTTCTAGGTTGTGTTTGGATTCCAATCACCATTCCTCCCATCACCATTCATATTAAAGCCATGATTATTGGCTTTCCACTTTCCCATAATATCTTACTCGATCAACCTTGGACACATTGCATGAGAGTAATTTATTTGTATACATGATAGTGTGTGAAATTCCCTTATAATGGTTCTATATACAAGATTTAAGGGGACATAATCCTTGGAATTTTGAACAATTACAAGCATGAGGTGTTTTTAAAATACCCACCCTTGAACCCTTACCTAAAATTCCATTTTGATAATCCTAAAACTTTAATTATCCCATAAAATCTACTCGAGATTATAATGGTCATCCAAAATTAATTGAAAAATATTCCTCCTAGTATATTAGAATTAGATGATGATAAACCATATGTGATAAGTTTAAATATCAAAACTTCTAATCTATCCCCTAACATCATCACTTAACTACCTCCCTCTCTTCACCCTCAATCTTGTTAATAACCTTTTGATGAAATACCAGTTAATCTAACAAAAAATAAACATTCCATTCACCATGATTCCTCAATCGATGAAATAGTTAATGCATGTAATATTGACTTACATACACCCAATTATGATGATGATTATTATTAAAATGACCCATTTCTAGTTGGATATATTCATATTAAAAATATAGAGGTTCTTTGATATCATTATTCTTTATTACAATCTCTCATTTCTCTTTCTATCATTCCTTCTCTTATAGTACATGATATTATTTTTTCATCTACTATTCACAGGTCATAGATGGATCACACACTTTCTACACATCTAATCACTACTAAACATATTAGGAGTATTCTTATGGATAATACCATGATAGGACCTTATAACTTTGTTATATATCATGATATTTCTAGTTTAATTCCTCCCCAAATGTTATCCACTCTACTTCAAACCACTACACAAGTAGCATACATATGGATGAACATATTCTAGATGCCACTCAATCTTCTCCTTTCCTTGGTGATGGTCTTACAACATTACCTAATACCAATCCTATACCAACACAAAGGGTAGATGAGCCTTATTATGACATTCATAGAGTTGTTGGTCATTAGATAAAGGATTATCATATATCAACAATAATAGGCTCCCTCCCTTACCACTTTAACTAGTCAACCTCCATCATATACTAATAGATGTATTTATTTCTTTCATGTTACATGTAACCATTATTCTACTCATTTTTGACAACTTAGGTAGTATATTGATACACTACATCTAGTCATAACACAACCTAAAGATAAGAATAGCCCACCTCTAAAGTTACTTCTAGATTACATCCCTAAATATGGAGAAGTATATTATCTTTGGCATCAATTCACAACCCACCATAATGATAGGTTTCAAGTTCTTTAAAAACATCTCCTATGTTTCCCTTATTTTACATTGGCTATGTTTCCCTTAGTTTACATTGGCACCATTTATTCCTCATATTGTCGGTCTCCCATGAATGAAAGATCCTCCTTTTTCGCAAGCTACACCTCTACTTATATATATATATATATATATATATATATATATATATATATATATATATATATATATATATATATATATATTCCATTCATATTGAGATACATATTCCTTGCATTGAGTATCCCACACAAGGGGTATTGCATGAGCATCAATATTCTTCTAACACACCTAAGTTTTTGGTAGATATGATACAAAAGGATGTATTTTCATGACTTTCTACTAATATTGATGAGACTTTGATTAAAATCGAGATTTAACAACATAGGGATGTGTTAGATGTTATTTGTGATCAGATCTATCAATATTTACGAACACAACATGGTGTTACATGATTTGGATCATATTTATGATTCATTTATACATCTTATATTTTTGAAAATTTGTAAACAATGATTTCACTTATCTCTTTTACATGAACCATTATATTATACTTTGTGTGTTTGACATGGTTTCATTCTCCTTAGATTTCTCTTATGGCTTATTATTATTTTTTGTGGCTTCAAACTTATGCTTATGGTTTCAATTCTTTCACATGGATTATTTTATCTTATCTTTGATGATTGTTTGATACTTTCAACTCAAATAAAGATAATTATTATTGTGACCTAGTTATAAAACCCACATTCTAGTTATCAAATAATACTTCTTGTTATATTACTTGTAAAAAATTATCTATTTGATCTCACCTTTTCTCTTATTTCTTTTTCACGTACCAAGCATACATATGGTTGAAACTTGAGATTACATTCAAGTCAATAGGTAATCCTAAGTTATTTAGTCACTCACATATCTAGTTACTTAGTCTCCTATATATAAAATCTAAAGCTCATTAGCATGTATCAATTTTATCACTCATGTCGGTTATTCCAAATCCGTATGGAAGAAGATCAATTTTTAAAAAAAAATTAAAATCCAAATCATTTAAACAAAAGGAAATGATCAAAAAGGCAAATATAACATTAAAAAATCTAATCACACCAAAAGACTTGATTTCCTATTTTTAGCACATGTCTTATTCTTAATCTAATATCAAAATCCAAAATTGGCATCATGATAGATCTGAGGTCTATTAGGTAATGGTAAGCTAGTAGATTTGGATGGGATAAAAAATTATTAGTGATACCTACATTCTTACACAAGTGCCCAATGTTTATAACAAACCAACATATTTGTAAGGGGTCTTGAGGAATTGGGAACATGTTGTGGGAAGGTAGGTCCATTTTAATTTATTTATTTATGTAACCTTCTATAATTGATCTTAGTATTATTCATATTTTCCTATATAGATTTATGCTTATTGTGAGTAAGTGCCATCTGTATTTTTATGGTCACTAGACTCTTAGTGCTTTCTTTCTTACCTAGTATGCCTCATGTTTACTAAGGTTTTATTATAAATAACTACGTCATGTATTTTACACTCCATATTTTATTACAAAAATCCCAATATTTCCCCTTGAGGAATATTATTTTGTTCATTGATCATAACCCTAGGGTTTCCATTTGTGAGTTTCACTGTAAGACCTTGGATAGGACCAGACATTCCTCATAAAATATTTCCTTATTTTTTTTCCTTATTACCATTTACCTTATTGACATTCTCTATATGAGTCTTATTAAAATACCTTGGGTAGGACCATGAATTACTCACAAATTAATGCATTAAATCCCATTGATATATTCCAAAATGATTGGTTTTCCCTTTGTGAGTTGCAATAGAAGACTTTGGATTGGACTAGGCATTCTTCATAAAACATTACCATAAAAGGTTCATACTATGAACAAGTCACAATAATGACCTATCAATATTACATTCTTCAAATTTGATAAAAATTTTTTTTATTATGATTTCCATATCATTTACATACTTCCCATCTTGATTTAGTATGTTTTATGCTTACTTCATAATTATTTCAATTTATTTCTTATTTTTTTATTGTGTGTATTTTCACAACAATTTTATTATATTTATCATACTTCCCATTATGATTAATTTGATTTGTATTTACATTTTATTTTGTTTTCATACTTCCCATCTTCATTTATTATGATTGATTAACTTTATTGTACATTTGTTTTTCATACCATTTGTTATACCATGTTTTCAACTTTATTACAATTTTTTTCATACTTCCCATCTTTGTTTAACATGACTTATATTTGTTTTAATTTTTTAAAACTTAATTATACATGGTTTGAAACATTTTTTAGTTTTACTTTACCATCTTTGTTTACTATATTTAATCATCTTTTATTTTTACACATTTTAAATCATGATCTAGTGTGTATTACATTTTATAATTATTTATACTATTACAAATTATATTTTCCATAACATAAAACATACATCATATATTTCCCATAAAATATACAATAAAACAAAAATACATGTGTTAGAAAGGAAATGCATCCATCAATAACATTAGTATAACTCATAGATCTAAAAATGTCTATATAAATATATAATATGAGTTTAATACAACATAATAAAATGTATACAACTCTAAGGATGTGATATAACATGAAAATATCTTGGTTTAGATACAATACCCATATATTCTTGTCATTGACCCCTCTAAATAGTTTGTTGTAATGAGGCAATCTAGGATCTCAGACCATCAACCTATTCCTATGATTGGACACCTAGGCCTACACACATCTGATATCTATCATCGTATCCATATGAATAGCTCACTCTTGGAATAATTTTTTCTAGGATTGGGACTCTCCCTCTCTAATGCTATCTTTAGTCCCTCTCCATGTGTCTCTAGATGCCTAACTACCTCTCCCACCAATTGAAACTAGATATCATATGCTAAGGTAGATGGTACCATAGGGTCCTCCATAATATAAGTATCAGGATGACCTAGTACCTATTGTCAAAAAATCATACACCCTAGAGGATGTTTTTCAAGCCTCCTCTAGATTTGGGAAACATGGGAATACTTCTAGGTGTGTGGGTTTACCTATGGTCTAGGTTTAAGGGCTAGCTCCTTAAGTTTACCTTAAAGTGTTTATCACATACTTAACTAATTGATTATGGTAAAAAATATATAATATTTCATGAGATGAAACTAATCTAAGGGAGTGATAAACCAAAATGATTTCCACAAGACTATCATACTTTTTTCTTTAAGGAACAAGACCTAGAACACTAGCTTCAAAGTCATATGATGCTCTAACATTAGTATTTCAATATGGAGATGATATGAATGAAAAATATCCAAGTTAAGTGAACCATAAGTCAATTAAAAAAACCAAGACTAATTTCACACTTGATAATATACCCTTACACTTAAGAAAACTTCATATGACCTGATAGAGTAGAATAACTTGCATCAAGCATTAAAGGATTGAGAGAAAGTAAGGATATATAAATATCTCTTAGCTATTAACTATACATATATTCACAAACTTTGAAAATATGATATATGAACTCAAAACATATTGTATTTATTTTTATAAGGTAAATTAAAATGTTAAAAATAGCAAGGATTCACCATACATGGTGTGGAATTAGTCTATAAGATCCAAAATGGCTATTACTTATAGAATTTGAGAGAGAAGAAAAGAGAAGAGAATGAAGTCCAAGAGTCACTAAACCACTTGTAAAACTAAGAGAATGAATTATATATAAAATAGGATGAATAATTGGATATACCATGCAAGTTATACTTATACAAATGTCCCTCAAAGCATGAACTCTTGAAATGTCATGTAAGACTCTTCATTTGCTTGCCTAAAAACTACCTTCATCATTTGGCCTTCCAAAAGTGATCCACAGTAGAATAGGTATAGATGAGATGATTAAAATGAAATTGAGGGGTCATAAATAATCCAAAATATTCATTGGTTTACTACCTAATCATCAATATTCTTTTGGTCAAGTGTTCTCACTACCTACAGTCACAATTACTCTCTATTCACTCAACCTTCACACTTGGCACCAAAGAGGTTTTCAGTTTTTCAATCTAATCCACATATGAAAGTATATGAAACTTGTCAAGAATATTCATGCACTTAGATTCATTAGGTATAATTTAAATGGACTCCCACTTTGAATTTTCACACTCTCACTTGGTGGTCATTCTTTGTTCACTATGCCAATTTGGACTGGTTGAGATGAAGGTGCTAGTAGAGGCCAAAAATGAACATGGTGAGTTATATTAAGTCCCATTATTCTCCCCAAGGTGAAATTCATCGTTTTAAAACTTTTATTACCTATAAGGCACCCAAAACTATCAATAAAAGGAATTTTATAACTTTTCCATACAAGTAGGGTGAAATCCAAATGAGTGGGAAGGATCCATGGATATTCCTCTAAAATATCCAATTAGTTCATAATCCATTCTATCCCTCATGGATGCATCTCATTCTTAATCTTCCCAATCAGGTACCTAGCAAGGTTTTTAGATGGCTTTAGGTGGTTTTATCCCTTATCACTTATTTTTAAAGGTCTAACATTGAAACCCTAAACAAATTGCACTAGAATAAAGTATGAGATCCTCTCAGACACCTCCTAGCTCCTTCAATTCCCATGCTAAGCCTCTATAATGTGGTGAGCTTCCTAAATTGACCTCTCAAGCTTCTTTCTTCATTTTGTGTAGGCTACCAAGTTCTTAAGTCAAAAAATGACTCTCTCATGTCTTTATATGCAAACCAAAGGTTTTTTCTCACATTATATCTCCCTATGTATGTGTTCTAGCTCATTTCAATGTTCCTCTAGCCTTAGAGATTGTATTATCCCTAAAATTGGGCTTTAGGACTAAATTAGACCTAAAGGACTTTAGTGCATGTTTGGATTCTAACATATATGAGGTTTCCCCTATGTTCATTCATGTATAACAAAACTATTTTCATTTTCTTTCAAGGATATGAGTCTTTTTCTCACCTTCTTTTTGTGATTGGCCTATTAAACCTATAGAATTTAGTTCTTTGAGAGTGCCTTCTATTGAAGATATAACATAGGGAACTTTCCATATTTTATTAGGCATTTTCACTACATGAGAGATCAAGAAACTTAGAGGGACCTTATATAAAAAAATTATAGAGCTTTTTTTTATAAATATACCCTCCAAACATCATGAACCCCTTAAGGCAGACTGTGTGTGACTTACTAACTACAAATTTTTGTATGTTGATTGTAGGTATATGAAAACCTAATCTATGTTCTATTTTATTATCCTAATATTTTAATTATATGGTCATGTGATTTTGGAGTACATTTAAAACATGTCAACACTCACATTTATTTTCTAGCTTTCCAAGATATGGCTTTCTCTTGACTAGTGTTTGATAGCCTATGATTGTATTCCAAGTTACTTACACCAAAATAGCAAACCTATAGGTAATCATTTGCATATCATACCTTTTGTTATTGTGACACCACCTCATAGAGGTTTATAATTCCATTTAATAGTCATTTTGATCCATTCATACCATGCTTATGCTATGCCAACATCAATAACACCATGTTATAGCTCACTGTTAACTATAGTCAACTTGAGTTGACTATTGTTAAGGTAAGATAGGTCATGTAGGTTGCATTTTAAATCTCTGAAACCTATATCACATGGTTTAGGATCTCTTTAAATATTTTAATCTCATTTAATGATCGAAATGTATCCATATACTACCTAAAGCTTAAGACTGTTACTCAAAAGTTAGGTTCTAACATGTCACCTTTCTTTGAAACCTATAGGTGTACATTTTTAGGTCAAAATATGGTCTTGTAGGTTGTGTTTTAGGTCAAAACCTTGTAATTTAGTCCTTTTTGATGATATTTGAAACACTATGTCTTTTCAAATTCAAAATAAACACCTACCATGAAGATATATTCCTACCTTGTTATCTTTGGACAATGAGGTCACTTGTAACTCCAAATACTATAGTAAACACTGAAATCCTATAGTGAATAATTTTGTGATTTGGGAGCCTTATTTAAATCACTTATGGGACCAAACACCCACTCTACTTTTTCAAGCTAATATCCATTCATAAAGGATACAATATGGATGCATCCATCTTCATCAAGACTCTATGTCACATCATCATTTGGTAACACCAAAAGTGGATAGCACTTTATTTTGGGGGTTTTAGGGAAAATTATCCCTAAAACTCATTAACCATATATAGATACAACTCTTTAGGTATGTCTACCACGATATGGTTTCTACTCTTTATTCATGGCATTTTATAATTCCAAAAAATTAATGAAGGTATCAAAACCTATCAAACTCCTCCATATGACAATTTTAGATCACTATGATAGCCACCTGTAGGTGGACATTTTTAATATACAGGTAGTGGAGATGAGATTTGTATTATGTGAATGGTGTATAGTTCTTCCAACTAGTTATAGACCTACTAAGAACTTATCAAGTTGATTTTACTCACCTTGAAGGTATTGAAACAAGTTTTAATACCCCCGCCTTAATGTGATATTATCCTATAAGCACTTGTAGGTGTATATTAGTTTTATAAGTCTGTGTGTAGAGCTAAACTAGTTTTCATACTCAATCAATTACCATTTTAAGGACTTGGCCTATTTTTTAATGATTTAATGTTATGTCAAAAATATTGAGACTTATAATTTTAACTTAATGACCATAATCATATAGTCATGCAAGAAAGCCTGACTTAGTTAGAGGTTGACTGTGTATGACAATCATTTAAAAAAATCTAATTATGTTGGAAGTTGACTACAACTCTATTGATAATATCTTTTGAGACAAAGTTTCAAATGGGAGGTATATTAATTAGACATTTTAGACATGAAATATAACACCTCACATTAACTTGAAACCATTGCAAAGAAATAAACCTTCTATACTTGGTGAAACCTAACTGCAAGTCCACTTGGTGATATCAACCCATGACTTGAAATATTTAATTTATCAAATCACTTCCAAACATGAAACCAAATATTGAAAACATGAGATAAGGAAGTTCACACCATGTAGAAGCAATTTCATCAACTAAATTGTATGAATAAGCTTATACAAAAGCAAAACCTATAGGGTATGGCAAACAACATGCTAAAATAAACATTCAACTTCTTAAGCATTATTCATAAAAAATAAGAAACCATTCTAACAAATCCTACCATGAATGTGAATTATACTAAGTGTAATATCCACCACCAATAAAATTTGACGTAGAAACTCTCATACTAGTTGTACCATCAAAAGACCTATAGACTAGTTTTGCATGTCTAGTGGAGTTATGGATAAGATAAATAATTTTGGTTCATTTTTAAAACATAAAAACTAGGTAAAGTGTGTAAATAGAGTCAAGAAATTTTAATAGAAAGTCCATAATATTATCCCATGTGCCACCCTTCCCCATAGGTTGTACAACTTCCAAAACTCCCTTTCTTTCAACTGTTTTATAGATTTCACATAACACCTATGAGTTTTTCAATTAGTATTGACAAGGACTGACAAGGTTTGACATATTTAACATTTAAAATAAGTTTATAACACTTTGACACCTTGGAAAACTATACCTCCTTCATTTATGACCTAAATATGACCCCAAAGTGACATAAAATAGCAAAAGGACTAAATCTAACTATGACCAAGGCTAAAAGCACATTAAATCACATAAAATTAACTATAAAACACCATATATCATTCTAATATACCCATATATCAAGTTTTAGACTATAGGGGGTTGACCTATTTTAACTTGTGTTCAAAATAGCCAACATTCTTAGTGATTTCCCATGGGTGGTATACTTACTATGCTAAGACCAATAGCCTAACCCTATCCATTGGGTCATGAAATAACTTATACACCAATTTGACACACAATTTACGTTTAAAACCACACCAAATATAATGAAAGACACACAAAATGAGACACACCAAAGGGAAACATACATGTGTTCAACTAGAACACTTATGGAACATAACACACACACCTAATCTACTATTTACAAGACCTCACTCCTAAGGTGAAAACATCTTACCATACTTCAACTAAGGTCAAATATGGTTCCTATTGCATATTTTTCACTCCGTGAGGGTAATCTAGCATGATAATCATGCTCATCATCAACCACTTGAATATTTAGATGATGAAGAAGCCTACCACCTCTATGTCTTCTTAGGCCTATAAGTGGACTATTTGGAGCCATCATGAATGTTTTTTAATGATCTCCAAAGATTTTTATTGGGGATGAAAGTTAATTAATCTTTGTCATATTTGATTTACACTCCTTAAAATATAGAATAAGAGTGGTGATAGCTGCCTCAATCCTTCCATTCTCTTGGGAATGATGTGTTTGATGTGTATGACCATGAAGTTTTTATTTATGATCCAACACCTCTGAATGTGGTTTCACTTTAGATAGAGATCTTAACTATTATTTAGGCACACAAAAAACTACCTTTAACTCATGAAACTCTTTTTTGAGTGTAGGTTCTTGAAGAACATATTGGCATACAATTTCATGTGTGATGGAACACTCAATAATATGTTTATTAGACTCATTAGAAAACAAATTAGATATAGACTAATTAGGAGGGGAAGTAACATTACTTAATTAGCCAAACTCTTGACATATGGCATTGAAACTTTTCCATAAGTCATCCTCCTCTTCCTCACGAGTGCTATCATCAAGGGAAGCTTCATCAATAGTAGGTAGAAGGACATTATTCTTCCACTATGGTGATTAATAAGATTGTTAAATCCATCATCATCATATACATGAATCAAGTAGCTAATTTCAGAAACTTATGAGAAAGGATGCTCAACACGTACCTCAGCTCCCTTAAATGGTTCTTCACAGATGATATAGGTACCAAGGTCAGTTTCCTCAAAGTATGCATATGGATTATGCTCATAAGCATCTACACCATATTCATATAGAAACAAATTAGTTAGGGCCTAAATTTTAGAATCACCATCATCTACATTAGAATCCTCCTTTTCATTGATTACATAATTCAAATTTAAACTTACTTCTACATAAGGCTCAATGTGAAATCTAGCAAGAAGGTGAGTTATTGTAGATACCCTAGTTCCATATCTTGTCCTAAAGGCTAAGAAGACCAGTCAACTAAGAGGTAGACACCTATCATGGCTATAAAGTCTCTTGAAAGATAGATTGAAAAATGAATAGGAAGATCAACCACAATAATGTCTTGGAGGATGAGTAAACTAGGATAGTCATGGAAGAAAACATTCAATCCTTTGATCAATCCTATTATTTTAGAATGTGTACCATATAAATGAATCAATAATTTGATATGGGGTTAATATTTTAGTCCCAACTTATTAGCTACAAATTTGGGCATGACTGATGTAGAGACACCACTATGAACTATGCAATTGTGGACTAGCTTGTCACCCACTATATGAGTGAGGTAGAAAGGTGGAAATTATCATATTTGGTAGATGGTTCCATAATGTTATTATGGTCATTTTTAAGATCTACATTCACATGAATATTAATTGAAGGTGAAGGACTAGTACGAATAGTGGACAATTATTTTTGTAAGAGGTCCTTTTGGCCAGGCATATGGAGGACATCCCAAAGGGAAATGGATGCCTTGGCATTATTCAAATAATCCACTTAGTTTAGAGTAGAAGTGCTTATGTTATCTTGAGATCTTGGAGGAAAATAAGTTTTTTTAACTTGAGTAATTAAAGTACCCTAATTAGACCTTCCAATGTTTAGATTTGGAGGAGGTGCACGTGTGTTTGGGACTACCATTCTTGGAGCCATGTTTTGTTGCCTTATATGAGGATTAGATGAACTTGTATGCACATTACTATCACCTCCTAAATTTTTCTTCTTGGATTTAGTGTTATCTATAATATAATTTCCTTTATTGAACACAAAAATGTCCTTAACTAGGAAGTTGGTGAAGCTTTCTTCTTGAGGCTTCCACTCTTGACTTGTTTATATCATGACTTCATCTTTAGCTGATAGGAGAGGAGTGAATCCATATTATAAAACTAGATATTTATGTCCACCTTAATTATCATCCATTAATTGGCCTTGTTACTAATATTTTCCTTACACTAATTTAATATGCATTGGTACCATCTCTCTTGTGTTGGTGGTGGAAGTAGGATTGTACACATTGCCAAGCTTGTTGAAACAAGGTTGCCCTTGGCCTCTCCCTCTCCCATATTGTTGGCCATATTTTTATTGATATGGATAATGATTTTGATGATAACATTATTGCATATTATCTTGACTAAGGTGGGCTCTTAATTTTTTAATTTATACATATGGATCATGTTTATCTACCTTCTTAGGAGTAGAATTTGGCTTGGAATTAGCATTAGGAATTTGAGCAATGTTTGGAGAAGTAACAAGAAAATTAGGTAGTAGAGGAATAGAAAATTTAAGAGGTAGAATTTGAGCTTAAATGAGGCCATTATCAGCTACAATGGCGAGTTGATATACTTAGAGAAGAGTGAAACCACCCATGGCTTGAAGCATGATGGAAATATCAGTACCAATGGCTCTCAAGTACGTAGGGAACATAAAGCTATCAGGTGGTCTCATGGGAGGATGAAATCTATACCATGTCTTTTGAAACCTCTCATTGAATTCATACATTATTTCCTTAAGGGCTCTTTTGATCACATTGAGCTGATGTACGAGTGAAGTATGGTCACTTTCATCTTCAAACCTTGAAGTTAACAACATTCCCAAGTCATCCCATGATGTGATGCATCCACCAGGAAAATTCAATTACTAATCAAGTGATTTACCTGTAAGGGACATGGCAATGAGTCTAATGGAAATATTTTCTTTAGTGACATTGTGGAAAATACAAATGTTAGAGATATCCCTAATTGTTAACTAGGTGTGGTATGACCTTCAACATTGTATGTAGGCACACTCTTTATGGCATTAGGGGGAATGGAATCATATGCATCAAGATGGATTGGGTTATTCATGTTGAATTCAAGTTTCCTATCCATGATGGATTGGATTTCTTTAAGTTCTTCAATTTATTGGCTAGAAAAATCTTCTTGGTCTTCAAAGCTAGACTAGGTTAAGGATATTGAACTTCAAAAGTAAGTTTAGGATGAATAGGTAGGTTAAAAATATTGAAATATCTACTAAATGATGACCTAATAAGGACCATGAATTATGAGAATAAATTTATGACAAAAAAATTATCTACAACGAAAATTTACCTTTAATGGGTTCACCAAATGTTGAGTAGCACACCAATTTGTAACTAATGTTGTCAAGACTAGCATTCACCTTGACAAGTTGTCCCATCAGGCATGCCAAAATTATTTTCACCAAATATTTCACCCTAAAGGATGTTTTTAAAGCTTCCTCTATATTTTGGAAACATGGGAATACTTCTAAGTATGTGGTTTTACCTATGGTAGAAGTAGACCTCTAGGTTTAAGGGTTAGCTCCCAAAATTTATCTTAAGTGATTATCACCAAATTAATTGATTGATTATGAGGAAAAAGATAGAATATTTCTTTTAATTAAAATTATATAAATTAGTGATACACCATAATAATTTCAACAAGAATATCATTATTATTTCACTAATAAAAAAGACATACAACACTAGCTTCAAAAGTCATAGGATGCTCTAGCATTAGTATTTTAATATGGAGGTGATATGGATGAAAAATATTCAAGATAACTGAACCATAGGTTAGTTTAAGATGATAAGACTAATTTTACTCTTGATAACATACCCATATAATTAAAAACACTTCATATTACCTACTACAGTGAAATAACTTGCATCAAGCATGAAAAGATTGAGAGAAAACAAGGATAGTTAAATATCTACTAGTTATTCATTATACATCTATTCACACACTTTGACAAGATGATATATTAACTCAAACTAGATTGTTTTTATTATTCTAAAGTAAATTAAAATGTCAAAACTAGTAGGGCTTCCCCATACATGGCGTGGAATTAGTCTACAAAAGCCAAAATTGCTATTACGTATAGAATTTGAGAGAGGAGAGAAGAGAATGAAGTCCAAGAGCCACTAAACCACTTGTCAAAATAATATAAGGATTTACATCTACAAGAAGATGAATTATGAGATAGAACATTCAAGTTCTACTTGAACAAACGTTCCTCAAAGAATGAAACTCCTAAATTATGGTGTAGGACTCTTCATTTGCTTGCCTAAAAACTTCCTTCAAAATTTGGCCTTCAAAAAGTGCTCCAAAATATGGAGGGGTTATAAAAAATATAAAAAATGCATTGTTTGAGTCCCTAATCATCATAATTCTTCTAGCCAAGTGTTCTCACTACTTGCAATTATAATCACTCTTTTTTCACTCACCCTTCACACTTGGCACCAAAGAGGTTTTCAATTTTCCAATCTAATACATAAAGGGGAGTGTATGAAACTTTTAAATAATATCCATGCCCTTATATTCATTAGGTAGGCCTTAAAAGTCCTCCCACTTGGATTTTTCACCTTCTCACTTGGTGGTCATTCTATGTTCACTATGCTAGTTTGGAATGGCTGAGATGAAGGTGTTAGCATAAGCACTTGGGAACTTATTTGAGGTAATAAATAAACATTTTGAGTTAGATTAAGTCCCATTTTTCTCCCCAAAGTGAAATGAATCCTTTGAAAAATTTCTATACCTATAAGACACCAAAAAATATCAAGAAAAAACATTTTCTAACCTATCCATACAAGTAGGGTGAAATATAAATGGATGGGAAAGAGCCCTATAGATTCATCTATAATATATAACCACTTAAAAATAAATTATATCCTTTATGGATGACTCTCATTATTAATCTTCCCAATTGGGTCCTTAGTAAGGGTTTTAGGTGGTTTTATCCCTTAGTATTTATTCATAAAGGTCTAATTTTGAACCATAAATAAATTCCACTATAACACTATTTGTGACCCTATTCAACACCTCTTAGATCTTTGATTTCCCATGCTAGGCCTCCATGATGTTGTGAGCTTCCCAAATTGACCTCTTGAGCTTCTCTCTTCATTTTGTGTAGGTTGCCAAGTTCTTAGTTCAATAAATGACTCTCTCATGTATTTTTATTCAAACCAAAGGTTGTTTCCCACCTTATATCTCCATATGAGGATTTCTCGACTCATTTCAATGATATTCTAGCCTTAGGGATGGTATTGACCCTCTAATTGGGCTTTAGACCTAAACTAGACCTAAAGGACTTGACTACATGCCTATGATTTTAAGCCATCATGTTTGGATTATAACATCTATGAGGATTACCCTATGTTGATTCATATATATAATAAATATTTTAATCTCCACGTAAGGATATAAGTATCTTTGGCACCTTCTTTTTAGGATTAACCCTCTAAACTTTAATTATCTGGGAGTGATCTCCCTCTAAGATAGAATAGAGGGAAATTACCCTACTGTCTTAGGTGTTTTGACTATATTAGAGGCTCAAGAAACTCATATGGACCTTATGTATAAAATTATAGATCTTGGTTTCATCAATAGACCCTCCAAACATCATGAAACCCTTAAGGTAGATTGTGTGTGACTTAATGACTATAGAGCTTTGTCTGTAGGTGCATAAAAACCTACTCTATGATATGTTTTCTTGTCTTGAGACTTTTATGATATGGTCATGATATTTTTGAGTCCCTTTAAAAAAATTTAAAACTCAACTTTATTTTCTATATTTTGAAGATATGGCTTTCTCTTGACTAGTGTTTGACAGGATGTGATTGTATTCCATGTTACTTACTCCATACTAGCACACCTATAGGTAATCATTTGAATATCATACCCTATGTTATTGTTTAACCATATTATTAAGGTTTTTAATTCCATTTTATAGTCATTTGGTTCCATTCATACCATGTTCATGCTATGTTAACACTAGTAACACCATGTTCTAGCTCATTGTTAATTGTAGTAAACTAGAGTTGACCATTGTTAGGGTAACAAAGGTCCTGTAAGTTGAATTTTAACTCCTTGAAACATTTATCACATGGTTTATGTTATCTTAAAATATTTTAGTCTCATTTAATGAGTGAAATGTTTCCATATACTTCTTAGAGCTTAATACTAGTACTTAACAGTTAAGTTCTAACATGTCACCATTCTTTGAAACCTATAGTTGTGCATTTTTAGGTCAAAACATGGTCCTATAGGTTTATTCGTAGGTCAAAAACTTGTACTCCAATATTTGTTGATGATCTTTGAAATACTAGTGCCTTATTAACTTTAAAAGAGACACCCACCATGAATATATATTCCTACCTTGCTATTTTTGGATAATGAGGTCACTTAGAACTCCAAGTACTATAGTAAACACTAAAATCCTACAGTGAACAATTATGTGATTTGTTTTTAGTAGTGTTTAGTGGAAAGAATGATAGAATATAAAATAATTATAGAGATTTATAAATAAACTCAAAGGAATAACTGAATTTTCAAATAGAACATTAGAAAACTATTAATGGTAGGAAATTATAAAGATAAATATGAGACCAAAATGCTATATTTTTCATTCACTCCACATGGTTTGATCTTCACTTTCTCATAAAATTTCTTATAAGAGCTTCCACATGACTCTTCCTTTCCAAAGACTATTTGACTTATTTTTAACACCTATTTTCTCCTTTTAATACACTTAATGACAAATTACATTACCCTTTATCTCTACTAACACTCACCTCAACTTAAAATGTGTCTCATCTCGAGACACTATAAATCCCCCCAAATTAAAATGTGTCTCATATTGAGATAAAAAGTTCCTAAACATTTCAAATTTTTACAAATTTGGATCTATTAAAAATATATTTGAGAACCTACACTATTCCTACTCCTACTCTCCATGGCCTCACATGTTGAATCTCATCCACTTCTACAATGCTAACTTCAAATATATTAATAATTTTTCAAAACTTATAAATACTGTACTTTTTTTAAGACATTTTTCAATACATATCCTAATGAGGAAGAGTAGATATATATATATATATATATATATATATATATATATATATATATATATATATATATATATATATATCCAAGTCTCTTGAATCTTATGCACCATGTATGCCAACATTATTTATTCTAGTCTTTCAAATTCCCATCCAAATCTATCATTATAATGATTATATGTCTATTTCCATGTAAGGTAATGGCTTAAGCATTCCATCACTATTGTATATCTATCATACTACCACATCATTGACTATCTTATTAACTGCCATCACCTGATGTTGAATCTATTTCACCTTCTCTAAATCTTACTATTTTGTCAGATTACTTTGGCAAAGAATCCTTTGGATTGCTCTCAGACTCTATTATGGCATCATTCTCAAAGCTTACTAGCATATTAAAATAAACTTTGAGCTCTTCCTTTCACCAACTAATAAATATCTTTAAAAACTCTAGGGTAGTTCTACCAAATAATTCTACATCTTGATAATCTTTGGTACCTATTTCAACCAACTGGAGTGACCCAATATATCCTTTTCTGACATGTGATCCTCTGTCATAGCCTCTACCACTACCATTATGACTTTTGAGACTATAACCACATATAGATATATCATAGATACCTTCATAATCACCACTCCTTTGATGATAGGCCAAGTTCAATAATAGGTTGATTTCTCCCTCCTTTTATGCATGTAATGAGCTTGATGATATTTATTTTAATTTCATCAGACTTTTAATAATAGAAATGAGTTGTCATAGGCCTAAAAACTGGGTACCTTATTTTACATGTTTGAATATAAATTTGATGTAACATTTGGCCTAAAAACTCATCTTTAAAAGACCCACATGTGAGCTCCATGCCAATGGTTAGATCATGGACTGGTTGGAACCATAAAATGCCATGAAACAACTATGCTTTGATAGATACCTATAGAATCAAAAATTAACATTACTTTTTGGAATATAAAAAATAGAGGACAAAATTATATCTCTTTTCCTTAAGATAGCACTTGCATACCATAACATGGGAGATCAAAATGTGGGAAACATGATAGAAAATCATACTACATAAGTTGGACTCTTTTGAACAATAGCCACATAACAACTCAAATTGAAGAAATATTTTTAGGCATGGGCTCTAATCACATGGCAAACCACACCATTGTTAGCAGAGTTTAGTGGTAAGAATGATAGAATATAAAATACTTGTAGAGATTTACAAATAAAATCAAAGGAATAACGAGATTTGAAAATAAAACATAAGAAAACTATTAAAGATGGGAAATTATAAAGACAAATATTAGACCTAAATTCCATATTTTTAACTCACTCAAAAAAATTTGATCTTCACTGTCCTGTACAATTACTTATAAAATATTCCACATGACTCTTCACTTTCCTCAAATGACTCTTCCTTTATAAAGACTATTTGACTTATTTTTTACATCTATTTTCTCCTTTTAATACAATTAATGATAAATCACATTTCCATTTAACTTACTAACACTCACGTCAACTTAAAATGCATCTCATCCTGAGACACTAACATTTTGGGAGCCTTCTTTACATCACTTGTGGGATCAAACACCCACTCTCCTTTTGTAGGCTAATACCCCTTAATGAAGGATACAAGATGGTTTCATCTAAATTCATTAATAATCTATGTCACATCATCATTTGGTAATGCCAAAAGTGGTAAGGACTCTATTTTGGGATTTTTAGGGAAACTTGTCCTTAAAACTCATTCAACATATATGGATACAACTCTTTAGGTCTGGCTGCCACTATATGGTTTTAACATTGTTCCTCATGGAACTTTATAATTCCATAAACTTCATGAAGGTATCAAAACCTATCAACCTCCTTCATATGACACTTTTAGATCACTATGAGAGCACCTATAGGTGGACATTTTTAGTAAATAAGTAGTAGAGATGAGATTTGGATCATGTGCATGGTGTATAATTATTCCAACTAGTTATAGACCTACTCAATAGTTATCAAATTGATTTTATTCACCTTAATGGGATTGAAAAAAATTTAAATACTCCTACCTTAACATGATATTCTCATGTAGGCACTTGTAGGTGCAGATTAGTGTTGAAAATCTATGTGTAAAGCCGAACTAGTTGTCATACCCAATCAAATGCCATTTGAAGGACTTGGCCTATTTATTAATTCTTAAATAATATTTCAAATATCTTTAAATTTTTTATTTTACCTCCATGACCATCCACATACTTCAAAATTCCTCACTTAGTTTATTGTGTATGACAATCATGCAAGAAATTCTGACTATGTTGGAGGTTGAATACACCTCTATTGATCATCTCTTTTGAGACTAAGTTCAAATGGGAGGTGGATAAATAAGACATTAGAGACATTAAAAACAATACCTCACATTGACTTGAAACCATTGCGAAGAAAGAAACATTTTGCAATTGGTGAAACCTGACTGTAATTTCACTTAGTGATATCAACTTGAAACTTGAATTGTTTGATTCATCAAATCACTTCCAAAAATTAAACCAAATATGTAAAACATGAGAGAAGGAATTTCACATCCTGTAGAAGTAATTTTATCAACTAGATTGTATATAAAAGCTCATATAGATGTAAAACCTATAGGGTGTGGGAAATAACATGTAAAAATAGATAGTCAACTTCTTAACCATGGTTCATAAGTCAAAAAAATACATTATTACAACTCCTATACTGAATTTCAATCATACCAAGTGTAATATCCACCACCAAGATCATTGTTCTTGGAAACTCTCCAACTAGCCATACCATCAAGAGAACTATTGACCATGTTTGCATGTCTAGTGGAGTGATGGAGAAGATAAATAGTTTTGGTCCATTTTGTAACTTAAAAAGTAGTTAAATTATGAAAATGGATTTAGGTAATTTTAATATACATTAAATAATCTTCTCCCATGTTTCACTCTTCCCCATAGGCTATACAACTTCTAAAACTCCCTTTATTTCAACTATTTTCTTGATTTCACTTAACACCTAATTTTTTTTTTAGTTAGTAATAACAAGGACTGATAGGGTCTAACATATTGGACATTAAAATTAAGTTTATAACACTTGGACACCTTGGAAAACCATACCACCTTAATTTATGACCCAAATATAACCCCAAAGTGATAAAATGACACAAGGACTAAATCTAATTATGGCCAAGGCTAAAAGCACATTAAATCACATCAAATTGACTATAACACACCATATATAACTTTAATATACCCATATATCAAGTTTTATACTATAGGGGGTTGACCTATTTTGACTTATGGTCAAAATAGTCGTCATTCCTAACAATTTCCCATGGGTTGTATGCTTACTATGCTAAGACCAGTAGCTTAATCCTATCCATTGGGACATGGATTCACCTATACACTAGTTTGACATGTAATTTTCATTTGAAACCACACCAAATGTAATTAAAGACACACAAAATGAGACACACCAAAGGGAAACAAACATGTTTTCAACTAGAACACTCATGGAACCCAACACAACTAAAAAAAAGACACACAGACACAAACCTATTCTACTATTTCCAAGACCTCACTCTTGAGGTGAAAAAATATTTCCATACTTAAACCATGGTCAAATATGGTTCCTATTACATATTTATCACTCCATGAAGGTAATATAGCATGAGAAGCATGCTCATCATCAACCACTTGCATATGTATATGATAAATAAGCCTACAACCTTTATGTCTTTTTAGGCCTACATATGGACTATTTGGAGCCATCATGAATTTTATTTCTTGCTATCCAAATATTTTTATTGTGGCTATATTTTGATTGGTCTTTATCATATTTGATCTACACTCCTCAAACTAAAGAATAGGAGTGGTGATAATTACCTCAATTCATTAATTCTCTTGGGCATGATGTGTTTGGTGTGTATGACCATGAAGTTATTATTATTTATAATCCACCACCTCTAAATGTGTGCTCACTTCAGATGAAGCTCTTGAATAATCTTTAGGCACAACAAAAAATTTCTTAGACTCATGAGATTCCTCTTTGACTGTAGGTTCTTGAATAATAGATTAGCATACACCTTCATGTTTGATGGAACACTCAACAATATGCTTGTTATAATCATTATCAAACACATTATATATAGACTTATTAGGATGTAAAATAACATTACTTAACTTCTCAAACTCTTTACATATGGCATTGAACCTTTATAGTCATCCTCCTCTTCCTCATGAGTGTCATAATCAAGGAAAACCTCATAAATAGAAGGCATAAAGACATCATTCTTCCCACTATGGTGATCAATAAAATTATTCAATACATCATCATCATGTACATGAATCAAGTATTTAAACTTAGCAGCTTGTGGGAAAGTATGCACAACACTTACCTCAACTCCTTCAAATGGTTCTTCATGGATGATATATGTGTCAAGATCAATTTACTCAAAGTATGCATAAGGATCATAATCATAAGCATATGCACCATATTCATATATAAATAAGTTAGATATGCCCTCAATTTTAGAGTCACCATAATCCACATTAGACTGCTCCTTCTCATTGATTACATAACTCAAATTTGAACTTGCCTCTACATAAGGCTCAATGTGAAATGTAGCAAGAGGTTGAGTTCTTATGGTAACCTTGGTTCCATATCTTGTCTTAAAGTCCAATAAGGACTAGTCATATAAGAGTTATCCACCTATCTTAGTTGTAAAGTCTCTTGAAAGATATATTACAAAATGAGTAGGAAGATCAACCACAATAATGTCTTGGAGGATGGGAAAACTAGGATAGTCATGGAGGAAAACCTTCAATCCTTTGATCAACTTTATTATCTTAGTAGGTGTGCCATATAAATAAATAAATCCTTTGATATGGGGTTCATATTTTAGACCAAACTTATCAGCTACAACTTTGGGAATGAGTGATGTAGAGGAGACACTATCAACTATGCAATTGTGGACTAGCTTGTTGCCCATTATGAGAGTGAGATAGAAAGGGTGAGGCTTTTCAGCTTTGGTAGATGGTTCCATAATGTTGTTAGGGGAATTTATTATAGATAGATGACCATGAATATTAATTTAATGTTAAGGAAAAGTAAGGATAGTGGATAGATATTTTTGTAAGAGCTCCTTTTGGCTAGGCATATGGAGGACATCCCAAATGGAAATAGATGCATTGGCATTATTAAATGAATCCACTATGTTTAGAGCATAAGTGCTTACCTTCTCTTTATTCCTTATAGGAAAATAATTTTTTATAACTTGAGTAATTTAATTAACCTAAGAATACCTTCTAATGTTCTAATTTGGAGAAGGTGCATGAGTTTTTAGGACTGCCATACTTATATCCATGTTTTATTGCCTTGTAGGAGGATGAGATGAAATTTTAGGCACATTACTATCACATCTTAATTCCTTCCTCTTGGATATAGCGTTATATATAATATAAGTTCCTTGATTGAACACAAATGTGTCCTCAACTAGGAAGTTGGTGAAGCTTTCTCCTTGAGGCTTCCATTCTTGGCTTGTTTGCATCATGACTTCATCTTTAGATGATAGGAGAGGAGTGACTCCTCCTTGGAAAACTAGAGATTTTTATACACCTTAATTAAAATCCATTAATTAGGCTTGTTACAAATATTATCCTTGTACCATGTTTCTATTCACCAGCACCTTCTTTCTTATGTTGGTGGTGGAAGTAGGATTATACACATTAGCAAGCCTACTAAAACTAGGCTGCCCTTGGCCTCTCCCTCTCCCATATTGTTGGAAATATTTATATTGATAGGGATAAGGATTTTTATGATAAACTTTCTTCATATTAGATTGCCTAATATATTCTCTTAACATTTGAATTTATGCATATGGATAATGTTCATCTACCTTCTTAGGATCATACTTTAGCTTGGGATTAACATTAAGAATTTGAGAAATATTTGTAGAAGTAGTAGATGCATTAGGTATCAGAGACATAAAACTTTAGGATTAATATTTATAGATAGAATGAGGTAATTATTAACTCTAATGGAAAGTTAATATGCTTTAAGAAGAGTGAAACCACCCATGGATTGAAGCATTATGGCAATATCAATATTAATGGCTCTCAAGTATGTAGGGAACACAAAGCTAGTAGGTGGTCTCATGGGAGGAGGAAATATATACCAAGTATTTTGAAACCTCTAATTTAATTCATGCATAATTTTCTTTGTGGCTCCTTTAATCACATTTATTTGATGTATGAGTGAAGTGTGGTCACTTTCATCTTCAAACCTTGATGTTAACAACGCTCCAATTTCATCCCATTATATGATGCATCTAATAGGAAAAGTACTATAACATTCAATTATTTTCCATTAAAGGGAAATGGAAAAGAGTATAATGACAAAATTCTCTTCATTGACATTGTGAAAAGTACAAAAGTCATAGATATCCTTGATTTGTTCACTAGGTGTGACATGACCTTCACCATTGAATGTAGGCACACTCTTTATGGCATTGGGGGAATGACATCATATGAATAAAAATAGATTGGGTTCTTAGTGTTGAAGGTAGGGAAGGAATTTTTCCTATATATTATGGATTGGATTTCTTCAAGTTCTTCACTTTATTGGCTATAAAAATCTTCTTGGTCTTTAAAGGCAAATTATGCTAAGGATATTGAACTTCAAGAGGAAGTTTAAGATGAATAGGTTGGTTAATAGGATTGAAATAATTAATAGATGATTAAATAGTAAGTACAATGAATTATGAGATAAAATATATGTTAAAACAATGGTATACAAAAAAATCTTACCTTAAATGGATTTGCCAAATGTTGAGTAGCACACCAATTTATAGCTAATGTTGTCAAGATCGACATTCACCTTGACAAGTTAACTTGAGAACAATGGGTCCCATTAGGCATAATAAAAATATTATCACAAAATATTTCGCCTTATATGAGGTTTTTATATCCTCCTATATATTTTATAAACATGGGAATACTTCTAGATATGTGGGTTTAACTATGGTAGAAGTAGACCTATAAGTTTAAGGGCTAGCTCCCTAAATTTATCTTGAAATACTTATCCCCTAATTAATTTATTGCTTATGAGAAAAGAGATTAAATATTTAAATTAATTAATATAATATAAGGGAGTGATAACCATAAGGATATCCATAAGACTGTCATTCTTATTTAACTAAGAAATAAAACCTACAACACTAGCGTCAAAGTCATAGGATGCTCTAACATTAGTATTTCAATATAGAGGTGATATGCATGAAAAATATCTAATTTAAGTGAACTATAGGTCATTTTAAGAAAATAGGAATAATTTTACACTTGATAATAGACCCATACACTTGATAATACTTCATATGACCTACTAGAGTGGAACAACTTGAATCAAGCATGAAAGGATTGAGAGAAAGCAAGGATAGATAAATATATTTTAGCTATTCACTATAATTATATGAAAAAACTTTGAAAATATGATATATGAACTGAAAATATATTTTATTTATTTTTATAAAATAAATTACAATGTCAAAACTATTATGGATTCCCCATACATGGTGTGGAATTAGTCTATAAGAGCTAGAATGGCTATTACTTATAGAATTTGAGAGAGGAGAAAAGAGAACGAAGTCCAAGAGTCACTAAACAAATTATAAAGATAATATAATGAGTTAAATATACAATATGATGAATTATAATACATTACATTCAATTTATGCTTAGACAAATGTCCCTCAAATAATGAAACTTGTGATATGTGGTGTAAGACTCTTCATTTGCTTGCCTAAAAACTACCTTCATCATTTGGCCTTCCACAAGTGCTCCAAAGCAGACTAGGTATATATGAGATTATTTAAATGAGATGGAGGGGTTATAATCAATACCTAACATGCATTGGTTGATTCCCTAATCATCTAGATTATTTTCACCAAGTGTTCTTACTACTTGGAGTTACAATCACTCTCTTTTCACTCAACCTTCACTCTTGACACAAAAGAGGTTTTTAGTTTTCCAATCTAATCCATAGAATTTAGTGTATGAAACTTTTCAAGAATATTCATGCAATTATATTCATTAGGTATAACTTAGAAGGCCTCTCACTTAGATTTTTCACATTCTCACTTGGTGGTCATTCCTTGTTCACTATGCCAGTTTGGACTGGTTGAGATGAAGGTGTTAAAAGAGGCACTTGGGAAATTATATGAGGTAATAAATGAAAATGGTGAGTTATATTAATTCCCATTATTATCCCCAAAGTTTATTTCATCCTTTTAAAACATTTAGTACCCGTAATACACCAAAAAATATCAAGAAAAGGCAATTTCTAACCTATTCATACAAGTAGGGTGAAATCCAAATGGATGGGAAGTATCCATAGAGAGTATTATAAAATATAAAATCACTTAAAAACCCATTATATACTTTATGGATGCCTCTCATTCTTCATCTTCCTAATCAATTCCTTAGTAAGGGTTTTAGAGGGCTTTAGGTGGCTTTATCCCTTAACATTTGTTCATCAAGGTCTAACGTTAAAACCATAAAATAATTCCACTATAAAACTATTTGGGACCCTATTAAACACATATTATCTCATTTACCTTCAAATTTATGCCTCCATGATGTTGTGAGCTTCCCAAATTAACCTCTTGAGCTTCTCTCTTTATTCTGTGTAGGATTTGAAGTTCTCAAGTCAAGAAATGACTCTCTCATATATTTATCTTCAAACCAAATGTTTTTTCCCACATTATATATCTCTATAATGGTTTCAAAACTCATTTAAATTCTCCTCTATCCTTATATATGGTATTGGCCCTCCAATTGGGCTTTAGGTCTAAACTAGACCTAAAGGACTCGACTACATGTTTGTGAGTTTAATCCATCACGTTTGGATTATAAAATCTATGAGGGTTCCCCTATGTTGATTCATGTATAAAAAAATTATTTTAATCTCTTTTTAAGGTTCTAAGTCTCTTTGTCATCTTATTTTCATGATTGACCTACTAAACCTACAGAGTTTAGTTATCTAGGAGTGCCCTCTGTATGAGATAGGATAGAGGTAAACTCCATTATTGTCTTAGATTTTTTGAATATATAAGAGGATAAATAAAATAATAGGGACATTTTTTACAAAATTATAGATCTTGGTTTCATAAATAGACCTACCAAACATCATGAAACCCTTAAGACAGATTCTGTGTGACTTAATGATTGCAGAGTTTTATATGTTGACTATAGGTGCATAATAAGCTATTATATGCTATTTTTTATTGTCCTAATACTTTCATGATATGGTCATTATATTTCCTATTCCCTTTCAAAAATGTCAACACTCAACTTTCTTTTCTAGCTTTTGAAGATATGGTTTTCTCTTGGCTAGTGTTTGAGAGGATGTGGCTGTATTCTATGTTACTTTCTCAAAAATGGCATACATATAGGTAATAATTTGGATATAATTACCTATATTATAATTTAACTATATTATTAAGGTTTTTAATGTCATTTTATAGTCATTTTGATCCATTTATACCATGATCATGATATTTTAACACCAATAACACCATGTTCTAGCTCACTGTTAACTATAGTCAACTAGAGTTGACCATTATTAGGGAAGTATAGGTACTTTAGGTTTAATTTTAACTCCTTGAAAACTATATCACATGGTTTAGTATATCTTCAAATCTTTTAGTCTCATTTAATGATCGAAATGTATCCATATACTGCCTAGATCTTAAGACTAGTGCTCAACAGTTAGATTCTAACATGTCACCTTTCTTTGAAACCTATAGATGTGAATTTTTAGGTCAAAATAAGGTCCTATAGGTTTCTTTTCAGGTCAAAAAAGTTTAATCCAATCCTTTTTTATGTTCTTTTAAATAATGGTGCCTTCTCAACTTCAAAATAAACACCTACCATGAAGATATATTCCTACCTTGTTATCTTTGGACAATGAGGTCCCTTAGAACTCCAAGTACTATAGTAAACACTAAAATCCTATAGTGAAAAATTGTGTGATTTGTGTTATCAGTGTTTAGTGGCAAGAATGATAGAATATAAAATAATTTTATATATTTACAAATAAACTCTAAGGAATAACTATATTTTCAAATAGAACATAAGCAAACTATTAAAGGTCTGAAATTATAAATACAAATACAAGACCCAAATGTTATATTTTTCATTCCCTCAAAATGGTCTAATATTCACTTTCCCATACAATTGATTATAAAATCTTCCACATGACTCTTCACTTTCCTCAAATGAATCTTCCTTTACAAAGACTATTTTCCTTATTTTTGACACCTATTTTCTCATTTTAATATAATTAATGACAAATTACATTTCCGTTTATCTCTACTAACACTCACCTCAACTTAAAATATGTCTCGACCTGAGACACCAATACTCCCCCAACTTAAAATGTGAATCCTCCTAAGAAAAAAAGATCGTAAACATTTCAAATTTTTATAACTTTTGATCTATTACAAATATATTTGAGAACCTACACTATGCCTACTCCTACTCTCCATGACCTCACATATTGTATCTCATCCACTCTACAACTCTAACTTCAAATATATTAATAATTTTTCAAAATTTATAAATACTCTACTTTCTTATAGAAAATTTTCAATACATATCCTTATGGGGAAGAGTAGAGATATAAATATATAAAAAAGCCAAGTATCTTGAATCTTATACACCATGTATGCCAATGTTATTTATTTTGGTCTTTCAAAATTCCATCCAAATCTATAATTCTAATGATTATATGTCTGTCTCCATGCAAGGTAATATCTTAAGAATTCCATCACTATTGTATAGCTATCATACTACCACAACATTAACTATCTTGTTAACTGCCATCATCTGATGTTGAATCCATTTCAGCTTCTCTAAATCTTGTTATTTTTTTAGATTACTTTGGCAAAGAATCCTTTGTATTTCACAGGGAAAAAAATCCTCATTAATAAATAATAATAAGCAATAATAAGATGTTCTTTTAAAACTCACCTTGAATGATTCTCTAGAAGAACTCGATGATGCATTTGATTTAGAACCAACATCTTTCAAACAAGCTGAGAAGCTTGAACCTTGGAGAAAAATAATGAATGATGAGTATAATGCATTGGTTAAAAATGAATATATTAATTTTTTTTGGTGTAGGTATCTTCAGTCATCATTTTTTTATTGAAAGTTGTCTTTCTCTTTATTATTAAAAACATGTGCAAATAGGTTAAGATTTTATATAACACTGAATAGAGGATATGCAATCATTAAATAGAATAAGATTATGAATAATTATTTTATATTTTTCATAATAGAGTCTAAGAGAAATACAAAGGATTCTTTGCCAAAGTAATCTAAAAAAATAACAAGATTTAGAGAAGGTGAAATGGATTCATCATCTGATGTTCAATCCATTTCACCTTCTCTAAATCTTGTTATTTTTTTAGATTACTTTTGCAAAGAATCCTTTGTATTTCACAAGAAAAAAAATCCTATTAGTTCTTCTAATTGGTTTATTTATTATATATTTTATTGATTTCCTAAGGGTGGCATACTTGTTATACCATGACCAATTGCCTAATCCTATCCATTGGGATATGGATTCACAAGTATACAGGCTTGACATAAAAATTACCTCTGTAACACACTAAACAACAAAAAAGATAAATAATAAGCAATAAAATTATTATTTATCTTTTTTGTTGTTTGGTGTATCAAGAAATGGAAATATGTTCATTGGAGGAGAAAAGAGGTAATGGATAATGGTCCATTTCACCTTCTCTAAATCTTGTTATTTTTTAAAATTACTTTGGCAAAGAATCCTTTGTATTTCTCTTAGACTCTATTATGAGAAATATAAAATAATTATTCATAATCTTATTCTATTTAATGATTGCATATCCTCTATTTGGTGTTATATAAAATCTTAACTTGTTTGCATGTTTTTTTAATAATCAAGAGAAAGACAACTTTCGATAAAAAATGATGACTGAAGATACCTACACCAAAAAAAATTAATATATTTATTTTTTACCAATGCACTGTACTCATCTTTCATTGTTTTTCTCCAAGGTTCAAGCTTCTCAGCTTGTTTGAAAGATGTTGGTTCTAAATCAAATGCAACATCGAGTTCTTCTAGAGAATCATTCAAGGTGAGTTTTAAAAGAACATTTTAAAATAATTATTGCTTATTATTTATCTTTTTTGTTGTTTAGTGTGTTATGAAGGTAATTTTTATGTCAAGCCTATATACTTGTGAATCCATATCCCAATGGATAGGATTAGGAAATTGGTCATGGTATAACAAGCATGCCACCCTTAGGAAATCAATAAAATATATAATAAATAAACCAATTGGAAGAACTGATAGGATTTTTTTCCCTGTGAAATACAAAGGATTCTTTGCCAAAGTAATCTAAAAAAATAACAAGATTTAGAGAAGGTGAAATGGATTCAACATCAAATGATGAATCCATTTCACCTTCTCTAAATCTTGTTATTTTTTAAGATTACTTTGGCAAATAATCCTTTGTATTTCTCTTAGACTCTATTATGGCATCATGCTCAAAGCTGATTGGCATGCTAAAATAGACATTGATCTCTTCCTTTCACCAACTGATAAATATATTTAAAAAATTTGGGGCTCTACTAACAAATAACTCTAAATCTTGATAAATTCCATTGCCTCTTTCAACTATCTAGAGTGACCCAATATATCCTCCTCCAACATGTGATTCTTTGTCATAGCCTTTACCACTACCATTATGACTTTCAAGATTATAACCAAATATAGATATATCATGGATACCTCCATAATCTCCATTCCTTTGATCATAGGCCAAGTTCGATAGTAGGTTGTTTCCTTCCTCATTTTATGCATGTAATGAGCTTGACAACATTTATTTTAGTTTTTTCAACTTCTAACAATAGAAGTGCATTATCATAGGCCTAAAAATTGGGTACCTTCTTTTGCATGTTTGAATATAAATTTGATGTAATAGTTGGCCTAAAAACTCCTCCTTTGAAGACCCACATGCAAGATCCATTCTAATGGTTAAATCATGGACTAGATGGAAGAATAGAATTCCATGGAAAAACTATGATTTGATAGATAACTGTAGAATCAAAAATTGACATTACTTTTTGGAAAAAAACAAATAAAGGATAAAATTATATCTCCTTTCCTTAAGATAGCAATGATAGATCATAACATGGGAGATGAAAATGTGGGACACATGATAGAAAAATTGACTACAAAAGTTGGAATATTTTGAACAATGACCACACAACAACTCAAATTTAAGGAATATTTTTTGGCCTAGGCTTAAATCACATGACAAGCCACACCATTGTTAGTAGAGTTTAGTGGCAAGAATGACAACATATAAAATATTTGTAGATATTTATAAATAAACTCAAAGGAATAACTAGATTTACAAATAGAACATAAAAAAACTATTAAAGATGGGAAATTATAAATACAAATATGAGACCTAAATGCTATATTTTTCATTCACTCAAAATGGTTTGATCTTCACTTTCTCGTATAATTGCTTATAAAATCTTTCACATGACTCTTCACTTTCCTCAAATGACTCTTCCTTTCCAAATATTATTTGACTTATTTTAGACACCTATTTTCTCCTTTTAATACAATTAATGAAAAGTTACATTGCCTTTTATCTCTACTAACACTCACCTCAACTTAAAATGTGTCTCGTTATGAGACACTAACAATTTGGGAGCCCTCTTTACATCATGTGTGGGACCAAAAAACCACTCTCCTTTTGCAAGATAATAACCCTTCATGAAGGATACAAGATGGATGCATCTAAATTCATCAATAATCTATGTCACATCATCATTTGGTAACACTAAAAGTGTCTAAGACCTTGTTTTGGGATTTTTAGGGCAACTTGTCCCTAAAACTCATTCACCATATATGGATATAATTATTTAAGTCTAGCTACCACTATATGGTTTTAAAAAATTTCCTCATGGAATTTTATAATTCCATATACTTCATAAAGGTCTCAAAACCTATCAACCTCCTCCATATGACACTTTTAGATCACTGTGAGAGCCACCTGTAGGTGGACATTTTTAGTATACAAGCAATAGAGATGAGATTTAGATCATGTGCATGGTGTATAGTTCTTCCAACCAATTATATACCTCCTCAAAATTTCTCAAATTTATTTTATTCACCTTGAAGGGATTGAAACAAGTTTAAAGACTTGCACCTTATTTTGATATTCTCTGATAGGCACCTATAGGTGTTGATTAGTATTAAAGTGTTGTGTGTAGAGTTGAACTAGTTGTCATACTCAATCAAATGCCATTTTAAGGACTTGGACTATTTTTTCATTCTTAAATAATATGTAAAACATATTAAAACTTCCCATTGTACCTCCATGACCATCCTCATACTTCAAAATGTCTCACTTAGTTTACTATGTATGATAGTCATGTAAGAAAGTATAACTGTGTTGGAGGTTGACTGCAACTCTATTGATCATATATTTTGAGAATGAGTTTTAAATGGGAGGTGGATTAAGAATACATTTGAAACATTAAACACAAAACCTATCATTTAATTGAAACCATTTTAAATAAATAAACCTTCTACAATTGGTGAAACCTCATTGTAATTCTATTTGGTGAAACCAACCTAATAATTAAACTATTTGATTTATAAAATCACTTCAAAAAATTTAAAAAAATATGGATAACATGAGATAAGTAAGTTGACATCCTGTATAATAAATTTGATCAATTGGATTGTATGGATAAGCTCATACAGAAGTAAAACCTGTAGGGTGTGGGAAATAACATGAAAAAATATATAGTCAACTTCTTAACCATGGTTCATAAATCACAAGAAACCATTATTATAACTCCTATAATGGATTTTAATCATACCAAGTTTAATATCTACCACCAAGAGCATTTATTCTAGAAAATCTCCTACTGGTTGTACCATTAAGAGACTTATTGACCAGTTTTGCATGTCTAGTGGAGTGATGGAGAAGATAGATAGTTTTGGTCTATTTTTGTCACTTCCAAAGTATTTAAATCATGTAAATTGAGTTAGGTAATTTTAACAGATATTCCATAAAATTCTCCCATGTTATACTCTTCCCTATAGGCCATACAACTTATAAACCTCCCTTTCTTTCAACTATTTTCTTGATTTCACTTAACACTTGAAATTTTGTCAGTTAGTACTGACACGGACTGATATGTTATAACATATTGAGCATTTAAATTAATTTTATAACATTTAGACACCTTGGAAAACCATACCACCTTTATTTATGACCCAAATATGACCCTAAAGTGACGTAAAATGACACAAGGACTAAATCTAACTATGACCAAGGTTAAAAGCACATTAAATCACATAAAATTGACTATAACACACCATATATCATGATAATAAACCCCTATATCAATTTTTGGATATTTTAACTTGTGGTTAAAATAGTTAACATTTTTGGCAATTTCCCATGGGTGGTATGCATAATATGCCAAGACCAGTAGCCTAACCTATCCATTGGGACATGGATTCACCTATACACTAGTTTGAAACATAATTTTTCATTTAAATGACACCAAATATAAGGAAAGACACACAAAATGAGCCACACCAAAGGGAAACAAACATATGTTCTTCTGGAACACTTATGGAACATAACATAACTAAAAAAAGACACATACACACACACACACACACACACCTATTCTACTATTTACAATACCTCACTCCCGAGGTGAAAACATATTACCATACTTAAACCATGGCAAAATATGGTTCCTATTTCATCTTTTTCACTCTATGAAGTCAATCTAGCATGAGAAGCATGTTTATCATCAATAACTTGCATATGTAGATGATCAATAAGCCTACCACCTCTATGTCTTATTAGGCCTACAAGTGGACTATTTGGAGCCATAATGAATGTTATTTTATTCTCTCCAAATATTTTGATTTGGGATACAATTTTATTTGTCTTTGTCATATTTGATCTACACTCCTCAAACTATAAAATAGGAGTGGTGACAGCTTCCTCGATCCTTACATTCTCTTGGGCATGATGTGTTTGATGTGTATAACCATAAATTTCTTCTTTTTTATGATCCAAAACCTTTTAATGTGGCCTAACTTTGGATTAATCTCTTGACTATTATTTAGGCACAACAAAAATTTCCTTAGACTCATGAGACTCCTCTTTGACTACAGGTTTTTAAAAAATAGATTAGCATACACTTTCATGTTGGATGGAACACTCAACAATATGTTTTTTATAATCATTATCAAAAACATTATATATATACTTTTTATAATGGGAAGTAACATTACTTAACTGGTTAAAATCTTGACATATGGCATTGAACTTTTGTAGTCATCGTCCTCTTCCTCATGAGTGTCATCATCAAGGGTAGATTCATCAATAAAAGGCATAAATATATCATTATTTATAATATGGTGATAAATCATATTCTTCAATCCATCATCATCATATACATGAATCAAGTAGTTAATCTCAACATCTTGTGGGAAAGGATGCTCAACACTTGCCTCAGCTCCCTCAAATAGTTCTTCATGGATGATATAAGTGCCAAGATCAGTTTGATCAAAGGATGCATAAGAATCATGATCATAAGTATCTACACCATATTCATCTAGAAACAAGTCAGCTATTCCCTCAATTTTAAAATCACCATCATCTACATTATACTCATTTTCATTGATTACATAATTTAAATTTGAACTTGCCTCTACATAAGGCTCAATGTGAAATCTAGCAAGAGGATAAGTTATTATGGTCACCTTGGTTCCATAGCTTATCCTAAATTCCAAGAAGGAATAATAAGATGAGAAGTAGCCACCTATCTTAGTGTAAAATCTCTTGAAATATAGATTTGAAAATGATCAGGAAGATCAACCACAATAATGTCTTGGGGGATGGGAAAATTAGGATAATCATGGAGGAAAAACTTTAATCCTTTGATAAACCCTATTTTCATAGTAGGTGGAAAATCTAACTAAAATAATCCTTTGATATGGGGTTCATATTTTAGGCCCAAATTATCAACTACAACTTTGGGCATGACTGATGTAGAGGAACCACTATCAACTATGCAAATTTGGACTAGCTTGTTACACACTTTGAGAGTGAGATAGAAAGGTTGAGGCTTCTCAAATTTGGTAGATGGTTCCATAATGTTGTTATGGGAATTTTTAATATATAAATGACCATGAATATTACTTGAATGTGAAGGAATAATAGGGATAATGGATATCTTTTTTTTTAAGAGCTCTTTTTAGCCAAGAATATAGAGGACATCCCAAAGGGAAATGGATGTCTTGGAATTATTCAATGAATCCACTATGTTTAGATCAGAAGTGCTTACCTTATCTTGAGTCCTTAGAGGAAAATAAGTTTTTTTAACTTGAGGAATTTAATTACTATAAGCATACCTTCTAATTTTTTGACTTGGAGAAGGTGCAATAGTGTTTAGGACTGTCATGGTTGTAGCCATGTTTTATTTCCTTGTAGGAGGATTAGATGAACTTATAGGCACATTACTATCACCTCATAAATAATTAATCTTATATATAGTATTATATACTATATAATTTCCTTGATTGAATACCATAGTTTCCTTAACTAGTATGTTGGTGAAGCTTTCTCCTTAAGGCTTCCACTCTTGACTTGTTTGCATCATGACTTCATCTTCAAATGATAGGAGAGGAGTGAATCCTCCTTGGCAAAATAAATATTTATCTCCACCTTAATTAGCATCCATGAATTGGTCTAATTTCCAATATTTTCCTTTCACTAAGTTTTTATGCACTAGTACCTTCACTCTTGTGTTGGTGGTGGAAGTAGGATTATACACATTAACAAGCCTATTGAAACTAGGTTGCACTTGGCCTCTCCCTCTCCCATATTGTTGTTGATATGGATAAGTATTTTGATAAGCACCTTTTTTTATATGATCTTTCCTAAGCTAGGATCTTAACATTTGGATTTTTACATATGGATCATGTCCAAATGCCTTCTTAAGATCAAACTTTGGCTTAGCATTAACATTAAAAATTTGAGCAATGTTTAGAGAACCAAATTATGCATTAGGAAGTAAAGGTATAGACACCTTAGGAGGTAGATTTCCATATTTAATGAGTCAATTATTAGTTATATAAGTAAATTTATTTCCATTTATAGGACATGGTAAGGATTATAATGTAAATATTCTATTTAGTGACATTGTGAAAACTAAAAAAGCTAAAGATATCCTTGATGTGTTCCCTAGGTGTGACATGCCATTCACCATTGAATGTAGGCACATTCTTTGTGGAATTATGGGGAGTGGTATCATATACATAAATATGGATTGGGTTATTAGTTTTAAAGGTAGGAAAGGCATGTTTTCTATCCATGATGGATTGGATTTATTCAAGTTTTTTACTTTCTTGGCTAGAAATATATTCTTGGTTTTCAAAGGGTAGATTAGGCTAATGATATTGAACTTCAAGAGGAAGTTTAGGATGAATAGTTTGGTTGATAGGATTGAAATATATACTATATGATGGACCATGAAGTATGAGAGAAACTCTATGAAAAAACAATGGTATACAACAAGATATTACCTTGAATGGATTTGTCAAATCTTGAGTAGCACACCAATTTATAGTTGATGTATTCAAGACCAACATTCACCTTAACAATTTTTCTTGAGGATAATGGGTCCCACTGAGCATGCCAAAAATATTGTCACCAAATACTTTACCCTAGAGGAGGTTGTTAAATCCTCTTCCATATTTGGTCAACATGTGAATACTTATAGGTATGTGGGTTTACCTATGGTATAAGTAGATCTCTAGGTTTATGGGCTAGCTTCCTGAATTTGCCTTGAAGTACTTATCACCTAATTAACTAATTGCTTATGAGAAAAGAGATATAATATTTAATGAAATAAAAATAATCTAAGGGAGTGTTACACCAAAATTATTTACAGAATAATATCATACTCATTTCACTAAGAAACAAGACCTACAACACTATCTTCAAAGTCATAAGATGCTCTAACATTAATATTTTAATATGGAGGTGATATGCATGAAAACTATCCAAAATAAGTGAATCATAGGTTATTTGTAGAGAATAGGACTAATTATAATTTATAATAGACCCATAAACTTGAAAAAACTTCATATGACCTACTAGAGTGGAACAACTTGCATCAAACATGAAAGGATTGAGAGAAAGAAATGATAGATAAATATCTCTTAGATATTCACTATAAATCTATTCACACACTTTTAAAATATGATATATGAACTCAAACCAAATTATATTTATTATTATAAGGTAAGGTATAATGTCAAAACGTGAAGGTCTTCACCATACATGGTGTGGAATTAGTCTATAAGAGCCAAAATGGCTATTACTTATATAATTTGAGAGAGGAGAGAAGATAATGAAGTCCATGACTCACTAAACCACTTGTCAAGCTGAGAGAAGGAGTTACATCTACAAGAGGATGAATTATGAGATAGAACATACAAGGTCTACTTTGACAAATGTCCCTCAAAACATGAAAATCCTTAAATGTGGCATACGACTCTTCATTTTCTTTCTTAGAAATTACCTTAATCATTTGGCCTTCCATGAGTGATATTTAATAGAATAGGTACAAATTCGATGATTGTAATGAAATATATGGGTTATAAACAAGCCCCAACATGTATTGGTTGAGCCCTTAATCATCAGGATTCTTCTGGCCAAGTGTTCTCACTACTTGTAGTCATAATCTCTCTCTTTTCACTCACCCTTCACACTTAGAACCAAAGAGGTTTTCATTTTTCCAATATAATCCATACATGAGAGTATATGAAACTTGTCAATAATCTTCATGCCCTTATATTCATTAGGTAGACCTTAAAAGGTCTCCCACTTAGAGTTTTTACCTTCTCACTTGGTGGTCATTCCTTGTTCACTATGCTAGTTTGGATTGGCTAAGATGAAGGTGTTAGTAGAGGCACTTTAGAACTTATCTGAGTCAGGAAAGGAACATGGTGAGTTATATTAAGTCCCATTATTCTCCCCAATGTGTATTTCATCCTTTAAAACCTTTTTGTACCTATAAGACACCAAAAATTGTTGAGAAAAGACATTTTATACCCTATTTGTACAAGTAGGGTGAAATCCAAATGTATGATAAGGAGACCTAGAGAGTTATTTACAAGATATAATTACTTCACAATCCATTATATCCCTCCTGGATACCTCTCATTCTTCATCTTCCCAATCAGGTCCTTAATAAGGGTTTTAAGTGTTTTTATCCCTTAACATTTGTTTATAAAGGTCTAACATTGAAACCCTAAAACAATTACACTAGAACACTATATAGGACCCTCTTCAACACTTCTTATATCCTTGAGTTCCCATATTAAGCCTCCATGATGTTTTGAGCTTCCCAAATTGACCTCTCGAGCTTCTCTCTTCATTATAAGTAAGTTGTCAAGTTCTCAAATCAAGAAATGACTCTCATGTCTATCTCTTTAAACCAAAGGTTATTTCACACCTTATATCTCCATATGAATGTTTCCCAACTCATTTCAATGCTCCTATATCCTTAGAGATGGTATTGGCCCTCTAATCAATCTTTAGTCCTAAACTAGACCTAAAGGACTTGATTGCATAAATTTCCACCATGTTTGTCTTCTAACATCGATGAGGGTTCCCCTATGTTCATATATATATATAACACAACTATTATAATCTCCTTGAAAGTATCTGAGTCTCTTTGCTACCTTATTTTCATGATTGACCTAATAAACATGCAGAGTCTAGTTCTCTAGTAGTGCCCTCTATCTAAGTTAGAACAAAGGGAACTTACCCTATTGTCTCAAGTTTTTTGACTACATGAGATGATAAAATAACTCATAGGGACATTCTTTAAAAAATTAAAGATCTTGATTTCATAAATAGACCCTCCAAACATAATGAAACCCTTAAGGCAGAATGTGTGTGACTTACTGATTGTAGAGTTTCCTATGTTGACTATAGGTGAATGAAAATTTACTTTATGATCTATTTTATTGTCTTGATACTTTCCTAATATGGTCATGCTATTTTGGATTCCATTTCAAACATGTCAACACTCAACTTTCTTTTATAGCTTTTCAAGATATGGATTTCTCTTGACTAGTGTTTGATAAGTTGTGACTATATGTTATGTTACTTGCTCCAAACTAGCATACATATAGGTAATCATTTGTATATCATACCCTATGTTATTGTTACACCATTTTATTGAGGTTTATAATTCCATTTGATAGTCATTTGAATCCATTCATACCATGATCATGTTATGTCAACACCAATAACACCATTATTAGGGTAACAAAGGTCCTTTAGGTTGCATTTTAACTCCTTGAAACCTATTTCACATGGTTTAGGATATCTTCAAATCTTTTAGTCTCATTAAATGAGTAACATGTATCCATATACTACTTATAGCTTAAGACTAGTACTCAAAATTTAGGTTCTAACATGTCACATTTCTTTGAAAACTGTAGCTGTGCATTTTAAGGTAAAATTAGGGTATTATAGGTTACTTTATAGGTCAAAACCTTGTAATCTTGTCCTTTTTTATTCTCTTTGAAAAATCGGTGCCTTATCAACTTTAAAATAAACACCTACCATGAATATATGTTCCTACCTTGCTATCTTTGGATAATGAGGTCACTTAGAACTCCAAGTACTGTAGTAAACAATGAAATCCTATAATGAACAATTATGTGATTTGGGATCCTTATTTACATCACTTGTGGGACAAAACACCCACTCTCATTTTGTAAGATAATACCCATTCATGAAGGCTACAATATGGATGCATCCAAATTCATCAAGAATCTATGTCACATCATCATTTGGTAACACCAAAAGTGTCTAGGACTCTATTTTGGGGTTTTCAGGGAAACTTGTCCTTAAAACTCATTCACCATATATGGATAAAACTCTTTAGTTCTGGCTTCCACTATATGGTTTCAACATTTTTCATCATGGAATTTTATAATTCCAAAAACTTCATGAAGATCTCAAAACCCATCAACCTCCTCCATATGACACTTTTAGATCATTGTGAAATCCACTTGTAAGTGGACATTTTCAATATACAGGTAGTGGAGATAAGATTTGGATCATGTGCATAGTGTATAGTTATTTAAATCAGTTTTAAACCTCATAAAAATTTCTCAAATTTATTTTCTTCACCTTCAAGGTCTTGAAACAATTTTCAATACTCCCACCTTAACATGATATTCTATTGTAGGCACCTATAGGTATAGATTAGTGTTGTAGGCCTGTGTGTAGAGCTAAACTAGTTATCATACTCAATAAAATGCCATTTAAAGGACTTGGAATATTTTTTCATATACTAATAATATTTCAAACATATTGATACTTCTCATTCTACCTCCATTACCATCCTCATACTTCAAAATGTCTCACTTAGTTGACTATGTATGACAGTCATGCAAGAAAGCCTGGCTATGTTGGACGTTGACTACAACTCTATTGATCATATATTTTGAAACTAAGTTTTTAATGGGATATGTATCAAGAATACATTAGATACATGAAACATGTGACATAAACCCATTATAGAAAAATAAAGCTTCTACAATTGGTGAAACTTGATTACAAGTCCACTTGGTGATATCAACCTATAAATTAAACTATTTGATTCATCAAATCACTTATAAACATGAAAAAAAATATGTAAAATATGAGATAAGTAATTTATAATCTTTTATAAGTAGTTTAATCAATTGTATTGTATGGACAAGCTCATACACAAGCAAAACTTGTAGGGTGTGGGAAATAACATGAAAAAATAGACAATCAACTTCATAAGCATGGTTCATAAAGCACAAGAAACCATTATTCTAAATCCTACCATGAATTTGAATTATAACAAGTGTAATATCCACCACCAAGATAATTTGACTTGGAAACTCTCTTATTGGCTGTGCCATCAAAAGACCTACTGACCAGTTTTGTATATCTAGTGGAGTGATAGAGAAGATAAATGGTTTTGGTCCATTTTTGGAACTTTAAAATTAGTTCAATCATGAAAATTGATCCATGTAAGTTTAAGAGATAATCCATAAGCCTCTTCCATGTTCCTCTCTTCCCCATAGGCTATACAACTTCCAAAACTCATTTTCTTTCAACTATTTTCTTGATTTCACTTATCACCTACATGTTTTTTAGTTATTAATGATAAGGAATGGTAGGGTATAACATATTGGATGTTAAAATTAATTTTATAATACTTGAACACCTTGGAAAATTGTACCACCTTCATTTATGACCCAAATGTGACCCCAAAGTGATATATAAATGACATAAGGACTAAATTTAACTATGACCAAGGCTAAAAGCACATTCAATCACATAAAATTAATTATGACACACCATATATCATTATTATAGACCCCTATATCAAGTTTTGGATTATAAGGGGTTGACCTATTTGAATTATGGTCAAAATAGTCAACAATACCCATCCAAAATATCTTGATGGGCACCTTAGAATATAACCCCCCGTTTAGACTCATCCTCAGTAGTATATACAAAACAAAAACCAAATGTACATTATATCTTATATATATCTAAATATACTATACATCCATCCATACCAAGTATATAAAAAACTATGCAACTATTCATATGTCAAAAACTTTAAATTTAAAACATTACTTATCAATAACAATGTCACAACCATAGTCTTACCATCATATCAACCACTGCACTATAAGATACCTCTATGAAAATACAAATCCTAGAGATACTACTCATACACATCATTTTCCTATCCTAATTTATCTCTCTATAGACTAGTTATGTCTAGCCTCCATCATGGGATCTCCATGTAAGACTGTTATCTCTTGTGTCCTCTCCCTCTAATAGTTATTCTATCTCTTAGGTGCCCATGGTGGTACCTATAGTGGAAACTATAGTCCCTAATATGGCTCCATATTAGCCTAACTTGCATATTCACCCTCTAAATATAACACCATCACATCCTTTATCTCTATCCTAGACACCCTCTATTATTACACTTGGCCCACCCATAATCTCACATGATGAGGTCTAATGACATGTATCTCTATAGGTACTCTTACACCCCCTCTACCTTTAGGCTCTCTAACATGCCATTCCCAATAAGCAAGCACTAGTAGGGGAGCAATCAAATTGGTAAGCCTAGTTATCTAAGTATATGAGCTATAGGACTTGGCTCCACCCATGAGGTATAATGCCCAATAATGTGCAGTCACATTAATCCAATAGCCATACTAGCCCAAGCCAACCACCTAGCCATAATATCCATATATGGATGCCATATAATCTTCCCATAAGTAACTATATATAAGGTCAAGGCATGTGGCACATCATGTACTACATGATCCTATTACCACCTCACCACTTGATATAACCTATCATACATAGCATGGGGTAACCCAACAAGCTGGTACATAGAAAAACTCTCATATTTTGAACTACTCAATAAAATCATGGGGACCATACTCTTCTACCCTCAGGTTAACATGCCATACATGTCATGAATGAGCTATACCTAAATAATTAAGCCCAAATCATATAGGGTGCCCTATTATAAGATTAATTGACATAAGACTATTGCATATAATGATACTTTTTGACCAATTTTGACCCCGAAGGTCAAGAGGTCAACCCATATAGGTAAAAAATTTCTTGTCATGTCTTGTTAACCTTATCCCTAACCTTTTCATGTCTTATAAGGTTTTAATAGAGTATTTATAAAGTCTTTTATCAAATTTTAAGGTTAATTTGATATAATTAAGGTAATGCTTTATCCTTATCTTAGATTAGTCTTGTAATTTCATGGTTTAAAGTGGTTGGTCCACAATTATGTCATATATCCTTAAGTTTCTCTTGAAGTCACTTTACCACTTAATCAACTTGTATAAACATTTCATGTTAGTTTGAAGAAGTTAAGGTTCTTTTGTAAACTTTAAGGTAAAATTTATATGATTGAAAAGTGATTTTAACTAACTAACACACGTTTCAAAGCTCATAAATATCAAACATCTATATAAGTACACTTGACAAGTTTATTGAGGGAGTTATCTAACTACATATATGTCCAGAATGTCAGAAATTATTCATATTCTTGTAGTTCAATGCCTAAGAAGAGCTTGTTAGGAACCCGTATAGACTTGAATATCCATTTGCAATTGAAAATTATTTTATAATGTCTATTCACATTCTCAAAGTCATCTTTAAGTTCAAGAAGCTATCATAGGTATCATGAAGGAAAAATATTCTTTTTTCCTCCTATCGATCTCTTTATAAGCTCACAAGAGATATTTTCATTTGAATAGTGTAGGCCATATAATTGGAGTTATATCCTAAGATCTTGACCAAATATAAGGGTCCTAGTGGCCTTCCTATCATTATCATTTGTTTTCAAATTTAATCCCATGTCTCTATGAACAATCACTAAGAGCTTGAGGGGTCACAAATTGACTCAAATTCCCACTAGCTTGGTTGTGTGTAATTTTCATGAAAGTTTTAACTTGTTGGAGTGTGAATGATTTTTTTTTGAGATTTATAAGTGTCTATATAACCATTTCACACTTTCATATTCCATCCTCTTGGCATGTGTGGCATTTAGAAATGAGTAAAATGTCTCCATAAATCATGGATTTAGGTTTGCACTATAGGGTTAAGAAGTTTATATAAGTTTCAATACATATCAATTATTATAAAAGGTTTTCATCATATTATAATCTTCCAATAATTCATAAAATCTAATCATTCTAGATCACCTTTCAAGAGGTCACACCATAGCTCACCTTGAAGATTGTGCATAAATTGCTTGTATAGAAATGGTTTAAAAGGTCTTAATCTTGTATTTTTATAGGTGTGTGATGTTATTGACATAATGATTAATGTTATAATCAATGTATATATGCTATCAGGGCTTGATATGATCAAATTTTCACCAATCACAAGTCAAAACCATGAGTAATGCAAAATTATAGGTTTGTAGACCTACAGGTCTACATTTTAGGATAAATTTTGTTAAATGTGCATCAATTCTAAGTTAAAAACATAAAATTTAGTGTCTCTACATTTTTTATGAGTTTAAATACTAGTGTATGAAGTAAGTTTCAAGACCCAATTCTAAAAAAACCTAAACAACCCTATAGACAAAACATGTATGCTTGAAAAGATGTAAGATTCTAACAAGTTATAGAGGGTCAAAGGAATATGATGAAATATTGACATGTGATGCATATAATTGTAATAAATTAGATATTTTTATAAAATATTCTAAACTATAAAATTTAGATAGGACCGCGAATGACCACTTATAGTCAAAGAATTAGTGCCACTTACAAGCCTCTTAGGATGATGATATTATGTAAAGTTATGGAGTCTAAAAGTGAACTTAATACTTTGATGTCATTTTAAGATGTATTATAACAATCATAATATTATCATGGTATATATAATTAGTTTTAAAATTTAGAGAGGTCTATCTTGGCTTGTTAGGACTAAATTCACACATAGGCTTGTGTGGAGGCTTGTAAAGAAGTTTTGGTTCTTGTGAGTGGATATAATGTTTCACATAAATAATAAAGTTGGGATGAATATAATTGGAATTAAAGAGGATTTGATAAGTCTTGAAAATTTATAAGAGTCTCAAGAGAGAGAAATATAGTGTCTCTGTCCTTAAAGAAAGGATTTCACTCCAAGATATACAGTCACACAGTCCTATCCACTTATAGGTAAAATAGTCTAATCTATACAAATTGAAAGGATACAAAGATAATGTTATAGAGTAATGAGGATAGTATCAAACCTATTGGGAACTCCTTCAAAAATTTAAGTATTTATAAAAATCTTATAGGATCGTGTGATCTTCCCTTTAGGCTAAGCAGACCTAAATGAATATACACATATCTATATTTATAATCATAATAAGAGTGATCTATAGGGTTGATATGAAAGTATAGAATCCATAATAAGGTTATTATAACCTAAAGGATACATTCATGAGGTTTTAGGTTCTTTTAATAGTGAAGAAAAGGGATCTCTCAGTCATAAAAACTTACAAGCCTAATGAGACTATCTAGGGCTACTTATAAAGAGTAAGTAATTGTGTATATACTGAGTTAGAAATTAAGGGTAAAGGTGAAATAAAAGGTATGTGACCTAAATAGAGACCTTAAAAAAATCCAAGGTTAGAGGAGTTAGTGAAAAGAGATCAAACATAGTAACTAGAGTCAAAATGTGGAATTTGCCTATAAACCTTAACATTAGCCAATGAAGCATATAAGAGATTTGATTAATATAAGGGGAGAAAATATCATTGTAAGAAGTAAAAATAAGTGTTACATACCTAGATAAGTCATTTTAAATTCAAGCCAAGCTCAAAAATAGCACTTTCATACCTATTTTATTTTCTAGACCTCAATAACTTAGTCTACCAACCCAAATTATAGTTTAGATTGATCATATCTCTCATGAGACAATGAATGGTGTCTAAAAATTTTTTTAATAATAGTTAACTCCTATGAACTCATGATTCATGGAATTTTTATGTTTATTCAGATCATGTGCTCTATGAACAATCCTTAAGACCCTAAGGCACTCACACACTGCCAAGAGGAATAGTTTTAACCCAATGAGAGAGAATGGACTCCAAATTGCATGAGATGAATTTAAGTGATATTGAAACCTATTGAATAGTATTATAAACTCATTGAAGATTCTCACCATGTATTTTTCTTATAACTCTAATTGTACAAAATGCATTTAATGATATGTTTTTAGGGTTTTAAGGTGAAATACAAGGTTTTGATCAATTAAACACATGAAAAATATTGGGGAAGATGAGTTGGGTTTTATTCTACCTTTTAAAGTCAAAAAATACATACAATATACCATTAAAGTAACCTACAAGTCTAGTTTTTAAAGGCAATTTGAAAAAGGGCTAGTTCCTTGGACCATTTCATGGTTCTCATACCTACATAGGGTCTCATGACCTCAAATTTGGTATGGATTATGGTTATAGACCAAGGAAAGTGGATCACACACTTTTTAGTGGTTATACTTTTATACCTAGATGCCTAATTGAGGCCTAATTGGGGAAAGAAATCAGATGGAAAAGCACACTTACACTTGGTTTTAGGTCATGAAAATTGGCATGGATATATAAGGGATATTAATTACTCAAAACCACCCTTAGTTTCCCATGAAAATACATACATTATTCCACATAATTAGGTTTTTATGTTTTCAAGGCTATAAGGAATTGAGTGATAGTGAGAGCTTTAGGTATAAGTTAAAGTCTTGGAGAGAGTTTAAGGCCTCTAAATGAGTTGTTTCAGGTCTGATATGATATGGATATGCCTTTCATGGAGAATAATTTAAATTATGAAGTCAAAGTCAATATTTTACACTTACAAACGAGGCGAGGCATGATAAGGGAAAGTGAGCTTCAAGACACCTAAGGGGTGTAATCATAATTGCAATGTAAGTTTTACGAGTTTCTGAAACAAGTTTAAAGTGTCAAAAATTAGAGAAGGACCAGTTCAACATGACTTGATAATCAATGAGGCCACTTGTCATCTTATAATCCAAGAGAAGGGATAGTTTTGAAGAGGGGACCAATGTGTCAAGAAAGGTTTGAAATCTCCATGCCACTTGGAGGAGAAAGCATATTAAGGAAAACAACATTTGTCTTGGAGACTTGATGGGACTATTTATTAACTTTTTATTGATTGTAACTTTCTTTTGGACACTTATCACTCTCTCTCCTATGCCCTTATCAATTTTTCTCTCTCACTTTTATATAAATTCAGCCTTGATATGCTATTTATGTATCCTCCACCTAGGTATGATGAAGCCCTTACTATTTTGAAACCTTTGATTAATGATAAAATTTTGGTTTTACCTCCTCTTTTGACTAGTTTTAATGTGTGTGCATGACTAGTTGATATTATCAAGTGATTATATTTACTTATATGATATTTTATCCTTTTCTAACATTCATATTCAATTTGAAATACTTTTTGAAGATCTTTTGAAGTGTCCATGTGAAGTGTGAAAGGATGAATGAGTTATCTATTCATTAGTGTCATTTTATGACCTATTGACTAGTCCTCCTAGCCTAAACATATTTCACTACCTCCATAATGAATATTTAATGTAGAGAGGTAGATTAGGAGTAGTGTTTTTTAGGTTAGTCTCATGGTTGAAGTGCACATGCAACTAGTTGGTAGTGGTCAAGATATTTGGTGCATCACCTCCATTAGAGTAGGTTTCTCTCTCTTTTCCTATAAAGTTAGTATATTATTGAATAATATTAATTGATACATCAAGAGAGCTATCCCTTTAACCTAGATATTCAATCCAACATTAGGCCACCAAAAACCTAGGATTGTCTCCATGTTATCTCAAATTTAGAAGTCTTGAACTACCTTCGAAGGGTGAAAATTTGGGATATAATAGTTTTGGCATGCCTGATGGGACTGAGGTCCAAAGTGGTTGAAGTATGTTTGGTGTTGTCCTTCTACATATAATCCTTTAGAGGAATTTAAAAAATTAATGGTGACCTCAAGATTATCACTTGGTTCTATCAACCCAAGCACTTATTCAAAGTAAGTTGTGTTTTAAAATCACTATCTTGATGAAGTTATTATGGTTGAGTTTTAAGTGAATTTAAATTTCATGCAAGTTGATGAGGCATCTCATGCCTATGGTATTATCAATCAACCTCACCATGATCCTTATCAGTCTTATAATGAGCCATATTATCCTTATCATGATCCTTATCAACCTTGTCATGAACCATATCAGTCTTATAACTAGCCTAATTTTCCCTCATATGATTCTAATTGTATATTTAAACATCCTTACCAAGACTTAAAATAGTCATAATCACCTCCTACTCCAATTCTAACTCAAAATTATGTTTCCCTTACCATATCCTTGTTGGAACTCAATCCAAATATGGTAAAGTCTGAAGGGATAATGAGAAAGTGGGATAGAGGAGTAGATATGATACCTTTTCACCTCATAGAGAAGATGATAAAATTAGTGAAAATGTTGATGGAAAAGTGATAAATTATTGGAGATGAAAATAAATATGTTATGATTGATGAGTTATATAAAATGAGAACCTTTATCCAATGGTGGGTAGATAGATTAGTGAGGTGGGAGAATCAAGAGATCCAACCCAAGTAATCTTAGCCATAATATCTTACCCATAGTCAATATTCTTATGTTATAAGACTCATTTAGGTTACACATACCCTTACTCAAGAAAATAAGATCACTTCATCTTGGAGGCCTTCTTGGACTATGATTCCTAGTTACACCATGCCAACTCTTGTGGAAGAATCTAAAACTATGTAAGTCCCTCCCGTCCCTCCTCAAGAGTCATCTTTTATTAATATCAACTTTTTTTTGCTCCTTGCCCTCATGAAGTCATTAACCATACTCAAATAGATCCACCAAGAGAGCCAATTCAATCTCCAAGATAACTTACTAGTTTCAAAGTTCCAATTTGGAACCAAGTAGTTAAGTCTTAGAAGAAACAAGAAGAAGAGTGCCTGGATAAAATTGAAGTCAAGGAGGAAGACCTTGTGCCTATTCAAGCCTCATATACCATACTACAATAACCTCTAGTTGTTCCCTCATGGAATCCAAATCAAGATAATATTAAAAGGAAGAAGAGGTGATTTTTGAAGAGGTTAAATGTTAAGCTACATCTGAAATTGATAGAGTAAATCATGAGGGTGAGGAAGAAGATCAAGTATCCATATCCCAAATCAACTTAATCTCTCTCTAAGAATTCCTAGAAGAGTCTTCCATCCCTAAATATTTAAGTTGAAAGATTACTCCCTTGGTTTCCAAGCAAACTCATGAGCATATCCATCACCATCCCACCATTTCCATTTTTGAAGAAGAGCCTATTCAATGGAAGATAGATAAAAAGGGTGCAGTTTCAAGTGATTTTAAGGAGAATGTGAAGAGTAAAATTCAAGTGTGTATGAAGAGGATATATTCATTGGTACTCCACTTGGGGAAGAAAAAGGCAATTTAGCTTTCAAGGATGAAGTGCAAGGGAATATTGAAGGAGTGCAAGCTAATCAAGCTATTACAATAAAATAAGAATCCTCTAAACATGTACTTTAGATTGTATCTCTTCAAGAAAGAGGTCAAGATAATGATGAGGACCTTTGGTAGCAATATTTAAACATATTCAATGAATTTAAGCCTCTTCAAGGGCCTAAAGGTCATATTGGAAAGATTTAGGATGTTTTTGAGTCTATTGTCTTACTTGAGAAACAATGTAAAAACCCTCTAGAGACCATTCAAGATCAAATACCTCATTTCATGAAGTCTCTAGAAGCTAAGGATGATGCTTCTCATATAATCCAATAGATGGTCATGTTTTAGATGGGTTAAAATAAAAATAATCATAATGAGAAAGATGTTGAAACACATGATGAGTTCATATTCATAGGTAATTGGTTTGATTTCTATTGTTTTACTTGAAATCATGCCAAATGGATTGGCAATCAACATGAGGATGAAGAAAACAAGACTAAGGATAAAGTGGAAGATTGCCTAATATTATTATTCATCTCATGGAGTAAAATGTCTCTTAAACTTACCTTTTGATCTAGGAGGAAGAATATATTTTTAGGTTAGTTATATATATTAGTTGTTTTGTTGTGTTTTGTATTACTTAAGTGCTTAGCTAGCACATGAGTATATCTTGTTTCCTTTGATTTATGTGTTGTCCTTATTTTTTGTGTGTTTTGAGGTCAAATTAGTTTGTTTTGTATTGGTCAAGGTCTGATCAAGTCTATATTTGAGTTCATGTGACTCCATTACCCATTGGATAGACTAGGCAACTAGTTTAGTAAGCATGACAAGCATGGTACCCCCATGAATGGCTAATTTGTTGATCAATTTTGACCCCCAAGGTCAAAAGGTCAATCCCTATATGTAAAAATTTCTTATCATGTCGTGTTAAACTTTTCCCTAAATTTTTCATGTATTATGAGGTCTTATTAGAGTCTTTCTAAAGTCTATTAGCAAATTTTAAGGTTAATTTAATAAAATTAACGTAATGATTTGTCCTTGTCTTAGACTAGTATAGTCATGTCATGGTGTAAGGAGGTTGGTCCACAATGGTGTCATAGGTCCTTAGGTTGCTATTCAAGTCACTTAACCACTTAATTAACTTGTATAAACATTTCATTTTAGTTTGGAGAAGTGAAGGTTCTTTCAAAAAAATTAAGGTAAAATTTTTATGAAGGAAAAATGATTTTAACTAAATTCCACATGTGTCAAGGCTTAAAAATATAAATCATCCATATAAGTACACTTTCCAAGGTTTTTGAGGGGGTTATCTAACTACATATATGTCAGGAATGTCAGAAAGTAATTAGATTCTTATAGTTCAACACCTAAGAAGAGTTTGTTAGGTACTTATACAGACTTGAATATCCATTTGCATGTGAAATTATTTTAGAGTGTCCATACATATTCTCTATTCCATATTCAAGTTTAGGAAGCTTCCACAAGTCTCACAAAGGTAAAATATTCATTCTTTATCCTATCAATCTCTTTTCAAGCTCACAAGGGCTACTTTCATGTGAATCATATAGACCGTATAGTTAGAGTTGGAGCCTAATATACTGATTATAGATAGGGATCCTAGTGGCCTTTAAATCCATATCATTGGTTTTTATATTTAATCCCCCATCTCTATGAACAATTGCTAAGGTCTCAATGAGTCAAAAAGTGACTCAAATCCCCACTAGCTTGATTATGTGAAATTTTAATGCAATTTTAAACTCATTGTAGCATGAGGAACATTGGTTGATGTCTATAAGGGTCTTTAAACAAATTTCACACTTTCATTTTCCATCATCTTAGCATGTGTGGCATTGGGAAGTGAGTAAACGGTCTCCATAAGATATGGATAGAGGTTTGCCCAATAAGGTTAGGATTTTTCTAAAGTTTTAATTCATATAAATGATTTTAAAAGTTTATAATAATCTTATCACCTTCCAAGAATTCATAAAATATTAGAATTTCATGCATCAAATTTCTAAGAGGTCACACCATAGCTGATCTAAAAGATTATGTGTAAGCTACCTATATAGAAATGGTTTGAAAGGTCTTAATCTTGCCTTATCAGAGGTGTGTGATGGAATTGAAATCATAAAGAAGGTGATAATAATTATATATTTATTTTTTAGGTTTGATATGATCAAACTTTCACCAAGCATAGGTTAAAACCATGAGGAATGTAGACCTACAGGTATGTAGACATGTAGGTCTGCATTTTAGGATAAATTATGTTAAATATGCCTCAAGTCTGAGTTTAAAAAGTAAAATTAAAGGAAATTTATTGTCTTTAAGTTTTTATTAGGTATAGGAATAGTGGATTAAGTATGTTTCAATACCTAATACTTAAAAAAACCTAAACATCCCTATAGGCAGAACATGTATGCTTGAGAAGATGTAAGATGTTAACAAGTTATGGAGGATCAAAGGAAGATTATGAATTCTCAACATGTGATGATGATCATTATAATATCTCAAATATTTGTATAAAATATTATAAACTCTAAAATTTAGATAATACCCCCCAATAAACACTTACATTCAAAGAATTACTACCATATACAGGTGTTTCACTAAAAATTTCTTTATTTTCATGTTTAAGAAAAGATGTAAATCTTAAAAGAAGGGTGAGGTTAATAGAAATTGGATATGGTTTTCACTCCATAATCCATAAAATTATTGATACTCCTCTTTTGTCTAGGGAGTATGACCTATAGATAAGAAAGCACACTAGAAAATGTTGGATTAGTGAGATAGTAGTTTAGACTACCTAGCGTGAGCTAGATCCAAGAAGCACAAGCTTATTTGGAGGATGTCAATCCAAAATTTTAAAAATAATTAAGTTATAATAAACTAAAAATAGATTATTTCATGAAATAATAAGTATTGAAATCAAATATAAGAAATGCCAGAAGAGAGATAGGTGATATTGACTAAAAATAATAATAAATGATTGAATACTAATGCTAAATTACTCAAACTTGATTCAAAAAATAATTTGAAGTTTTATGATAAAATAAAAACTCATAAAATGATATTTTGGTATGGTTGGATGGGTAAAATTAGATTTATATTATAAAATGACACACAATGACCATCATGGTTAGCTGTGACTGTCAATGGTTATTAACCATCAGTGGTTAGGTAAAACCATTGGTGGTTATTATAAAAATTGGTTTGGGAAAATAAGTCTATTGAGGAGAGTTATAGAGAGGTTTTGAGAGTGGTGTTTGGGTTGAATGTTAGTTTTAAGATAGAAATTAATTCTCAAAGGTATCTAGTTTAGGGAGTTGGGTGCTTAGGTGATTAGAATAGGCTATGGGTGGTTTTGGGTAGGAGATGAAGTATCTAGAGTTACAAAACTCAAACAAAGAGAATGAATTAAAAATAATGGGAATGACCCAAGAACTAAAATAAATAGATATAATTACTAAATATTGATAAAAATAAATAAATACTTGCTTTTAGATGTTGCTGGTCTGAGGAATGTTAAGGTTGGCTGAAAGCTATTATGGATCTTAGAGCAATATTAGCAGAGTAACAGTTCTTTGGATCAAATAGTGAGTTATATAATCACCCTAAGTCTCTAGCCTAGTTCATGGTACACTTGAAGCTTTTGGATTCACTTGGGAGTCAAAATATCTTGCACCAAAATCCCTCCATTCAACCTCCTTTCCATCTCTTAATATAGAGCAAAGGAACACTGAAATAGAAGAGTTTAATAAATAATTTAACAAATAGTCTAACATGAAATTTAACATGCATTGATCATGTAAATAATAGACTAAAATTAAACAGATAGTAATCAATAATTGAGTTTTAGTCAATTTATAGTTGACTCCTTCGATCATGCACTCTTGAGGTGGATTTTAAGTAACTATCAATAGTCTAGGTCAATTGTCAGTGATCAAGGGTTGACTACCGATGGTCAAGGACATAGTCAAAATTGGATAGATTTATCCAATTCCACTAATGATTGTTGGTTAATTCCTTAGGAAATGGTCCTAGGTTAATAATGAGAGCATTAGGACATGTGAAGAATAAGTCTAGGAGATCAGAGTTATGAACTACTAGGGTACAAATGGTCTCTAGGATAGATGTCAACCAATTAGCCATGGATTTGGCTAGGTGAGTTATAAATAGGCTTATTGATGACTAGAAATGCATTGCATGATTTTTGATTGTCTATATTTTGCCCTTTTTTGTTTCATGATTTGCATCCTCATATTATGAAACAAAAAAAATAGGTGTAATGGCTATTGGATAGATGCCTCGAGTATGGGAGGAGGTGTTCTCCCTCAAACCGAGATGTGATGAGTAAAAAATAGAGTCAGGTGTGGGTTTGAAAAATTAAAATGGGTTGAAAAATGGGTAAAATAGGTCTATGTAAGGGGGACAAATGACAAGTGAACTAGGCCACTGCATTTAGGTGTAGTGGATATGGGTGCACTCATAAACTCAAGTCATCTAAACAAAGGTCACCATGTTATCAGAGGTCTAAAAAGTGGGTGATCCTAAAAACATGGATTAGGTCACAGGTGTTGGAATTGACAAAGGGTAAAATCAAAGGCATCTAAAAGGTCAATGATCAAAAAAGGGTTGAGGTTGAGCATACCATCATAAATGGTGGTAAGGGTCATGAAAAAAAAGGAAAAGGTAAAGGTATCATGGTGTGATCATCACAAATAGAGGAATACAAGTAAACTAAAAGACCAAAAGGTGAGCTAGGTGGGTAAAGGGAAAGTGAGGCTAGGTGGTCCTAGGGAAAAAAGATAGGATGGGGTGTCCAAAAACCTAAAGTTAATGACTATCAATGGTCAGGGTCAACCATCGGTGATCACATAAGACCATTGGTGATCATAAAGAAACCCTAAAAAGTGACCAAAAAAGGTCAAATTAGGTTGTATTTGGTTAGTTACAACTTGACCTATGTAATTTCCATTATGATTATATGCAAAAATGACATCCAGTTTATCTTAGTTAGCTGAGCAAACTAAAAGACCAAAAGGTGAGCTAGGTGGGTAAAGGGAAAGTTAGGCTAGGTGGTCCTAGGGGAAAAATATAGGGTGGGGTGTCAAAAAACCTAAATTTAATGACTATCAATGGTCAGGGTTGACCATTGGTGATCACATAAGACCATTGGTGATCATAAAGAAATCCTAAAAAGTGACCACAAAAGGTCAAATTAGGTTGTATTTGGTTAGTTATAACTTGAACCATGTAATTTCCATTGTGATTTTGTGCAAAAAATGAAATCAAGTTTATCTTAGTTAGTTGAGTGAGGTGGGAAAACTGAGGTTGGACTATGAGGTGAAGTTTAATCGAAGTGGGCTAGGGAAAAGGAGAGGGGAGGATGCAGTGGAACAGAGGTAGAGATTAGGGTCACATGGTAGTTATGGTACCAAGGGTTCCACTATGACATCTGATACATAATGAGGTAGGGGATGCATTGAGTGTATTATATTTATTATTTTTATTCTTGTTGTTTGGGTGGTTGAAATTTGAGTTTTGAGGGTATGGAGAGGGAGAATTAGGTAGAGGTGTCTAATTATTTATAGGAATGAAGGTTGGGTAGAAATATATCAAGTGTAGACAAATTGTTTAGTTTGTATTCAGGTCTTTAGTGGTTTTTGGCTACACCTAGGGGTTTGGGGTCATCAATAGTCTTGACACAGTGACTGTCAATGGTCACTATTGACCATTTCTAGTCTATAGATGACTTTCAAATGGTCAATGTGTGTAACATTAGTGCTCCATGACTAAAACCATCAGTGGTCAAGGGTTGACCATCCATAGTTCTAAAAGAAACCATCATCGATCACCACTCAACCATCAATAGCTGGTATAAGGTTTGGAAATGGTGTAAAGTAGGATTAAAAATGGGTTAAGGTTTAGGATAGGAATAAAAGTAGGGGTTATAAATGGGTTAGGAATAAAGGTTAGGGTAAGATTAAAAGGTAAAGGGCATAGTCTATGTTGGAGGGGTAATGTTAACTACTTATATACTCAAACTACAAGTGAGGGAATAGTTATAGATGTGAGACCAAGTGCCTCAATTCTGTGATTAGGTATATAGGGCTATGATAGATTAGGAATGGGAACACACGATAGTAGTGGGCCTAAGAGGCATGAGTTTTTATTATCACATGTTGAGAGATGCAATGATGTTGGGATCCCTCATTGAGAGATGGGACCTGGTGACCAACACTTTATTTCTACCTACTAGAGAGATTACTATCTTACTAAAGGATATTTACTAGATTTTGAGGCTACTGATATGGGGTGAGTTGATAGAGCATATTGGCAGTGAGGAAAAAGATGTGTATATGGATTAGTTGTTTGAAGAGGACTTCATTTGTGTAAGATGGCATGCTAGAGGATTCCATTATGTGTCAATGTATCACATGGATAAATGAAGGATAAAACTTATCATGATGATGATAGCCATGACCTATTATTAGAACACAACTATCTACTAAGAGGGGGTGAATCAGTAAATCAACTGAAACCAATCTTTTTATACTTTTAAATTAGATTCAAAAGAATATGTAGATTAAAATATAACTGTAAAGATCACATATACACACACATACACATGACACCATATTCATACATGGAAAACCCAAAGGGAAAAACCATGATGAAAATAACTGCTAGAATATATTGTTATAATCTAGCCTCACATTTCAAAGCCTCACTGGAAAACCTCACTAGTTACATTTAAGAACACTAATCCTAAAGAAACACCAATCCCCTAATTTAAGATCACCAACTCTAAGGAAGCACCAACTCTCTAACTAAGCACTAACTCAGCTTAACCTCATTGGTTATAATGTTTAAGGGTACTAACCCTAAGGAGACATCAATCCCCTAATTGAGTACCAACTTAGCTTATCTAATGGCACCAACTAGTTAGATCTATAGAGATACAACTCTAGTATACAAAATAGATTCATAAATGAATCAAAATCTATTCTCTCTATTACAAGTCTGATATGTAAAATGCTCATATCATGCACATTCTCTTTATGCCTGATTCCTCTCTGCCCCTTTCTCTCTGTGTCTAGATATGTATCTATTTGACACACTTTATCTCTCTCTCACTCTGCTCTTCTATGTTACTATATTTTGTATTTGACACTCTTTAATAACAACTCATCTTTCTCTATAATTCCACCTCTATGTCTATAAATTTTTATTTGACATAGTTACTACTCAAGCAACTATATCCTAGATGTTGTATTTATAAGTAATGGATCTAAATTTTTCTTCTCTTTGTGTTCACATTCGAACTATAACACAACATGCCAATTTTGGACTTTAATTCATTAAGACATGACTTGTTAGTTCGCGTGTCTTTATTTCATGCATCATGAAATAATTTTAGGTCTCTTTACTATCTATAGCATATGATTGACTCAAATTTTGATGCACATTCTCTTTAATATAGATTTGATTGATTGGATCAGTCAATCTCATTATTTGTGTCAAGATTCATGGCTTATACACAAGTTCCTACATGTTTTTACATGTTATCATTTGTATTTAAACACTTTAAATATTGGCCTTTGATCTCTTTCTTCATGCCATCTCTAAACTCTCCATCTCCATCAGATCTTTGTATACTTCTTAAATTTAATGTTCCTCTCTTTAAAATTCATTCATCAATCTCCAAATCCTAGCTTCCATGTGTTGTTAGATATTCAAACTTGCATAAAGTTTACCTTGACTTGGTCAATAAATTTTAACACTTTCACCTCATATCACTACTTCATATATCTTTGGATCACTTCCACTCCCATTGATCTACTCAAACCTGTTGTGTCAATAAACATCAATCACTTTATAGTAATTGAGTCCATTTTATCCATTAGATCTCTTTTTCATGATCACCCATGATCATCAAATATTTTTACAAGATAATTCTTTATATTTTTACAAAACTTAAGGATATGACACTTGGCATAAGTGCATTGCTTCTATACATAGCTATCAGTTCTTGTTATTTAGACATTTGGCATCCTTGCATTGGTCCTCTATCTAATAGACTCATGTGCTTGTGACACTTGAAATTAACACATTCACTCAGAGGGACCTTTGACACTTTAAATTAATCAGTATCCATTAGATCTTCAATGTTTGATTAAGCATGAGCCATTTGATCTTCCAACTAGCTCGATCATTGACTCTGACAAGCTTACGCTCATTGAGTCTCTATTTGAAAAGATCCATGAATATGACACTTGTCACTTACATGCTCACTCAGAGATCTAGTTGATAATTTAAATTCATCTCATTCTATTGGATCATCTACCTATGATGAAGCATGAGACATTGATCAATATTGAACATAATATAAATTCTAAGACTTAGGAAATATTAAGTCCTTTGAACTGGTAATTACTAGGTCGAGGGACTACTTTCACAATAATGACAAAGGCTTAAGTTATAACTTAAGCAACAAGGTCTAGGCTATAGCCAATCACCATCAAAATAGAAATTACCTATTTGATGCCATGACATAAACCCTTAGGGTTCTATTGAGAAACCCTATCCAATTTGAGAGCAAAGATAATTCAATTTTGAGCTCATTCCTTCTCCTTTAAACCTGTGGACCACATATTCAATATGTTTATGAAAAAACCATAATAAATCTACTATCTATTCCTTTTAAAAATGTCTATATATGAGATTTGTAAAAGCGTGACAAATTTGCATGACCTTATGCATATTTTGTCTAAGTATGGAGACCATTTCTTTTTGCCTGGAAGGCTAAATTTGCACCTATATAACTTTTATTGTGATTATTCTCATGACCTATAAATTATCATATATGATCCTCTTACATAAGAGATTATATCCATATAACTAATTGCTCCTGAATCCTTCATAGGTGTAAGATATGTGTTCATAAAAATGCCTTTTCAACTTTTACTTACAACCTACAAATTAGATGAAGTGTTAGAAAACACTGTCAAAATACTTTGGATCCCTACTTTTCTCAAGAATATCTTTTGTTGCACTACATTACATGACCTAATATTTAGTACTTATAAATTAGTCACAAAAATGAATAGAACCATATGATCATTTTATCCTAAAACCTCCATGTGTGAAAATTTTGACCTCATCAATATGCTTACTTGGCTCTGTATATCCCTTTTTGAAAATTTGGCTAAGTATAAAAACTTAGTGGATTTTATCCTAGTAGCCAACTTTGCATCCCCATATCTTCAACTACACTTCATCTCATGGCTTCAAATATGGCACATAACAATTAGGTACTAATGTGATCATGACCATGTAACCATCTCCCCCATACTTGTTCACACATGGAAATGGTGATGTCAAAAAAATACCTTCTCATTTTTTCTATCATAGACCCAAAATGTCTAGATGAACAATGTGAAGAACCAAATGAATTCCACTCATGCACATAAGCACTCCAATCATCTTTGACCTCTGATAGGATCACCATACTCAACCCTGAGCATCAATGACATCCATAATCTCTCTTTTGACATTAATGACATGCTCGTAATGTCCCTTTTGACATCAATGAAAATCATATTACCAAAAATCTTCCCCTTTGTCATTGATGGAAAACTAAATTCTCTAATCTTCTAATATTCTACTCCTTTTCTGGCATTGCTTGCATTGGATTCTTATAAGTATGAACTATAACTATTCATATAAAACTTGTTCCCCATTAAGCAATGACGCATTTGCCTAAACTCAACTTGGACACTTTATCTACTTCTTATTTGACATTTTCAATTTTTCTTTGAACTTTTACAGAGAGCATTTTGCTTTTCTTCTCCCATAGAGAGCATTTACACTTTATCTCTCCCTTTGACTTCAATGTAAAAAGGACTCTTTCTTACTATTTATCCAAATGCTTCCCCCTTTATCATATAAAGGAGTTTTTTTAAGAATATTCAACCATCAATTCATTATAAATTTACACAACATACATATCTAAGTTGCCTTTTCTCTTCTTCTATAGAGTAACAAGGCTTTTATGATCCTTCTTCTAGACTTATGCTCCATCACTAGTATCTATTGATGTGATGTAGGAGCTATCACTCCCAAATTTTATCTCATTACATCACTTGAACATCTTTAGGTCTCCATACATAGTCTTCTAATCTTAGAACCTAACCAATTACAAATCTCCCATTGTATTTATGCATGGGGATTTAATACACTATCTAAAAACCTAAATTGGTTTGTTCAAGTCATCATATCAACCTGCTTGAGTTAACATCCATAATAGATATCACCTTATCTTTCAATCATGATTGAATCATCTCACATATGATTCTTTTCACATCATGCATAGCTCCTCAAGACATTCAAGCTATCTGAGTTAGCTCCCCCTTACTTTACTAACCTACAAATGATCAATACAAGACTTTGTAACATAGGATCATTTATTATATATCAAAATAGTACTGGTCTAAAAGACCAATCAATAATATACACCCTCTATATTAACTGGTATGATGATATAGAGCAAACATACTTACTTCTACACTTAGAAGTCTCCATATTCTACCTTTAGAACTAGATTTTATGAATACATTATTGGTACACTCATTCTCTCCTTGAATAAACTACATACACAACACTTGACTCATCTTGGCACACCAAATTAAATTGAGAGCATTCATTTCTTTCCTTCAAAATCTTTTAAATAGCACCACTTGTTTCTTTACTTAAAGGGGTTTCTTAAAAAGCATAGATAGAGACACCTTCCTTCACAATGTCTTAAAATAATGTGAAACTAGGATTTTCCCATAACTCCTCATATTCCTTCTATTTCTTGGTCATCTTGTGCTTTCTATTCTTCTTCTTATTCTTAGGCTTGAGAGAATAAACACGCTCATCCATTGCACTATTCTCCTTTTCTTCTATAATGTGATTAATAATACATGGAGACAATATGGATCCATGACAAACTTATTCATCTAATGAATCTTCCTTATAGCTTAGAATCTCATCACTAGGCATAGAATATTGATGTTCTATGCATGAGACTTGATGAGTAATAACATAATTTTCACTTAAATCTTTACATACCTCAGAAGTATCCATAGTCAACATCTTGGGCTTCTCCTTGAGCTTAGTGTTCTCATTCTCAACATGAGTAGACATTGAGAGCTCTTGACATTCTTCAACCTCTATAGCATTCTTCATCATGGCTTAATATTTCATTTTACATACATGCTTGGGTTGATTATATTTCCTATTGGGCTTACTTTTCTATTTTTCAAACACTCATGAAACTTTATTCACACTAGGAGGCAAGCTTTTATTCATACTCTATACTTTTGATCTTAAAAAGCTTGTTCTATAATGTTTAGCTATGTGACCAAAATTATTTCAATTATAGCACATTACATTTGTATCTACCAAGGGTGAAAATAATTTTTTTCTTGAAAAATTAGCTCTCCTTATAGGTAAAACTTTATAATTACTAGCCTTATGACCAAAATGATTACAACTATAACAATATCCATAAAAAGATGAGTAATACCTGGTCATACATTTTCTTTTTACAGGATGGGGATTTGTTCTCAACTCTTACTTCTTCAATTTGATTAACCTTGTATAACCATATGAATTAGTTACCTTTGTCTTATACATCTTTCTTGATTTTATAGATATGGACTCATTATTCTTTTTCCTTTCCTTAGGCTTCTTTTCTCCTTTAGTATTCTTCACATTAGCACTATTTGCATATGTCTCTATTCCCTTTCAAGATTTATATTTATTTTCTTCTAATCATCTTTATACTATGAAGTTTTCATATAACATAGCAAATGTAATGGTCATGGGACTTTTTCCTTTTTCATAACCAAGACCAGATTTCCCTTTTGATGGATTTTGAGAGCTGATCTATTCATCAAGAATATCTGATCCTCCTTTGAGCTTGAGATCTTTGTATATTTGTTATTTATCCTTTTAAATCTCTTTTCTCAAAGCCACTATCTCTACTTCTATCCTCATACATTAAATATAATTAAGTTCTATTTCAATTTTGACTACATCTTCTATTCTTGTGGCCTCTTTAACTTATGTCTTTATGTTTATCACCATCTGATCAAATTCTTTAAGACTTTTGGATAGTTTTTTAATTTCTTATTTTCCAATTTTCTTTTATCTTGTGTTATCTTTTATCAACTTATCAATCTCATCTAGAGCACAAATGAGTTCACATTCAAGGTCCACTTCTCCTTCCTCTTATTAATTAGAATCTTCAACTTCTTCTTGATCTAGATCTACACAAGTTGATCTTAATGCCATTAACATGGACTCATTTCGCTCAACCACAAAGGTACAATCATGGTCATCATCTTATCTATCATTATCATTGAATGAGTCACTATCTTCTCTTATATAAAATATTTTAATTTTTTTAAAGAAGTTACTCCTTTTAGAATAATGGGGTTTCATTCTTTTGCCATCCTCTTCTTGCTTAGAGTTATCCTTTTTCTCATAAGGTCATTTAGAATCAAAATGTCCTACTTTACCACAATTAAATAATTTAAAGGGTAACTACCTCTACACTTTTTAGATCCTCTTTTCAATCTTCTAACAAAGTTGGCTTCTTCTTCATTAGTCTCTTTAGATCTGGATGTAAATGCTTTTGCTTTTGCATGCTTAGATGCTTTGAATGCAGATTTTCTCTTAGAAGTATCTACTTCTCCCATTCTCATCTCATAGGCAATGAAGGTTCCATGCAACTCATCTACTATGAGCTTATCTAGATTTATTTCTTCCTCTATTGCAAAGATTTTAGAATCATACATTGATAGAAAATATCTTAGGACCTTTTTGACAATCATTGATTCTTTCATTTCTTCTCTAAGTCATATGATTGCATTCATTGTTTCATCTACCCTGATGAGGTAGTCTATAATATTCTCTTATTTAGTCATTTTAAGACTCTGAAACATTCCTCTGTATGTTTGTAGCTTGGCTTGATTTACCTTGTCATATCCTTCATAGATGTTCTTCATTTTGTTCTAGATATCTTGAGCATTTTGACACTGCATCACTTTGACAAATTTTGAGTTTGATAGTCCATAGAGAATAAAATTCTTTACCTTAGAGTTTATTTCATATGAATTTTTAGTAGCCTAATCAGTAGGAGTTATAATAGGGTATATATATCCATTTACTATAGACATCCATACATCAAACCCTAATAAGGTTAAGTGTGCTTCCATTCTTATGATCTAGAGTGAAGAGTTAGATCCATCAAATTGAGGTGTTTTGTTTGATGAATATCCTTCTTAACTAGCCATTGTCTTCATTGTTTAAATATCTACTTGAGTTGATTAAGCTTTTTTCAAAGAACCTTAGGAGTTGATACTAATTTTTTAAAGACAACTATCTATTGAGATGGGAGTGAATCAATAGATCAACTAAAACCAATCCTTTAATATTTTTAAAGCATATTCAAAAGCATATGCATATTAAAGGATAAATGAAGAGATCACATACACACACATACACATGACACCATATTTATATGTGGAAAACCCAAAGGGAAAAACATGATGAGAATAGCTGCTAGAATCTACTATTCTAATCTAACCTCATAGTTCAAAGCCTCACTAGAAAACCTCACTAGTTACATTTAATGATACCAATCATAAGGAGACACCAACCCCCTAATTTAAGAGTACCATTTATAAGGAATCACCAACTCCCTTATTGAGCACCAACTTAGCTTAACCTCACTGGTTATAATTTTTAAGGGTATCAACCCTAAGGAGACATCAATCCCTTAATTGAGTACTGAATTAGCTTGTCTGATAGTCCTAACTAATCAAATTTATGGAGCTACAACTCTAGTATATAAAATAGATTCATAAATGAATCAAACTCTATTTTCTCTATTACAAGTCTGATCTATAACGTGATCATACTAAGTACATTATCTTTGTGCCTTCTTCCTCTTTGCCTCTTTCTCTTTGTGTCTAAATATGTATCTAATTGACACATTTTATCTCTCTCTCACTCTAATCCTCTATGTAGCTATATTTTTTATTGGACACTCTTCAATAGTATCTCATTTTTCTCTACACTTCTACCTTTATGTCTATATATTTTCATTTGGCATAAGTAAAAATCAAGCAAATGTATTCTAGATGTTGTATATATAAGCAAAGGATCTAGGGTTTACTTCTCTTTGTGTTCACACTCAGACTGTAACACATCATATCAATTTTGGACTTTAGTTAATTAAGACATGAATTTTTAGTTCATGCATCTCAATTCCATGTATCATGACATAATCGTAGGTCTCTTTACTATATATAACATCTGATTGACTCAAGTTTTGATGCATAGGCTCTTTAATATAGATTTTTGTGGTTGGATAGATCAATCTCAATGTCTCTATCAAGATTCATGGCTTATATGCAAGTTAATGCATGTTCCTGTATGCTACCATTTATATTTAAACACTTTAAATACTAGCCTTTGATCTCTTTCTTCACACCATGTCCAAGATCTCTTGCTCCATTGGATCTTTGTACACTACTAAAATTTAATGTTCCTCTCTTTAAAATGTGTCTGTTGATCTCTAGATCCTAACTTCCATGTGCCATTCAATCTTAAAACTTGCATGAACTTTACCTTGACTTGGTCATAAAAAATTGACAATTTTGACCTCATCTCACTGCTTCTTATATATTTGGATCCCTTTCACTCCATTGATATACTCAAACCTGCTCAATCTTTAACTTACCACTATGTTGGTAAACATTGATCACTTTATATAATTTGATTCCATTCACTCCATTGGATCTCCTTTTCACAATCACCCACACACTATTAGATCTTTTGACAAGCTCATTATTTATATCTATCCAACCCTTAAAGATATGACACTTGGCATCATTTCATGCCTTATATACATAGCTATTAGTTCCTATTATTTATAAATTTGGCATCCTCATGTTGGTCCTCCATTTAATAGACTCATGTGCTTATGAAACTTGGCATTAGCATGTTCACTCAAAGGGACCTTTGACAATTTAAATTCATCAAGCTCCATTGGATCTTAAATGTCTAATTAAGCATGACCTATTTTATCTTCTAAATAGCTTGATCATTAATCTAATAATCTTACGCTCATTGGGTCTCTATCTAACAAGATTTTTGAATGTGACACTTATCACTTGTGTGCTCACTCAGAGATCCTTTTAACAATTTGACTTCATCACACTCTATTAGATCATCTACGTATAATAAATCATAGACTGTTGATCAATCTTAAACATAATATAAATTATAAGACTTAGGAAATATTTAATCCTTTGAATTGGTAATTTCATGGTCAAGGGACTAGGTTTTCAATGATGACAAAGGCTTAAGTTATAACTTAATCTACTGGGTCCAAGCTATAGCTAATCACCATCAAAATAGAAAGTGCCTATTTGATGCCATGACATAAACCCTTAGGGTTTTACTAATAAATCCTATATAGTTTGAGAGAAAATATAATTCAAATCTAAGATCATTCCTTATCCTTTGAACCTATGAACCACATAGTCAATATGCTCATGAAAAACCCATAATAGATCTGTTATCTGTTCCTTTTATAAATGTTTATATATGAACTTTGTAAAAGCATGAAAAATTTGCATGACCTTGTATAGATTTTGTATAAGTATGGAGACCATTTATTTTTTCTTGGAAGGCTAATTTTGCACCTGCATAAATCTTATTTCACTTAGTTGCATAACCTATAAATTAGCGCATATGATCCTCTTACATAGGGGATTACATCCATAACCAATTACTCCTGAAGCCTTCATAGATACAAGATATGTGTTCATAAAAATTCCATTTTAGATTATTCTTGTAACCTATAAATTTTACTATGTTTGAAAACACTATCAAAATACTTTAGATCCCTACTTTGCTCAAGCATATCTTTTGTCGTGCTATATTGTGCAACCTGAGATTTAGCACATATAAACTAGTCACAAAAAAAAATAGACCCATGTGATAATTTTGTCCTAAAACCTCCAAGGGTGTAAATTTTGACCTCATTAATATGCTTACTTGGCTCTATTTATCCCTTTTTGCAAATTTGGCTAAGTATAAAAACTTAGTGGATTTTGTCCTAGTAGCCAACTTTGCATCCACATATATTCAACTGTACTTCATCTCATGGCTTCAAATATGGTACATAATAACTAGGGAATAATGTGATCACAACAATATGACTAATTCCCCCATAATTTTTTACACATAGAAATGGTGACATCAGAAAAATTCCTTCTCATCTTTTCTATCATAGACAAAAAATGACTAGATGAACAATGTGAAGAACTGGATGAATGCCACTCATGCACATAAGCACTCCAATCATCTTTAACCTCTAATAGGATCACTATGATCACCATACTCAGCCCTGAGCGTCAATGAAATCTATAATATCCATTTTGACATGAACAACATGCTCATAATGTCCCTTTTGACATCCATGATAATCATATTTCCAACACCTACTATGCACTTCTTGATTCTAGTAGTGGAAAATTTCCCTTTTTATTGTTAGGCATTCTTGTAGACATGTTGATGGAATAGATAGTATTTTTATGGGTACCTATCCTACTCATTTATATCTATCAAGAGCTTTGGGGATATAGTTTACACATGTGATATGGCATTAACATCAACTTTATGCTTCCATATTGGGCATATGAGCACATCAAGGTGCTATGACTAAGTGGATTATCATAGAAAACATGGGACCAGGGGGAGTTTAGAGTGGGATTAATGTGATGGAGAGGTGAATATACACTTATAATACTAGGGGGAGTGGTATAATATCTATAGTGGCACAAGCATAAGTTAGAGGCACTAGTGGATGGGGAGGTTATTTAAAGGCCATATACCAGATTACTAGTATGTGTGAGCTATGTTAGGCAGACCTTGTCACGATAGAGTTATAAATGGATTTATGGGATATAGGAGCATGAGGTAGAGTTTATCCCATTTGATAGGGTGAGGACATAATTTAGGTTAGTTTAGGGTATCTTAGTGCTTTTGTGAGGTATAATAGAGAGGATGTTGAGGCACCACTACCTCCTCCACAGCAAAAGGAGAAGAGATTAACCAAAAGTTGATACTAATGGTGGTATATATTGATTATATAAGTCTGACACTAGATTACCTTGTATGTTTTTAGGTTCATTATTCATTGGTAGTGTTTGTGAGAGATGGTGTATAGTAGGCTCCTGATGTAGACATGGAGGAAGATGGGACCAAATGGATGTGGATGCCCTTGATAGGTAGATGATCATCATGTAGAGAGATTAAGTGAGGGTATCACTAGATATAACATAGAAAACTCTAGTAATGGAGACTGTAGAGAGAGATACAACATAGGGCTAGGTGGTTATCCTTACATAAGAGAGGAATATAACATGAGTGCAGCTACCCTTGGTTACACAAGAGAGGGATGCTTTGAGATAAGTATAAGGGTGGTCGCATTCACCTAAGGGACCATCAAGGACCATCCCTATATAAAGGTATGTGGCCATGGTTTAGGAGCTTAGATACTATGAGGCACTAGTCTTTAGATAGCTTCCAGATGAGACTTGATATGTTGAGTACAAAGCAATAGTTACTAGGGATATAACATTGCTACAATGGGTTAGTGGGAAACATCTATAAGTGCAAAGATAGGTCTCAAATATTGACAAGATCTAGGAGGTAGTGGTACCTCGGGACCTTAGACTCTTATGAGACTCTCTAGTTTGATGTATGATATGATTTTGATACTGGCCTACGAGCTGATGCTGTGAGATGTACACATTTTGGTGAGACATAGACATTATTATTATATATGATTATTTATTATTATGACCTTATTGATGTGATTATGGGTTATGAATGTTTTTTATGGTTATGGTTATTTATTTGATGTTCATCATGTGATGATGTTGTTTATGATATGATCATGATTTTATGAATATCACTTTTATCATGAGTAGATGTATGCTTTGTTATAAATGTAGATGTTTTAAATTAATAAATATATGCTTTCCTTATTTATATATACATGTGATGGATAACATATGTGATGAATCATTGTTTTATAAATGGTTATAAATGTGATATATGATGATGATTAATGAGATGTGTTGGATGCTTAGATAGATGAGATGATTTTTGACATATGAGATGGTTAATTTATTAAAATGTTTTTATGGCTAAAATACTTAAACAAATAAGGTAAAGGTAAATCATTAAAAAAAACATAAAATTTTGACTTAAATGTTTTTTAATGAATTACATTTAATTAGATGAAGGTTGATTAGTATTAAAAACATAGATTAAGTTTGGATTAAAAAACCATATGTGAGAAAAGACAATAAAAGATAAAAAAATCAAAAGATAAATGTATTAATGAATGTAACAATAATTAAGTATGATAAAGATGGAGACATATTGCTATTTTACTGGTGAGGACCAAAACAACAATAATCTAGATCAACTTATGAACATAATCCATTCACATGCTTCACATCAATGTTTGATGGTTGGTTAAAAAGTTTATTGATCACATACTGTCAAGTAAGCTCAAAATACCTTATTTTATAGAGGGTACAAAAGAGAGATGGATGATAAAGGAACCTTTGTGTGAGGTTAGATTTCCTCTTAATAAGTTTCCAAAGGGTAAGTATAAACAAATCTATGTCATAAATGGCATAGACTAATCGATGTAGGAAGTCTACTCATGAAATCTGATTATAGCTTCCAAATAATGGGTCTTTTGATATTTTGATATTGATTTGAGAGGTCAGGGAAGATGATTGATGTGAGAAGATTATAATAAATTTATTGCTTTGGGAAATGCTTTATTTAGCCATCCTTCAAGGTAGTGGTCTAATATTTTTGAGATTTGTGTTATTATTTTTGATAGATATCCTTCAAGGAAAAAATCTACCTTATAGGAAGAAATTTTGATTGATTTTATTAGTTGTCCTTCAAGGGAGCAATCTTTGAATGCTAGGAATGACCCATAAGATATATGATTTTTTGTTACTGTTTAGACATAGAATTACTTATATAGGATTGAAGGATTACCTTTTTGAAGGAAAAATGAAATCACAAGAAGGTTAAAATATGGGGTAAGAGTATTAGTTGAGAGACAACAACCATGAGATTCCATCCTATTAGGGGTGAAAATTATCCATGAGAATCATGCCATGGGTAGAGCTATGGTACAACTATGGTGGATAGTCACATGATTCTATTCTTTTATAGGGTTTCCTCAAAGTGAGGGGATGAAGGTGAAAATATAATAAAATAAAGGACTAGCTTAAGTTAGAAGGTGAGTTTGATCTTATTTAACAAAAGAAAGGATGTAGATTTGAAACATTGAGAGGCTTAGGCTCTATTTTCTCCTCAAGAGAGGATAACTGATAAGCTCTTGATCCATACTTGTGAATTATAATATAAAGTCAGATCTAATTGAAATAAAACTTAGCCCACTTTCTTTTCTTGATATTGGTTACATGTTGATTCTCCTTTTAGATGAGGTCACTGATGTTGAATTCTCATTCTCTGAGGATTTTGTTATAGGCATGTTTGATTCATACTTGGTAGACATGAATATGGTTAAACATGTCTAAATGATTCTCTTCAAGTAGCTGAAGTTGGGATACATGTTCCTGATGATAATTTCCCTTAGAAATGATTTCTTGTAGGGATATAGAAGGAGGAAATTTAGACTTCGAGAGGAAAGAAAACCTTTTCTCAAAGATATGAAAGAGAGGGGTAACAACCATAGGGGTTTGAATGCTAGTATGATATGCCCATAAGGTGAAAAGGATGTGTAAATCTTAATCCTAATCATATGCATTAGCTATCTTAGTTAGCATTTTGTTAAGGGTTTTGTTAAAAGCTTCATCTTGTCTATTAGCTTGTGGACAATAAGGTGATGATAAAATTAACTTAATACCAAATGCATCACAAAGACCCTAAAAAAATTTATTCTTAAAATATTTACCATTAAAAATTATAATTTATGAGGAACACCAAAATGGAAAATAATGTTATGGTTAATAAAGTTGATTTTTTTAACCTTGGTTGAGATGAGAGGAATAACCTCCACCAATTTGGTGAAATATTCTATCATAGTGATGATAGAATGATGTTTATAAGAATATTGGGGGTTAATTTCACCAATGAGATCCATTCCCCATTGTGATATGGGCCAAAAATCTTTGGATACTTAGAGACTATGGCTAGGCACATGATGTAAATTGGCATGTTGTTGACATTTAACACACTTCTTCACATTATCATAATATTCTTAGTTGAGGGTGCACCAATAGTATCCAAGGTAGAGGATACATTTAGTGATAGCTAGACCACTAAAGTGTCCTCCATAAATCCCATCATACATTTCCATGATATCATGAGAGGCTTTGTGGTTATGTAGGTCATGAAAAAGGAGACCATCAAAACCACATTATTAATTAATCCCCCCTAGTATGGTATAATGTGAGGTGATTTGTATAAATTCTTTTCAACTATTCTTAGAAATATTGGGAGACAGAATGGCTAGGTTAAGATAGTCAAAAATCTACTTAAACCAAAGGTCAGGTTGGGTCTCCTCCACATTAAATATGAAAGGAGGGTTTGATTTGGTATAAGAAGACTCAATAAGATGATGGATAGAAATAAATATATTAGATTTAGAAGGTGTAGATGGGATATGGGAATTGAGATAAGCCATTATATTATTGAGCTTGTTCATATATTATAGAGTGTCTTGGATAAGGTAATGTTCAATTGATTTTAAGAGTACATCGACTAGCTATTTATACTATTGTAAGATGTCATTTTTAAATTGATAAGATCTATTGATGTGATTGACCATGAGTTTGTATTCACTAAAAATATTGATCATCTTGATTCCTAAGGGTAAATAATTTTGGAGACCTATCATTAGGGCCTCGTACTTAGCCATGTTATTGGTAGAATCAAAATCAAGCTTGAAAGATAAAGGAAGGTGATCACCATTGAGGAGGATGAGAATGATACCAATACCCCCACCACATTGGCACTTTAATATTTCAAAGATCATGGTCATTTGATAGGTGATGTCCTTTTGAGAAAGAGTCATAATGGACTCATCAAGAAACTCAAGAGGAGAAGGTTAGTTATCCACTAAAAGTACTTTAGCCAATTGGTTGTAAATGAATTGGACTTTAATTAAATTTTTATGGAGGAATTCAAGATCAAAATAAATTAAAATCATGATCTATTTGGCCATACATAGGTTTTTTTATGGCTTGGAATGCATATACTTGAGTAGGTCGGTGTTGGTTATGACATAGGTCTTGTGGTTGAGAAGGTAGTGGTAGAGTTTGGAGGTAATGAACACTAAGGTAAGGTAAAGTTTATCGATATGGGTGTACCAAGTTTTTTACTCTATAATAATTTAACTTATATAGTAAAAAACTTGATCTTTTTTCTTATCATCATGATGCACAAGCATTGAACCCAAGGAGTGGTCGGTGGTAGAAATATAAAGGTAGAAAGGTTGATCCTCTTTGGGAGGAATGAGAATGGGTGGATAAAAAAGGTATTATTTAAGTGAATCAAAGGCATTTTGATAGTATTTATTACAATTTAAATATATATCTTTCTTAAGAAGGTTATGGAAAGGTTAGCATCTATCAGATAGCTGCGAGATGAAGTGACGAATGGATTAGAGCTTCCCTTATAAACTATAGAGTTTCTTGAGTTTGATCAAAAGAGACATGTCAAGGATTACTTTGAATTTAGTGGGATCAACTTTGATTCCTCAAAGAGAGATGATAAATACAAGGATATTTCTTGATAAGACCCTAAAAATTCATTTCTTGGGGTTAAGGTGAACATGGTCATCTACATAATCCTCTACAATTTTGTGAATAAGGTCATGGAAGATGTAGGTCATAGTGCACTAGTAAGTTACACCAGCATTATTTAGACTAAAAGGCATGACACTATATCAAAAGGTCCCTCAAGGGGTAATAAAGGTAGTTTTATGTTGATCTTTAGGGGACATCAAGATCTGATTGTAACCTAAGAACCCATCTATAAGAGATATCATCTCATGGCTGGATGTAATAACAAGCTGGTTAATGCTTGGTGAAGGGAAGTCATCCTTCAAGAAATTAAGGTTAAGATAATGAAAATCCATATAAATTCAAAGTCCACTTATTACTTTGGTGATAGGAATGACATTCAAGATCAATTGGGATTAATCAATGGGTTAGATGAAATTTATAGATACAACGCATTGATGATCTTCTTTGACAAAAAGGGCTATGTGAAGGTGCATCTGAAAAATATTTTACTTGAAAGGCTTGGTATCATGGGTAATGATGGAAGGGTTTATTCCTATCATGTTACTATAATACCAATAAAATGCTATGCTACAGTCTTGTAAGGAGGGGAAATCTTGATGCTTTGAAGATTCTAGCAATTGTCCAATTTTGACAATGTACGGGTTATCCTGAGTACCTAAGTCAACATCCATGGTGAATTTTTTCAACATGTTTAAATTCTTAGGAGGTAGATATTTGTGAATAGAATAATATTATACACCAAGATAGGTGAGAAGGGAATCATCACCCTGATACCAAATGGTATTAATGATAGTAGAGTCATCTTCTACCATCATAGGATGAGTCAAAGGAATGGTTATGGTCTCCCTATCCTTTTGATAAAGTAAAGGGTCTCAAGATAATCACATTAATGAAAAAAATTTTAGGGGAATGATTTTGAGATACTTAGATTTTGATGGTGAAGGGGTTGGTGAGGATGGAAATTCCTTATCAATGATGGTAATGGGAGGCAGATTGGTTGGCTCTTCAGGTAGAATGAATTTGAGACCAAATCTCTCATGAGGCTTTTCAGTCTTACATGGAAAAACCTCATGTGGTCCATCTTCATAATGTCTTAGACTTAATCCCTTCTAAGCACACCTATGGAGGTATGTCTTAACAAACTATGATTTATCTAGATAGGATAAATCAAAGGTGAATGGTCAAGGAGAAAAGGAGATAGAGGTGGTGGAAAGTGGTTGATCAAGTCCCCCATAGAAAAGAATAGTTTGGAGATTGGGACGCTCAAAATGAATAATGGTTCTAATATTAGAATCATAATCAAGATTTTTGTCAAGGTTCCCATAATTTTGGGGAGTAAGGAAGGCATCCAAGGTCTAGAGGTGATATTCTCCAAGTGAGAGACATTGGATGTTGATACCAAGGGGTCCTTCATGGGTATTTAGGTAGAAGGGATGGATGAGATAGTACTGGCTTGGTTGATGGAAGAGGTGGAGTTGTATTTGGTTGGTAAAGGTTTGGTTTATGGAATAAGTAGAACATCATTGGGTCAGTATGTCATGTTGCATGATAAAGGACTTGAGTCAGCTCATATGGTAACTACTTGACCTTCATTCTAAAACTTGATGCACCAATGTAGGGTGGATAAAATACAACCCATGGAATAGATCCAAGGGTGTCCAAATAAAATAGTATACTAGAACTCTCTTTATACTACAAAGAAGAGCTTAAGAAATGTGTGAGGTATAAAATGAATGTGGAGGATGATAGTTCTTAGAGTTGTTTCCATAGTGTAATTAAAGGATTGGAGCATTGCTATGGTTTTTGACATAATATTCTCTAGCAATTTTCATTGGTTATACATGTAGGAGGAGATAATGTTGATGTTATCCCCTCCATCAATTAAAACCCTCTTGATATGGGTTTGATTGATGTACACAATAAATAAAATGGGAGGATCCAGATCATTAAGATGAATAGAGGGTATTTATTAATAATTAAAGGTAATGAGGGTAGAAATTTGAAGGACTGTGATGAAGGTTTATAGAGGTTATGGATCTTTTAGTTTAACCTCAATGGACTACAAATCCTCTATCATATCTTGGTAGTGATGGGTCAAGGTATTAACTAGTTCATATAAACTCATCTTCACTAGTGTTTGGTGAAGTTACTTTAGAACTACTCTTTAGATTGACTCAAAAGGATTGGATTGGGAGGCACCCAAGATGAATACCTTGGGTTTGGGTGAAGGTATTTGGGTTTGGTTGGGTGATTGAGTGGTGGAAGAAGGGTATGTCCATATATTTGACACCTCTGCCTTCCCCTTATCCTTTTGTTGGGCTTATGATCATGTGACCATATGGATGGTGTATACACATAATATTTTCAACTTTTATCAAATATTGAAGCTTTACATCTTGCAGGAACTCATCAAGACTCAATCTCTCTCAATGCATGCCTTAAGGGGTGCACCAAGAAAGGGGTGGGTATACATTTGGTGCTTTGTAGGATTATTGTCCCTTATTTACATATTATTACCAATATAATCAGTTCTTAAAACCATTTCATAAGCTATTACTCCTCCCTTGCACACTCCAATATTTTTCCATGCTTTATCCTCCTTTTTTTCCTTAATGCCTTTTTGGATAGTCAGCTATATTAGGTCAACCAGGGTTGATCTTATACATTTTAGGGGTACTTTTCACTTCTTGGGTTTGTTAACCCTTTGGTTTACCTAGCTTAGACCTAGTGAATTGTCCCCAAAAACATACAAGGTCAACCATGGTCAACCCTATCAATTGATGTTTTTAGGAGGATTTAGGGAAAGATTTGCCTATAAATACAATATCATTTTGTCATTATTTGAAGATGAAATCAAGATTTATTATTCACTTGTGCTTCTTTAGAATCTACTCTTCTACCATTCTACTTGAGGAGTCTTAGCTTAGGGTTTCTACTTGGAGAATCTAGTCTTGCGGATAAGTCTTGGATGCTTTGGATTTTTTTAGTAATCCTTACAAACCACAACAACCTCTTACAAAGACCCTTTGGCCAAGGGGGAGATTGAGTCTTGATAGATTCACATTCAGCTAAGTATATTCTAACTTTGTTCTCCTCTCTTTAATATATATAATAAGTATAAGTTTTGGTATGAATAATATTACTGTTCATATTCCATGTATTAGGGTCTTACTTATACTTAGCTTAATTGAGATTATCTTATACATGTTTTGATTCCTTTACTAACCCCTTTATTGTGACACAAGATTTGGTGTGCACTAGATTATAGTTACTCTCATTTTTATTATAATAGAGTGAACATTAAACCAAGGACTCTTTTAGGGTTATTGCATGATTGTGTTAGACTATAGGATTTGAAACCCTACCTCACATGGTGTATTATGATAAGTGATCCCCTAATCGGGTCTAGTGGATCCCCATATTGGTCATGCTCCTACTTAACAAATGTATTCCCAATCGGAAGTATAGGTATGCTCTATCTTATCTAAGCTAGGATTGATTTATAGACATGATGCATTTTTGATTGCATATATTTTGGTGAAATCGACATGAAACTAACCGTTATATGATTTATTTCACTTTATTTCATTCTTTTTAGCATTATTTATATCATATATCTATCATACTATATCGACTTCATCAACCTAATTCTAATATCTATGCATAGGTTTTTAGGAATAAGCAACTGGATTGACTCAGGTGACCTAGTATAGGTTTCTAAACTTCCAAACTTCTAGTTTAGACTACTAGGTTAACCTGGTCAACCCTATACACTTTTAGGCATCTAGATTCAGCTACTAGGTCAACCTTATACATTCTAAGCACTCAATAGTAAGATTTTACAAAGCTTGATCAACCCAATCAACCTAGTTAGTAGATTTTTCAAGCATATTCCAATGTTATTGATTATCAATCTTCATTATTAGTATCTCTAATCCACCAAGATTCCTTTCTATTTCTCTATCTCTTTCCTTTTTATCTTTCCTTTAAAATTTTACAATCTTCAAAACTACCTCTGCACAATCAAGTGGATCAACCCTATTGACCCAGTTCTATATTCTATGTGCTATCTGAATAATTGGGTTGATCCTAACCAACCCTATTCATTTTAAGACCTTGCTTCCATAGTATAGGTCCAACCCTATCAACCTTGTTTTGTATTTTGTGTATATAGTGTCAAAACTATACCTTATTTCAAGTTGGAATTAATCTCTATATGCTAGTCATTAGTTCACACCTTTCTTTTCTTATTTCTTGCATACTAAAAATAGTTCAAGTAGTCTAATTAAGATATTTTAAATTAACCATTTAGTTTCACTATTTCTATTTTATGCACACATGGACAAATCACATAATCTAAACAAGAATTTTAACATTTGTATACCCAATGCCAACCTACTTGGATTTCATCACCAAGGGGGAAGCTAACTTGATACTCTGGTCAAGTATAAAGCATGGTTAATGGTATATTATGGCTAAGCATCTGACACCCTTATCACTGTGGTGTGTGAAGTGAGGGGGTAGGCCCCAATACAAAGCTTGTATCATTGCCACTATATTCCCTTTTAGCCCAAACTACCTAAAACCATCCTTAGATTACTAAATAGTTCCTTGGTTATGACCAACTTGCCATAACATTGAAAATCATTTATTAATAATCTAATAAAACATCTTAGGATTGACCAATTAGTTAACTCTTTAGTTTTCAAGTTGATTACTTGCTCTTTACTCAATTATGTGTGTAAAAACTTACATTATCCAATGTTATTGTAAGGTTTTATATTGTGTGCCTCAATTGGATTGGCCATCATTTATCTAATTGACTATTTGTTTCCCTTACATTTTTACTTTCCTAGATTCGCTATAAAAATTATCTTGTTTTAGTTCATAACTTGTTATCAACCTTCTCATTTTCTTTGTCTGCTATACTAGGTCAACCTAGTTGACCTTGTACTTTTTTTCAACCTCTGTGCACTATACTAGATTGATCTAATCAACCCTATACTATTTATAGGTCCTATTTTCTATACTAGGTTGATCCAATCAACCCTGTACTATTTTTTGACTTCCCTATCTATCAATCTAGTTCTTTATCTTTATTTTTTTTGTATTCTATTCATCTCTCTTTAGTCAAAATAAAGTCTCCTATCAAAATATTCTTTGATATCTTTAATCCATTTAGATACTATATGGGATGTTCATTTCTCCCTCTCTTTTCCTCTCAAGAGCACCATCACTCTTGGGGTACCTCTTATCTTCCTTCATCTATGAATTATAATATGGTATAGTTAACACCTCAAGATAAAGTTGATGGATATGATCCTTTATTTACTTACCAAGATACTTCTTATCTTCAAAATATTCAAACTAATGTGGGAGTGATTGATACATGTTTACTTAACAATCTCACTAATAATACTTCTTCTAGTAACCCTCCTTCTAACACCAATTTGGGGAGTTCTCCTACAAACACCAACCCACCTTCTAATACAACTCAACTTTTATCCCAAGTCATCCAACAAATGAACATTATGCAAAATTTTAACAACCATCAAATGATGCAAATTCAATAACATTTAATCAATGTGGCTAATCAACCTCCAACTATGCATCCTCAAGCTAATCCCAATTTCATTCCTCCACCTCTTAGGGATGCCTCAAGAAATGTTATCCCTAAACTCATAATGAATAACAAAATTCTTCAAACCATTCAAAATTATCCTTTAGATCCATTCATTGTATCCATTGATATTGGTAACATATCTCCAACTATCAAATATGATGGGACTAAAGACCCTGCCTCATTTCTTAAAGCCTTTGGCAACCTTTACAAAGGATAGATCAAAACTAATACCTTTTCCAAAACTAAAATATTAGTCAAAACCTTTACTGGTGATGTATTATAATGGTATAATTAAATACCCCAACATTCTATTTGGCAACTTGAATATTTGGTTTATCCTTTAATTAAAGAGTTTCAACACAATGATCTTCCCTAAAATTATCATAGCCACTTCATCAATGCTAAGCAATCTCCCACTGAATCAACTCATGACTTTATCAAAAAATGGAAATCATTGGCCCATAAAGCTAACCATAACATGACTGATGATAACTTATTAAAACTCTCTATCATAACTTTGACTCCCACTCTTTAATATAAGTTTCAAACCTTTTCTCCCTAAACACTTAATGAAGCTCTTGATCAAACTAATTTTCAAAACTTTGTCATGAAGTAATTCGAACCTAATCCTAAAATTCTTAAAGGATATTTCCAAAAATCTAGTGCTATCACTAGTAATGATCAATAAAATAAACTAAGAGTTAAAAAAATGATGTTACTTCACCTTCTCATACACCTCTTTCAGTTTAGCAAATAAAACATAATTTTACTACCCTCAAAACCTTTCATCTATCCCAATGCTCCTCCTAAGTGGTATGACCTCAATCTATCTTTTTGGTTCCATGCCTTCATTGAGAATTCTCATAAATCTTGTAGAGGGGTCACTAAATTTGTTGTTTCTTATGTTCTTGGTGATTCATTCAGCCATGAAGATATGATCAATCTTTGTCATCAAGAATACACTGTTGCTTTTCAAAAATGATAAACTTTCAAAGCTTATACTTCAAATACCCAAAAAAAATTTCCAATAATAAATCAAATACCAAGGACTTTTTTGTCATTGATGTTGATTATGATCAATACTTTAACAATTCTCAATATGTCAACATTGCTAAGGTCAACTATCATCATAAATTGGCTCATAAATATCCCATTACGAATTCTAAAAATCCATATTTAGAAAAAAAATTGCTTAAAGATGCTACTACCACAAATCCTGATTGGGAAGCACCTGAGGAATAACTTCCTCCTTTTGATCCTCCAACCACATCTATTCCTCCAAAATCTAATCTACCTCACAAACCTCATGTTGGTTCTTCTATATCTCATTGGAACTTTCTTGAAGAACTTAATTCTATGACTTGTAAGAGTCCATTTATGGAGTTGGTTCATACTTCATCCTATCATCATAAATTCCTTATGCAAAAACTTCAAAAAATTGAAGATCTTTCTTCCATAGATGAAGAACCACCTTCTATTAACTCCCAACTTACCAATGCCAATACCATTGAAACTATGTGTCCTTCTTCCAAGCCCTCTATTTAATTCCTTGAAGAGGACATGATTAATGATGAAATTCTTTTTTGTGATGATGATCCACCACTTTTCATCAAAGTAGCCATTAATACCACTCTTATCCAAAAATTTCTAGTTGATGAAGGTTTTGGTATTAATGTGACATCTTTATGGCTTATAAAAAAACTTGGTTATAACAAGGATCATCTCAATCAAACCCATCTTACCTATCATGGTTTTTATAAGACTAATCCAAAGCCAATTAGTTGTATTTAGATTCCATTAACTAGAGGATGTAAGACCATTTGAACTAAGCTTATGGTCCTTGATCTTCCTTTATCTTATAACATACTCCTTAGACATCCATGGAATCATCAAATGAGGGCCATTGCTTTTTTTGGTATTCAATTCATTAAATTATTACATAATAGAAAATGGTATAAGCATGAAGTTTTTCCCAATCCATGGAGCATTCAGCTTCCCAATCCTAAATCATAATATTTTATTCCTACCATTCCTAAAATTAATAGTCCTCCTTTACTCAAGTTCATAAACATGAATCCTTATTTACAAGTTACTCTTATGGATTCTAATGATGATGAGCCTAATTAGTTTCAACATACTTAAAATACCACTAAGTTACCTCCATACATTTCATAATGGCTTTCCCCTTCATACAATGCTCAGGATCCTTCTCTGCCAAAATATGTCCTTGATTTCAATGATTTTGGAGTGGCTAAATTATTTTAAGATACTCTCATCATGTCTCCTCATACACTCAGTAATATTAGGATTTCATCCTCTAAAACTCCCCTTGATTCTCAAGCATGTATAATTTTTACAACACATGATGACAACTATATCATGGCCCAAGCTCAATGTAGAGACTTGGATGTCCAACATTATCAAAAATCCTTAGAACAAATTCATGCTTTTAATCATGATGTTCACACCATTTTTGTAGATCACACCTTATACCCTAAGGGACATGTGCCTCTTGCCAATCTTCCTCTTATTGATACTCCTTAGGTGGTAGAATAAATTATGCCTTCTAAATATTTAGACATTTATATATCTCCTTTACCACATCTTAATCAAATAATTATATCTGATCCTTCTCCCATCACCAAATCCACCAACACATCAATCTCTTCTACTCCATCTACTTCTTCTATTCCCAAAATTACACTTGATGCCAAGGCAACTAATGTTCATTAGATACATTCTGAGTATGATTGACATGGTAATCAAACTTTAGATCCATAAGTAGATGTTGACTATTATAGTCCTCTTCCTACCTTACCTAGTGATGAAGCTATCCTTGAGTTAATTTATCCCCAAGAACCTCAACTTCCTCATTAGCATCATAAAATTGGAAATTTCAAGACTAAAACTCCTTGCTTCAATAACTTTGTTGCTAGCATTGATCCTACAACAAATCCAATTTCTGCCTCACCTAATGTGCCATAACACTTTCAAGATCAAAATTCCATACTCATAGAAAAACCACTTAAATCAAATATGGTACTCCATATTTTCCTCGACCAATTATAATTTCTCATGAACTCTCACCTATCAAACATGATAATTTTAGATTATTCTTTGAAAAATATCATGAGGCCTTTACTTGGTCTTACAAGGACATGCCTAAAATTGACCCTTAAATTGTGGTACATAATATAATTTCCTATCTTGATGCCAAGCTTGTGAATCAAAAATAAATAAATTTTCCACCTGAAGTTTTAACTTTGTCATAAGGAAATCATCAAATTACTTGATGCTAAATTTATCAAACTAGTGGATTATTCTAAATGGGTTTCAAACACTATTCTTATTTATAAGAAAGTCACTATGATCATTCACATTTATATTGATTTCAATAATCTTAATCTTTATTATTCCAAAAATAACTTCCCTTTACCTTTAATAGATGCCATTGTTGATTCTAAGCTGGTTACAAAATGTTATCTCTTATGGATGGCTTCTCAGGATAAAATCAGATTCATAACATTCCTAAAGACCAACATAAGACTATGTTCACCATAGAATGGGACACCTATTGCTATGTAAAAATTCCCTTTGACATCAAATATACTGAATCCACTTACCAATGAGTGATGACTCACATTTTTCATGATCTCATTCACAAAAAAATTGAAACTTATGTGGATGATCTTATTGCTAAATACAAACATTGTAAGAATCATCTTTATGATCTTGCTATCATCTTTGACCATCTATTTAAATATAAATTTATACTTAATCCTTAAAAATGTGTCTTTGAATTCATATTTGGAATTTTTTAAGGATTATTAGTCTCTCTTTGTGGCATCAATGTTGACCCTACTAAGATTCGTACTATCATCAACATGCCCATTCATCATTCTATTCCTAACATTCCTACTTATTTATGCAAACATGGGGAAATTAGATGATTAGTCCCAAAAATGGCATATCAAATTCACTTCATCAATTCCCTTCTCAAGAAAGGTACTACTTTAGAATGGATGGATCCATGTCAAAAAGACTTTGATAACATGAAAGAGTCATTGCTTCATCCACCCATACTTTGTCCTCCTTCCAATGATAAACCTTTGATTCTATATAGTCCTTCATTTTAGTTGAGGCAATGCTTGCCCAAAAAGATTATATGGGAAGAGATTATGCTATCTACTACATTATTTAAGGCCTTATCAATTATGAAACATGTTATACCAAAATTGAGCATGATTGCTTTGCCATCTATTTTACAGATGAAAAGATTCACCACTATATGTTTTACCAAACTACTTATGTCATTGTTCATTATGACCCTCTTCATCATTTCTTCTCCAAATAATTTCTTCCTAGAGATAGAATTGGTAAATGGATGGTCCTCCTTATGGAATTTGATCTCTTCATCATCACTCAAAAAGATGTCAAAGGGAAAATCATAGCTGATCAACTTGTTGTAATTCCCATTCCAGCCACATCTTCCATTCAAGATAATCTTATAGATGATAAAATACTTCACATCAAAGGTCTTACTAAAGCTATTTCTCTCAAAAATTATTTTCATATATTTACCACCGATCTTGAAGCCAATAATCTTGATGAATCCACTACTCCCTTCGGTACTACTAAACCAAAAGTAGTTATCGAAGAGCTTCTTGAAATTGATGTTGAGTTGCATGAGGATACTTGGACCCTTCACTTTGATGGTGCTAAATTCCTTCAATAATCTAGGGTAGGTTTCATTCTCACGATTCCTCTTGGTAAGATCATTCCTTTAGATTTCACTTCACCTTTCATGTCACCAATAATATGGCTAAATACAAAGCTCTTATCTTAGGCATTAGAGTTTTTCTTTTTTTAAACATTAAATACCTTCATCCTTTAGGTGATTATTAACTTATTTTCCATCAATTTAGTGGTTATTATCAATGTAAAAGTGAGAAAATTATTACCTATCATCATATTACAACCACTCTTGCTAAGGATTTTATCTCTTTCACTATTAAGACTATTCCTAGAGATCAAAATTTTGATGTTGATTATCTTGCCTCTTCAACATTTCTCTTTAATCCACACTAACTAATTTTTGATCCTAGTTTTATTATTCAAATAAGAAAATCTCCATCCTCAATTCAACCATTGGATTCACTTATTTATCATATTGAGGCTGTTACCATTTGACAAAGCCCATGGTACCAAGACATCATTAAATTCTTGGAACATCAAACTCATCTTCCTAATTTAAACTCCCATGAAAAGAAACACATTCGTAAACAAGATTTCAAGTATGTATTTTGACATAACATCCTTTATTATCATAATGTTGAAGGTACCTTACTCCATTATGTTATGCAAGATGAGGTCACTTCTCTTCTTGAATAAGCACAAGAGGGCATTTACAGTTATAGCAGACATGCTACCACCTATAAATTCCTACGTATGGGTTACTTTTAGCCTACTCTTAAAAAGTATGAAATTGAATATGCTAAAAAGTGTAATCCTTGTTAGCTTCATGATGATCTAATCCATTCACCTCTAGTTGAGCTTCAAACTACTAGTGGAATTTGGAAATTAAATGACTACATGATTAAAACTTTTAGTCACAATAACTAAAAATGTATAAATTATACTAATTTTTTGCAATTCAGCTATAAATTAGTACATAAATGACTAATTCGATCATCAAATAAAAAATTATTTAGTCATATAAATAAAAATGACTAAATAATTACATAAATAAAAATTAGACAAAATTTAAAAAAAATATGGTGGGAGTATATTGTGTGCGATTCATTATTCATTGAATATTTCCTCATTTCACTAGTTAGTAAGTAGCCTAACACTAAGGTGTTTTGGGTTATAGTAACTAATTGCATGGGTGATAAAGCTTGTTTGGAGAGGACCTAGAGACTTTTGAAAAGGCAGGTAAGGAATTTAGAGTTTATTGTAAAGAATTTGAAGTCAATGAGGCCCTCTACAACAACGTCAAATTTGGGGATGCCCTATATAGTGAATTTAGAGGTAATTCAAAACCCTTATTACATTAAACATAAAATCTATAGCTTTTTGATTGGTAAATTATAATAGTTACATAGGCAATTAAGTACCAAAACCATATAGGTAGTTAGGGTTTAGGGGAATATTTTTCATTTGTTTTTTCTATGCATTTTGGAGCATATGGGAATTAAAATCATAACTCAAGTGAAACACCACCTTATCCTAGTCATTGGAAGAACTCTATATCCTTAAATCACATAGAAAAAACTATAGAATTGGCACTACGAATTTTATTGATAAATTCAACCCAAATTCCATTTCTTAATGCCTCCATAAAAGTTTGTTAAGCCAACTCTAGTTCATCATGCTCAACATGAAGAACTCAAATGTTGTTTAACAATTCAATGGGTACTTCTTATTTGCTCTTCTTCATAAGAGACTTTGTTATTTTAAAAGAATCTAAGGCTATACTAGGGTCTAACGATATTAATAACCCACCCATCTTGATAAAGGCATGGGCATCACATGGATAAATGAGAGTTTCCTTTCTTAAAATTTCTAAAGTTTTCTTTACTTGCTCTTATTAGGCATATATATGGCCTACAACTTTTAAGCTCTCATAGTTCTCAGGGTGGACCTCCAGAACCTTTCCAAAATTTGACAGAGAACTCTTAAAATCTCCTAGCTTCAATTGAACATGTCCACAAAATTCTATGGCCTCTAGCTTTCCTTGATGATGCCATGTAGTAGCTTTTAGTGGTGTCATAATCACCTTTAATATGATAAGATTGTGAAACATTATAATATGAATGAGATTTCATGAGAGGGTGTTCAGTTGAAATAAGAGCTATCTCAGTCAACTGTTCTGTTTCTAACTAGTTTTTCGCTTTCACATTTAAAAGGAATAAGAAACTATGATAAATGGTCTAGGGTTAGATGTTACCCATATGAAGTTTGCGCACCATTATCTAGACATTGTAGGCACTCCTCTTTGGCTGTGGAGGACAACACCTATAGAAGAAAGAGACTCAAACACAGAGATTGTTAGATGGATGTAAGGTGGACTGCCAAGCGATGTGCTTGGTCCCAGAAGTGCAAAGACTTCCTTAAGGGATGTCAGTCCACTTGTTGATAAAAAAACAATGTCTAATAAAGGAAAGAAATGGTGAAAGACTAAACAAAAGAAATAAAGATAAAGCTTACCTATATTCTGCTGTCGGTCTTCCACAGTCACCGACATCGGTTAGTCTACCGACATTGGTTGGTCAAGGTCACCAACGTCGATTAGTCTGTTGACGTCGATAGGGGCAATGGGCTTGGTGGCTGGTGTCAGTCAGGGCAATGGCCTTGGACACAATTTGGATAGGTTCTTGGTTGATAGAATGGTCTAAAAAATGGTATGTGGTAGTTTGAGAGTCTGTTTGGGGGTTTGTGTAGGGTATATAGGGTAGAAAGTATGGTCTAAAAGAGGGACCAGGCAAAGGATTGGGGTGAAAAGGGAGAATAAGAATTCAGGTCTGGTTTGGTTGATAGTCGGGTCTAGGTGGTGATATTACTTAGGAGCAATAACTAGAAAACATAATGAAAACATAGAAGAAATACTTAGCTATGGCTTGCTGAAGAAGGAGTGTAGTAGACTGGTTGTTGATACTACTGGTGTAGAAGGCTACCTGCAGAGTGGAGTAACTGATGTAGAATACCTATACCCTATGGTGTTTGTTGTGCATTTGGGAGAGAGGGAGAGAGAGGTCAAAGATTGGAAGGTTGGCTGATCAAAAGATTGGAAAAAGATTACAAATTGGTGGATCCTGCATTCTGGATGCAGAACGCAGTTTTAAGGAAAACCGACGCTGGCAATACCACCGACGTCGAACGACTACTGATCGATGTTAATAGCCAAAGAATAGGAAAAAGGGCTAAAAATAGCCTTTTGTGTATTCTTCCATCTACCAAGGTCAGCTGGCTGTGGGAAAATGGTTGAAGGTGGGTTAAATGAGCACGAGAGGATAGTGGAAGGGTTGAAATGGGGTCTAAAAATTTAAGATTTGGCATGGGGTGATGAAGGGATCCAAAGAGATGTATCCAAGGTGGGGTGAGGTGTCAATGAGGGAGGGAATTATTAATTTAAAATAGATAATTATTTTAAATTAATAAGTCACAAGGGGCATGTTGAAGTGGAAAGGGACCAAGGGGGAGTCAACCAAAGAGTATACATGATTTTGGTGTCTACATTTGCCCCTTTTTGTCTTGTTGGTTGTTCTTAACAAACTGCAAGACAAAAATAGGAGTTGGTTGCCCCAGGTATGGGATGAGGTCTTTTTCATCCTGTTGGTTGTTCTGACGAACAACAGGACAATATTGAATGTTGGTTGCCCCAATTATAGGATGAGGTATTCCCCCTCAAAGTGGGAGTCAAGGGAAGCGAACCTAAAATCAGGTGATGATTTGACATAGAGATTGATGGATATGGTGAAGATGGAGTGTGAATGCTGCAAAAGTTGGGATTGCACGCATACCACTTCATGAGATGGTCAGGTCAAATTGTCACAGGTTAAGGGTCGAGGAGTGCCAAAATTGAAATAACCTAGCCCCAGCATTTAGTCGTAGTTGATTGGGTTATTCGATCTAAGTTATAGCTCTAATGGTCATCATGTTCCAGGTATCTCAAGCTCAAGAAGTGCTCCTAGAAAACATGAAAATGTCACAAGTAGTGTGGATCAACTTGCTCATGATCCTATACTTGTGAGGGTCAAAATGTGGATTGTGGAAAATTTTGCTAACCATTCGTGAGGTAGCATACATGCAAAAACAACCAAGGTAATCCTGTCTTGGAAGTGGTCATGGTCTGAGGAGATAGGTGCAATCTCTAAGGTTGTTGGTCGAGTCGAGGTGAGATAGATGGTCCACTAGATGGGCAAACAAAAGAATGTGGCTGAGCTAACCTCAGAATATGTCATGTCATTTGAGTGTTGCCTACATAGCCCTTGTGTGAAGGGCCTCAGGCCAATGTAGTTCTCCCAAAAAGGGAGGAAGATGGTCGGTTGTGGATGGGGTCAGATGAGGTCAAGTCATGGTCAAAGGTAAGATAGTTTGTCCATCAGGTAGATGAACAAATGGATGTGGCCGAGCTAACCCCAGAAGATGTCATGTCATCTGAGTGTTGCCTACATAGCTCCTAGTCGTTAGGGCCTCAGACCAATGTAGTTCAGATGAGGATTCAAAGTTGTTGATGATTGGTTTGGACTAGGTTAAAGTCATGGTTAAAGGGTCGAAATGGTTTGTCCATCAGATAGATGAACAAATGGATGTGGTTGAGCTAAACCCAGAAGACGTCATGTAATCTGAGTGTTGCCTACATAGCCCTTGTTAGAAGGGCCTCAAACCAAAGTAGTTCAGGCTGGGTGATAGGTTGGTTTGGTCATGATAAATGATGAGGGTAAGGTGGTTTGTCCATCAGATAGACGAACAAATGAATGTGGCCGAGCTAACCCCAGAAGACATCATGTCATCTGAGTGCTGCCTACATAGCCCTTGTTAGAAGGGCCTCAGACCAATGTAGTTCATACGAGGAGGCAAAATGGTTGATGATTGGTTTAGTCGAGGTTAAATGATGAGGGTAAGATGATGTTACAGCCTTTTCCATATTGTGATGGTGTATTCTGTAACATTGGTTGAGTGGTCTTTCATCCCTAGCAATTTTCCATATTAGTGATGGTGTATGCTAAAAATGAATTGAGTCTATTTATGCTTCAGCAAGTAATGGTTTATGCTTGGTATAAATTGTGTGGTTGATAGTTTCCATGTGTATTGGTGTCTATAAAAACTATGTGAAATGGACTGTGTCATGTGAGTGGTCTCAAAATGTTTGGGTTGGTTTGGTTGGGTTGGCAAATGATTTGGTTGAATGTGACCAAGGTATGGATAAGAAGTGAAAGGCGTGTTGCTCTTTCATTGACAAGGACCATAATAATAGCATAGGTAGGGGGTTTTAGAAATAAAATCCCCATTCATGCATCACATCGTTGACCATTGGTTGTGTTAGAGAAGTAATCGAATCATTTTGACATTAAAATGAGCTCAAAATCCCTTGAGCAGGTGATATGATATATGAGGATAGGGTAACCCTTTTAGTAGGGATAACTTTGCCCCTTTTTATTGGAGACCCAGAAAATGACGACAAGTCAAGTCCATGATCCCCCCTTTTTTTTTTGGCAAACTGATCAATGCAGGAAGTCTACATAGAGATGTCATTGTGTTTGGTGGTCATTTGTGAAGCTGATCGATGCGGGAAGCTTCTAAGAGAGTGATGTTTGTAGTAAGAGTTTAGGCATAGCCATCCTTCGAGGGAGTGGTCTATATTTTTGCTTTATATGTATATGAGGGCTTTGAATAGCTATCCTTCGAGGGAGCAGTCTATTAGCTACAGTAATGATGATGTAGTTGTCCTTCGAGGGAGCAGTCTGCATTTAGAGTTTGTGACCTTTTGAGATTTTGACATCAATTTATTTTTGATAGAATTGTGAGTCATGGACAAGACTATAGAAGTTTAAGGGCTCCCTTTTATTAAGACAAAGCATTCATACTTTATAAAATGGTTACATAGGGTTTGTTTTAGGGGAATAGGGTTGAAAGGAATGAGGATTAAGATGACAAGGATTGCTCAAGGGACGAGCTCAAGTTAAATGTCAAGTGAATGAGTACTCGACTAACAATAAAATGGTCATAGATGCAAGGCATTAAAAGGCTCAAGTTTTGATAAGTGCCTGGTTCATGCTTGTGTGTGATGATGTAAGGTCCGAGCCAATTAGGAGCAAACTTGCCTTGTTTACTCCGTTCCATATTGGTCACGTGTTGGTCATTGATTAAGAAGTTGGTTGATATTTGGTCGATGTTTGGTTGAGGCTTGGTCGAGGTTTGGTCGAGACTTGGTCGAGGCTTGGTCGAGGTTGGTTGATATTTGGTCAATGTTTGGTCAAAGTTTGGTTGGGGTCATGATCAAAAGGTTGGTTGATGTTTGGTCAAGGTTTGATGTTGGTAAATGTTTGGTCAAGGCTAGGTTGAGGCTTGGTTGATGCTTGGTTGATGTCTGGTCGATGTCTTGGTCAAGGCTTGGTTGAGGCTAGGATAGTTAGGATAGAGTCAAATTATCCCAGTTGCTAGGGAGAATGTTTGATAGACTTAGTTAGAGAGGGCAAGATCGTGATCTGCCAGGTTGGAGGAAAGAATCTCAAAATCATGGATGGTGATAGAGGAAATGGTTGGTAATGATTTGATTAAAGTGGCTAATGGTTGGGGGTCATCAAGTTGGACCTCCATCAATTGTAAGGCGTAGATCAAAGTTTGACGAATATGTAGAGAGTTTTGTATGAGATCATACAAAGACATCTTCATAAGGGTCGTGTGGTGAGGATGTTTCACCACGGAGTCAGGGATTGTCTTCGAAGATGCTGATCGAGATGTGCCCAAGATAGGAATCTTGGGTCTTGGTTATGGTGAAGGCTTAGCAGATGGGGATGTCTAAGGGATAGAAACATGTCTTTTCCCTTTATCCTTTTGGGTTGGTGGGCTGGTGGTCAAGTTGACTGTGTTGATTTTGAATAATGGGGTTAAAGGCGGTGGAGGGACCATAGTCTGGTGTTGAGATCCTGATTTAGGTGATGATGATTGTGAGGCATGTGATGGTGTCAATGATTTGGCAAAGGGGAAGTCAAGAGGATCCTTGATGAGAAGGGTATCCTTGTTTTGGTGTTGATGAATGACAGCTTTAAGAGCGGAACAACGCTCAGTGTCATCTCCCAGTGTGCGATGATAGTGACAAAATTTAGTGTTGTCGAACCAAGATGGTCTTGATCCGAGAGTTGATGAGTGTGAAGGTGAGGAGGTATGGGAAGCATGGGACAATGTTGAAGGTTTGTTGATAATATGGTTAAGAAGAAGGGTGTCTTTCTCCAAGCATTGGTGAATGACAACCTTGAGGGCACAACAATGCTTAGTGTCATGTCCCGGCATGCGATGATACGCACAAATTTTAGTGTCATCAAACCAAGGGGGTTTTGGTTTGAGAGATTGGTATGGTTTAAGAGGTGGAAGACTAATGCAAGAAGACTGAAACAATTGTCATAATAGCAAGGCATAACAACCCAACAATGGGTCTGCATGTTTTGTTGCAGTAGGGGTTGATGAATTTTGTTTTGGAGGTGTAGGAGGAATTGGTCATTTTGGAGGAAATATATGTCTGATGGGTTGAGGGGATAATGGAGGCAATTTGCCTCTGTGAGGTATGGGAGTAGGAAGCACTCCTATTAAGGTGGATGGATGTGGGCCCAGAATAGAAGGTAATGATGAAGGTGGGGGAGGAATTCTCTGGTGTGGTTTAGTGGCCTTCTTTGGTTTGGTTTGAGGGCCACTATTGTGTGAGGTAATATTAGATATGGGGCGAACACCAAGAGATTTAATCTCTTTTGGCATGGTGGACACCTGCGTGGGTTTGGGTTCAGATGTGGATGGAGGTGAGTGAGATGTAGCAATATCAGGCAAAAGGCAAGAGAAAACCATCACTGGGTCTTCCTCGATCGAAGTGGGTGAAGAGACAGGGTCTTCTCTTGGTGGAGAAGAAATTGGAGAATGTGACTCCTCAAGAGGATAGAGGGCAGGGATGATGGTGCCTTCTACTTGTGGTTGAGAAGTAGGAAGGGTATGGTCCTCCATTGGTAGGAGGAAGGATGAAGGTGGGGCTAATGGCATTGGTATGGTCGAAGCATCCTCCAATATAAGAGAGGTCAATGGAGAACTAATAGGAGAAGAAGGCTCTTCTACTTGTGAGAGAGGTTGGTCAAGGACAAGAGGCGAGACCATGTTGACTGTGCGTATATCATGCTCTTGGGAGCTATCGGCTATGGTCTAGACATTATTTTGGCTAGAAGGATATCAATGTTTGAAGATATCAATGTTTTGGTTGGGTGGCACATTTGGGTTATCCAAAACAAGATCTCCCTTATCTATCATGTCTTGGACAATGTTCTTGAAGGTTTGGCAATTGTTTATGTCATGGCCTTGGACAAGGTGATAGTGACAGAAGTTGTTTTCCCTATACCATGTAGGGATGGTTTTTGAAGGGTTGAATTGAGGTGGTCAGATTAGAGGGAGATTGAGGACCCCCTGCTTGACAAGTTTATCCAAAATGGAAGTGTATGATTCTCCTATAGGAGTATACTGACGCTGTATATACCATTGTTGGAATTTTTTAGTGATGCTTTGTGATGTTGAAGGTTGAGATTGGTCAGTTGTTGGAGAGGATGGTGATCTAATGACCATAGTGTTTGCCACTCCTTTGGACTTGGAGTGGGAAGAAGAAGGTTTGGAAGAAGAAGGGTCATCATTTTTTGCATTGGTATTATGCAATTTGACCCTGTTTTCTTCAATAACATAGAGTTCAAGCTTTCGGGCCATGGTGAAAGCTTCATCAAAAGTGCAAAATGTTTGAACCTACAAGGTGGATGAGATATGTGTGGCACATGCTCGAGAAAAGAGCTCGATGAGCTCAGGTTGAGGTAAAGGGAAGGAGATTTGGTTGATTAAGCCTCTCTAATGGGCGACAAAATCGGCTATGGATTCATCATCAAACTATCTGATAGAGTAGAGGTCTATGATAGAGACCTTTTTGGTGATATTGATCAAAAAATGGTCAAGAAAACGTTGGGCTAGCTGGGTGAATGAAAAGATAGAGTGACTGGTAATAGAGCTATACCAGTCGAGGGCAGCACCAAAAAGTGACATGGGGAATGTGCGTAGTAGTAGCGCATCATCATGGGTTATGAGATAACAAGCATGTCTAAATGCTCATAAATGTTGTTGTGGGTCTTCCTTACTCTGGAAGCGAGTAAACTTAGAAATCTCCCATTGACTGGGATATGGTCGAATTGGGATGGAGGGATGGATGGGTTCGTTGCAAATTTGGTCATATGAAAGGACATTGCTTAAACCAGAAATGGAAGCCTCAAGATTAGACATTTTGTCCATCAACATTTTGATTAGGTCAGTTGACAGATTTGTAGGTGTAGACACCGAAATCGTGTCGACTCCCCTGGTCATTCCTCGTCTTCTTTCTTCTTCGCCTATTGAACCCTTGCCGATCACTTGTTTCACCAACCTTAACCCTGGCAGCATGTAAAGAGGAGCACAGAGCAAAAAGTAGACTCTATTCCCATTATGCATCTGCCGACGACGGTCTTTACCCGACCGATGTCGCCGACGTCGGTCACCTATCGGCCGACGTCGGCAATCCTGCCGACGTCGGTCACCTTCCCCTTGTCCGTTATCAGTTACCATTTGGTTTCCCAAAATGGTTGACGAACCGTTTCTGGAACCGTCCCCGTCCCCCGCCTTCATCAACCTCCGCCAGCCATTCGAACCGGATCCCCCGAACGCTGATCAACCGAATGCTGAGCAACCAACCTGCGAATTCCTCCACGAACCTGCGAACTCCGAGCAATCATCGACACTACGACATCAACTAATCTGCACACCATGGCTTTCATCGGGTCTTCTACCAGGTAAGTCTTTATTCTGTTTATTTCATTTTCTTTCTTAGTTATTGTTTATGTTCTGTTATCCCTGCCTCTGTCCTCAAACCCCCGGCCTCTGTTTCGACTCTATGTAAACCTCGTCCCAACCTCGTCCCTGTCTTTATCAAACCCTACCCTGATCATATCAGACCCTGTCCCGACTGTTCAGACCTATCCTGACTCTGTTCAAACCCCCCAGACTCTCCCTAAACCTGTCCCGACTCTCTCAGAACCTGTCCCGAACCGTTTCCCAGAACCTGCCCCTACCGACGCCGGTCACTGCCCCGACCGATGACGGCACATTAACCGACGTCGGCACCTTCCTTAACCGACGCCGGCACCACAGAGACCGACGCCGGCGACTGTGCAGAACAGTACCGCATATCAGGTACGCCTTTTATTTTCTGTCATTTATTTCTGTCATTATCATCTACTTTCGTCCAATATTATGCTCTTTTTTATCAGTGGGTTGATATCCTTCTAGGGAGTCTTCATACTTCTGGGATCAGGCGTTCGCCTGACAACCCACCATATCTCTTATTAACGTTTTTCCGTGTTTAGCCTTTTCTTCGTAGGTGTCATTCCTCCACAGCAAAAGAGGAGAATCTTTCAACGTCTGATTTCGGTGCGCATGACTATATCAGGTACTTCTAGCCTTAACCATCTTTCAGTTTCTTATTTCTCTTTTGAATGTAGAAAGCAATTTTGCATTAGAAACATTCTGGCACGCCCGGTGGGACCCTAGGTCCTCCTTGGGTTCTTTCTTTCTTTCGTTCATTTAGGTGCATTAGGTTTCTTCCTTTTCACCTCCTTTTCGTCTCTTCTTAAACAACATCATAAGCAGAACTAAAACGAACACTTCTTTCTTTCTTGCATTTCTAGACTAGCTAAAACTCATATTCTTCGACTCTTTCTCCATTCGTCTTCATACGAACAAACATTTCGACTTGGACATTAAAACACTTTGCATTCATTTCTGTTTGTCTGCATCTTTTAGACCACACATAGTAATTAAACCGCATATTGAATTAATCTAGATCACTTGATGTTACACGACCAAACCACCTGCACAAAACAAACATAAAACTTACCTGAGACAAGGCCCGACTGGGATTTCATCCCCCAGCGGATACCTTACCCGTCCCGGTGACCCTACTTGGATTTCATCACCAAGGGGGAAGCCCACTCCGTTCTCTGGCGGAGGATAAACTCTAGTGGAAGTATATTTTGGCTAAGCGAAACTAGCTAACCACTGGAATCGTGAAGTGAGGGGAGCTTGCTCCTTAGCACCAGGCCTGTACAGAAGCTAACACAGATTTCTTGAGCACTATAACAAAACTCGAAACCATCCATAGACTGCTTCTTCTAGGACCCATTTTTCAGCCAATCTTCCTCTACACACACATTCTAAGGCATAAGCCACTATAATCCTAATAATTTACTTCTAGGGTTTTAGGAGCTGTTTGTGTCTTCATCTTTTTGGTTCTTATCTGCTTGTTTGAGCTTGTGAGGACGTTCTTCCTTGTCTTGAATGGTTCTGACTCGTAGCCAAGCCAAGGCTCTAGTCAATCACGCGAGGCATCATCCTCTTCCATCTACCCCGCCTACAACCAACCCTACAATGGAGTTCAACTCGGAAACCGAAAGAACTCCTACCAGACCATCTCCATCCCAAACGCCTATTATTCCAGAAGGGGACCAAGACTTTGCACGATTCTTGGACCTCAACACCAAAGCCCTGCAACACTATCTCGCGAATAGCCAAACGCGAGACCCCTTTGGCAATCCAATTTATGGAATGCCGACTTCTCTCCTCACAACTGCGGTCGTATCAACAACGTCCGTAGTCCAACCCTTAGACACCCAGGCTGTTGCCTCAACCACTGACCAACCTTTTACCAACCATCCAAGTGTGGCCTCTCCTTCCGTCGTTGGGCCCACTTTCACCGGGGTTTCGGCCCCCAATCAATCTCAGTCCACTCAACCACTTTCTACCCCCTTTCAAAACCTGGTCGTCTCTATTCCGCCCACTCTTACTCCTATCAACACTAGGGTGGCTACCCATCCGTTAGCCCATGTTACCCCTAACCAACCTCCCATGACAACATCAAACCTAGCCATGCCTTCCATCCAATCATCCTTAGTCACTTCTTCCATCCCTACGACTAGTCATCCGTACGTTGCGCCCTTATTGGTACAACCGACTACGTCGTACACCTCTTCCAGCCTCTTTCAAGCGCCTCACAATCTAAGAGGTGCTCCACCCGTCAATCCGTCAGTAGATATTATCAAGATGCTGATGGATAAAATGTCCAACCTAGAGACCTCCATTACCGGCTCACGCAACACTCTCTCGTACGAACAAATCTGTAACGAGCCCATCCATCCTTCTGTCCCCATCAGACCATATCCCAGCCAGTGGGAACTTCCTAAGTTTTCTCGTTTCCAGAGTAAGGAAGACCCAAAACAACATTTACGAGCATTCAGACATGCCTGTTACCTTATCGCCCACGACGATGCGTTACTTTTACGCACGTTTCCCATGTCTCTCTCGGGTGCTGCACTTGACTGGTACAGCTCTCTTCCTAGCTATTCCATCCTCACGTTCACTCAGCTGGCCCAGCTCTTCCTCGATCATTTCTCCATCAATATCACCAAGAAGGTCTCTATCACAGACCTCTATTCTATTCGCCAGTTCGAGGATGAATCTATCGCTGATTTCGTCGCTCGGTGGAGGAGCCTTATCAATCAACTTTCATTTTTTTTACCTCAGCCTGAGCTTATTGAACTTTTCTCTCAAGCCTGTGCTAAACATATTTCTTCTACCTTGAGGGTTCAAACCTTCCGCACTTTTGACGAAGCCTTCACGATGGCTCGTAAACTTGAGTTACGTGCCGTTGAGGAGAATAAAGTCAAGTTGCGGAGTAAGAATCCCAACTCCAAAACCAATGACCCTTCTTCTAAGCCCTCCTCGTCCAATCCTAAATCTAAAGCTTCAGCAAATGCTGTGGTTGTTAGATCTTCCTCTTCTTCGCCTTCAACTAATCAATCTGAACCATCCACGTCCATGAGCGCCACTCGTCAATTTCAGCAGAGATACATACAGCGACAGTTTACTCCACTTGGAGAATCATACGCTTCTGTGCTGGAAAAACTCGTCAAACAAGGGGCCATCAATCTCCCTCAGATCCGACCTCCACCACAATTTGATCCCTCACGCGCCATCCCTGCGTGGTATAGGGAGAATGACTTCTGCCACTACCACCGTGTTAAAGGTCATGACACGGGCAACTGTAAAACCCTTAAAAACATAGTTTAAGACATGTTGGAAAAGGGTGACCTCATCCTCGACAATCCTAATGCCCCTCCTAATCAGGGTATCGATATCTTCAAACAACCATTCCCTAATCATCCACCAACCCAAAACAACGTCCAGACCTTGACTGACAATACCCATGAACATAATATTCGGACAGTCAATACGGTCTTGCCCCTCATTTCTAACCAACCCCAAGAGGTGAGTTCGTCCATCAGTCCATCACATGTGGACGAACCTCTTTCTCCGGCTAGTTCTCCCTCAACTTCTCTCATTTTGGAGGACGCCTCGACCTTACCAGCACCGCCAGTTTCACCATCTTCCTTCTTGCTGCCCATGGAGGACCCAACCTTTCCTACTCCTCGGCCACAAGTGGAGGGCACTATCATCCCTGCCCTTTATCCGCTTGAGGAGCTTCATTCACCAGTTTCTTCTCCACCCAGAGAAGAACCTCTCTCTCCTTCATCTCCAACCAAACATGAACCTGTCACAACTTCACCATGCTTTGGACCCGAGACTATTACATCCGTCTTACCTTCAGTCCCACAACCATTGGCATCTTCTCAAGAGCCTAAACCTCATCCCGCATCTTCTCAGCCATTTTCCCGACTAGTGGAGAGACTCAAACTTCTCCCTTCTAGGAAAGTGGAACATCAGGGATTGTGGGACCGTCTCACAGCTCTTCAACAAGCCCGGGCCCTCTCATCTTATACCGCTAATCCACCCATGACGGAATCTCCTAAGACTATCAACAAAAAATCGATCTCCATTTCCAAACCGTCTACATCTTCATCAACTTCATCAAAACCAAAACCCTCATCTACTCCGCCTAAACCTATCAAATCACTTGGCATTCGCCCCGTCTCCAACCTCACTCATCCACAAGTGAAGGTGGACTTAACCCAAACTTCAACTAATAGTAGTCTTCAACCCAAATCTCAAAAGACTGCCAAACCATAGAGGCGAACGCCTCCTCTTCCGTCACCATTGCCCTCCATTTTGGGCCCGCATCCTTCAACCTTAACCAGAATCCTTCCCGCTTCAACCTCTAACCAAAACCGGTTGCCTCCTTTGCTTCCTTTACCTACCACTAGCCTACCCTCTCCCAAAAGGGCGATACCTCTCACGAAGAGTGTACCGTCTCCACCTGTCATCGCACCATCAACCCAGAAGGTGGTACGAAAACCTCCTCCCATTTCGCCCAAGCAAAAGTCACCGACATCGCATACATCGATGAGCATGGACCCTTTAGTGGGCTCATACTCTTTGATCTTGCAACAACTTTTGCAAACCTCTAGCATAACTCTTCCACCCATCAAGCCCTTTCAACCTCTCGGGTCTAAACCTTCCTGGTTCGACGACACGAAGATTTGTTTATATCATCGTACACCAGGACATGACACTGAGACTTGCTGTGCCCTCAAGGCTGTCATTCGCCGTTATCTGGAGAAAGACACTCTTCTCTTTGAGGACACTTTTGACCGCCCCCTGACTCCTTCTCACAACCCTTCAACCTCTTCAAACTCATCCACATCTCATCAACCGGTTACAACCCCTTCATCATCTTCACCTCCCATCTTTGAAATCAATGCCATTCACATCACCACTAGGTCACAAAAGGATAAGGCGAAAGAAAAAGCCGCCATTCCTTGGACCTACCCTTTTGTCAATCCACCTCAACCGCCTAAGCCTAAGATTTCTATCCTTGGTGTGCCTCAACCCTCTTCTTCTTCTTCTTCCTCTTCCGGACCAATCCACGACTCCATGTTGAAACAGCTTCACCAGACGCCTGTGAAGATGTCCCTCTACGATCTAGTCCAAACCTCACCTCAACATCGTCAGGCCCTCATCCAAGCCCTGCAGGCAGCAGAGGTCCAACCTGAGGATCCCCAGCCACTTGCTGCCCTTGTCCACTCCTTAGCCCCTGTTGCCTCCATAACATTCAGCGATTCTGAGATTCCTACATCCAACACGGAAGATCAGGACGCCGCCCTCTTCATCACTACCTACATCGATCGGACACGCATTAAACGCGTTATGATCGACGGGGGCGCTAGCATCAACATCATCTCCACTCATGCCTTTGATCAGTTGGCTCTTCCCAAGAATTGCGTCTCCAAAACTGACGCGATCTTGCGCTCTTTCAACGACACTACTGCCACGACCATTGGCACCGTCATCCTTCATATCCGCGTTGGTCCACGCACAGTCCCGGAGCTCTTCTACATTATCGAAGGAGAGTTCCAATACAACATCTTGCTGGGCCGACCCTGGATCCGCGCCATGGCCTGTGTCCCCTCCACCCTGCACCGTTGTGTGAAGTTTGAGCATGACGGACAAGTCCACACCATTCCCGCTGACCCTTCACCTTTCAAAACATGCAATACCACTTACCGTCCAAATGATGTCCTCATTCCTATCAAACCACCAACCTCGGCACCGCCTCCATCCACGGAAGCTTCAACCAGTTCGCAACAGGCGGTCGCCCTTACACCTCCCCTTCAAGCGACAACCACATACCCCATGGAAGACGTCTTCCAAAGACTTTCATTGGGAGAGTATCGCTTGCTGGCTTTAGACATGTTCCAAACTCCGCAAGAGTATGGACGCCTTCATCACAGCCCCAGCTACGACCATCGGATTGGGATGATCATACCTTATGGTCCCCCTCACCTCCGCACCAACCTCGTCTATGGAGGGCTTAATCAAGCTCCTACTGACGGTAATCCTCTTTCTTCACCCCAACCTTTCACATCAGATTTTTCATTTCTTGGCAACCCCGCCTTTGCACATACTTACCTTTACAGGTGTGCATGGAAGGGTTTTGGTTTCGGACGCTATGAGCAAGGCTCCCATCAACCTATCCAACCGCTCAACGATGACGACGCCAAGAAACGGTATGGTCTGGGATATCGCGACCCCACTCAAGACCCTGTAGACCTTTATCCTGAACCAATCCTCGACCAATCTCCTCCACATTCGCCTATTTCACCACCTTCACCTACGGAGTCAGTGGTTTCCATTCCTCCTAGTTTTTTTTTCCATAAACACCATCCGCCTGGACCCCTTGACTTATCAGCTCAATGGGGTATCCAAGTCTCTCCCTCTCATTCTTCCCACCATGATCGAAGATGAGTCGGCAACCATTCACACTGTTCACTGCATTGACGATGACGCCATTCTTTCCTACATGGGCGCTGATGATTCTTTCATCCAGCGCTCCCTTCCTTCTGAGACCCAGGTTATGTTAAATGAATCAACCATTGACATCAACCTTCCTTCTTTTGATGTTCCTCATGTCTTAAAGATCGGCCAATCTTTAGACGCTCAGGAGCAGCTTGACTATACCCAGTTCCTCTCCGACCATAGCAAGGCCTTTGCCTGGACTTACAGTGATATGCCTGGCATCGACCCCTCCATCGTTACCCATAACATTGTCACCAAACCAGAGGCTAAGCCTGTCAGGCAAAAGCTTCGAAAGATGCATCCTCGCGTTGCCCTCCTTGTCAAGGAGGAGCTTCAGCGGCTCCTTTCTGTCTCCTTCATCCAGCCTATCGATTATCCACAGTGGGTCTCTAACATCGTCCCAGTCACCAAGGCAACTGGGGGGATTCAGATCTGCACAGACTATCGTGACCTTAATCTAGCCTGTCCTAAAGACGACTTTCCTCTTCCTAACATTGACCAGCTCGTTGATCTTACGGCCGGCCATGAGATGTTATCTCTTATGGATGGGTTTTCAGGATACAATCAAATTCTGATTGCTCCGGAAGATCAGCACAAGACTTCTTTCATCACCCCATGGGGGACCTTTTGCTATCGAGTCATGCCTTTCAGCTTGAAGAACGCAGGCGCCACTTATCAGCGTGCCATGACTTACATTTTCCACGATCTCCTCCACAAAATCATGGAGGACTATGTGGATGACCTTCTCGGCAAATCTAAATTTCGCCGTGACCATCTGACCATTCTCAACATCATCTTTTCTCGTCTTCTTCAGTATAATGTCCGTCTTAACCCCAAGAAATGTGTCTTTGGGGTCCTCTCTGGCAAGCTTCTCAGCTTCATCGTTTCCTTCCGTGGCATCGAGATAGATCCCGCCAAGATTCGCGCTATCCTCGAAATGCCTCCCTCGACCAATCTCAAGCAGCTTCGCAGTTTGCAAGGCAAGCTCCAGTCCATTCGTCGCTTCATCTCGCAGCTTTCTGACCGCTGCCAACCTTTTCATCATCTCCTTAAGAAGGACGTCATTTTTACATGGGATAAGGACTGTCAAGAGGCTTTTGAAGCCTTAAAACGCTATCTGGTCTCTCCACCAGTTCTCATTCCACCTAGAGACGACCAACCTTTCTACCTTTATATCTCAGCCACTCACCATTCGTTAGGTGCCATGATCGCGCACCGAGACGAGCATCACCGTGAGCAAGCTGTTTATTATATCAGCCAAACACTGGTCGACTATGAAACTCGGTATACCCATATCGAGAAACTCTGTTTGGCGTTAGTCTTTGCTGCTACTAAGCTTTGCCACTATCTTCTCAGTCACAAAACCTTTGTCATCACCCACACCGACCCTCTAAAGTATATGCACTCCAAGCCATATCAAAATCAACGTATGGCTCGGTGGCTCATGCTGCTTGCTGAGTTTGATCTCGAATTCATCCAGCAAAAATCTATCAAAGGGCAAACCATCGCTGATCAACTAGCCGATGCCCCTCTTCCTGACATTCAACCTTCGCAGTGTGAATTTCCTGACGAGTCTATCGCTGCGCTTTCCTTCGACGACACCACCTATCAGATGACTATGTTCTTTGACGGATCCAAATGTCAACTAGGTGGAGGTGCTGGGGTCATTCTCATCCCACTCGAAGGGGAGCCCATGCCTTTATCTTTCAAACTCGACTTTGATTGTACCAATAATATGGCCGAATACGAAGCCTTAATTTTGGGACTTCAGACCGCTCTCTCTCTCAGCATCAAGTCCATCAATATCTTCAGTGACTCGCAGCTCGTCGTCAATCAGGTCAACGGTTCATACCTCTGTAAAAATGAAATTTTGCAAAGGTACAAAAATCGTGCTGACCTTCTCCTTGCATCTTTCGACCATTTCCTCTTGCAGACTGTTCCTCGATCCACGAACAAGTTTGCTGACACTATGGCTTCTCTCGCTTCCCATATCCCATCTTCCTCATCTGCATCCAGACTTTTTGTCACGGTGCGTCGTGTGCCGTTGCCTTCATATATCTCTCCTCACATTCATCATGTCAACACTATAGACCCTAGCCCGCAAGATGCTTGGTATAAACAACTTGTGGACTTCTTATCTCTCTCTATCATTCCTCCCAACCTCTCTAGTAATGCACGACGAGCTTTTATCAAGCGTACTGCTCGCTATACCATGCTAGGGGGTCTTCTCTATAAGCGAGGCTTTGACGGCCTCCTTCTTCGTTGTCTCACCTCCACTGAAGCATCTCACGCCATCCAGCAAGTCCACGACGGGATTTGTGGTGGGCATTTCAGTGGAAATTCGGTTGCCAAGCGCATCCTTCGTCTAGGCTATTATTGGCCTACCCTTCATCAAGACTGTAGCGATTATGTTCGGCGTTGCATCAAGTGTCAGCAGCACTCTAACTTGCTTCATCTCCCCAGCCACGCCTTGCAAGTTGCTCAGGATTTCTGGCCTTTCTCTCAGTGGGGTTTAGATCTCATCGGTGAGATTAACCCTCATTCGTCTCTTCGTCATCAATCCATCATCACAGCCACTGAATATTTCACCAAGTGGGTGGAAGACATTCCTCTCGTCTCCACAAAAGCCGACAAGATCGTCGACTTCATCAACACCCACATCATCTGTCGTTTCGGTGTCCCTCATAAAATCATCACTGATAACGGCAAGTCCTTCAAAAACAAAATTGTCCAAAAGCTATGCGACTCCTTCGGCATCAAACTCAGTTTCTCTTCGCCTTACTACCCACAAGCAAATGGGCAGGCCGAGGCTTCCAACAAAATTCTCACCAAAATTCTCATGAAAGTGGTCAGTGACACAGGTAGGGATTGGCACATTCACATTCCCTTCGCTTTGTGGGCTTACCGCACTAGCATCTGAACCTCTACGGGTGCTACCCCTTTTTCTCTTGTGTACGGAACAGAGGCTGTTTTACCTCTCGAAGTACAGATCCCTTCTCTCTGCATTTCTCTACATGATATCCTTTCCAACGATGACTTTCGTCAAGATCGCTTAGCTCAACTTGAGTTACTTGACGAACACCGTCTTGCTGCCCTTAATCATCTCCATGTCTATCAACATCGCATCAAGCGCACCTATGACAAAAATCTGCGAGAACGAGATTTCAACATCGGAGACCTCGTCCTCAAAGAGAATCAACACGTGACCAATATGGAGCGAAGTAAACGAGGCAAGTTTGCTCCTAATTGGCTTGGACCCTTTATTATCACGCACAAGTATGGATCAGGGACTTACCGTCTGTCTTCTCTTGATGGACGCCCTGAACCTGAGCCTCTTAATGCGTTGCATCTGCGACCGTTCTACTGCTAGTCGAGTATTCATCCACTTGACACTTAACTTGAGCTCGTCCCTTGAGCAATCCCCGTCCTCTTTATCCTACTTCCTTTCAACCCTATTCCTCTTAACAATTCCTATAACCCTTTTATGATGTATGGATACTTTGTCCTACTAAAAGGGAGCCCTTGACCTTCTACAGTCTTGTCCATGACTCACATTTCTATCAAAACAAATCAAGATGTCAAAACATATCCATGGTCACTATATCTAATATCAAAATCAAAAAGACAGACTGCTCCCTCGAAGGACAGCTGTACTATCATTACTGTAATAAATAGACTGCTCCCTCGAAGGACAGCTATTCAAAAGCCTTATTATTAAACAAAAATATAGACCACTCCCTCGAAGGATGGCTATGACTACTCTGGCAATACACAGCAACTTATTTTAGAAGTTTCCCGCATTGATCAGCCTCGCAACCTGACCACCAAGCAAATGACATCTCTATGCAGGCTTCCCGCATCGATCAGTCTGCCTCTCAAAAAAAAAAAAAAAAAAAAACGAGTCATGGACTTGGCTTGTAGTTGTCTCAGGGTCTCCTATAAAAAGGGGCAAAGTTATCTCTGCTCTTAAAACGGGTTACCCTCTTTCCTCCTCCTATTACCTACTCAAGGGACTTCGAGCTCACTTTAATGTCTAAGTGATTCGATTACCGCTCTAACATAACTATGGTCAACGACGTCACGCATGAATGGGGCTCTTGGTTCTCATAACCCCTATCTATGCCGTCTTCTTGGTCCTTGTCAATGAAAGAGCAATTTGCCTTTCATCTTCTTCTGCCCTCTGGTCACATTCACCTTCATCACTTGTCGATCAACTCAGCTCAACTCTCTTTTCAGACCATCAACATGACCTTGCCTATTCACCCTAGTTTCTATGGACACCAATACACATGGAAACTATCGACTCGCCCCAATTTGTGTTAAGCATAAACCAATACTTGTTGAAGCATAAATAGACCTCAATTCATTTTTAGCATACATCCATCACGCAAATGGAATATTGCTAGGGATGAAAAATCCCTCAACCAATGTTGCAGAATACACCATTTGGAAAAGGCTGCAACATCTTTTTTTTCCTCACCATCCCTTTGACCCTTCCTCCCTTCTAGGGAGAACTACATCGGCCTGAGGCCCTATCACCAGGGCTATGTAGGCAGCACTCAGTTGACATGGGGTCTTCTGGGGTTAGCTCGGCCACATCCTCTCATCCTTTCATCCATTCATCCATCCATCGACCACCAACCATTGGAGATCATGCCTATCTCCTCCGACCTCGACCACTTCCAAGACGTTGCCTTGGTTGTTTTTGCATGTATGCTACCTCATGACTGGTTAGCAGAATTGTGCGCAGACCTTTTTTAGACCCTCACAAGTATGGGATCGCACACCGGTTGATCCACAATACTTGTGACTTTTTCGCGTTTTTAGGAGCACTTCCTGAGCCCGGGATACCTGGAACGCGACGACCCATTTGGAGCTTCAGCTTAGATTGAGTGACCCGATCAGCAGACGACTAAATGCTGGGGCCTGGTTACTTCAATTTTGGCACTCCTCGACCCTTGACCTGCGACACTTTGGCCTGACCATCTCGTGTAGTGGTATACGCGCAATTACGACTTTTGCAGCGTTCACCCTCACCTCTTTTTTCATCCACTCTTTATCAAATCAGCACCCGATTCCCGGTTCCCTTTCCTCGACTCCTGCTTTGAGGGGGAATACCTCATCCTTACTCGGGGCGTTTCGCTTCCTATTTTTGTCTTGCAGTTCATTCGAACAACCAACAAGATGAAATTAACCCTATCCCTCGCCTGGGGCACTCACTCCTATTTTTGTCTTGCAGTTCGTCCAGAACAACCAACAAGACAAAAAGGGGCAAATGTAGACACCGAAATCATGTCGACTCCCCTGGTCATTCCTCGTCTTCTTTCTTCTTCGCCTATTGAACCCTTGCCGATCACTTGTTTCACCAACCTTGACCCTGGCAGCATGTAAAGAGGAGCACAGAGCAAAAAGTAGACTCTATTCCCATTATGCATCTGCCGACGACGGTCTTTACCCGACCGATGTCGCCGACGTCGGTCACCTATCGGCCGACGTCGACAATCCTGCCGACGTCGGTCACCTTCCCCTTGTCCGTTATCAGTTACCATTCGGTTTCTCGAAACGGTTGACGAACCGTTTCTGGAACCGTCCCCGTCCCCCGCCTTCATCAACCTCCGCCAGCCATTCAAACCGGATCCCCCGAACGCTGATCAACCGAACGCTGAGCAACCAACCTGCGAATTCCTCCACGAACCTGTGAACTCTGAGCAATCATCGACACTACGACATCAACTAATCTACACACCATGGCTTTCATCGGGTCTTCTACCAGGTAAGTCTTTATTCTATTTATTTCATTTTCTTTCTTAGTTATTGTTTATGTTCTGTTATCCCTGCCTCTGTCCTCAAACCCTCGGCCTCTGTTCGACTCTGTGTAAACCTCATCCCAACCTCGTCCCTGTCTTTATCAAACCCTACCCTGATCATATCAGACCCTGTCCCGACTGTTCAGACCTATCTCGACTCTGTTTAAACCCCCCAGACTCTCCCTGAACCTGTCCTGACTCTCTCAGAACCTGTCCCGAACCGTTTCCCAGAACCTGCCCCTACCGACGCCGGTCACTGCCCCGACCGACGATGGCACATTAACCGACGTCGGCACCTTCCTTAACCGACGCCGGCACCACAGAGACCGATGCCGGCGACTGTGCAGAACAGTGCCGCATATCAGGTACGCCTTTTATTTTCTGTCATTTATTTCTGTCATTATCATCTACTTTCGTCCAATATTATGCTCTTTTTTATCAGTGGGTTGATATCCTTCTAGGGAGTCTTCATACTTCCGGGATCAGGCGTTCGCCTGACAACCCACCATATCTCTTATTAACGTTTTTTCGTGTTTATCCTTTTCTTCGTAGGTGTCATTCCTCCACAGCAAAAGAGGAGAATCTTTCAACGTCTGATTTCGGTGCGCACGACTATATCAGGTACTTCTAGCCTTAACCATCTTTCAGTTTCTTATTTCTCTTTTGAATGTAGAAAGCAATTTTGCATTAGAAACAGTAGGTGGGGTGCCCCTTAGGTTGTAAGGTGCTTGGAAGGTGCTAGAAGAGGTGTATGACATAGTCGATTGCACTTGTATAGGCACAACATATTGATAACTAGTCATTGGGATAGATGTGGAAGCCAGGGGTGGTTGTGCCATGGAGTTAGAGGGCACAAATTGAATAGGGGCTGCCAAAGGTGGTTGAGGGGTGGCAGCACTAGTTGAAGGGTGGGTAGTTACTCTTGTGTTGATAGGGGCAAGAGTAGGCGGGATGGAGACAACTAGAGTTTGGAAAGGGGTAGAATTTTGTTGAATAGTCTGTGGTTGATGGGGGGTCAAAACCCCAATGGAATTAGGCCCAAAGATAGAAGGAGAAGCCACACTTTGAAGATTAGTCATGGTCAGGTTGATGATCGAAGTAAAGGCCAGACTGGTCATGGGTTGGGTAGCAAACACTGTCGATATCATTGCCACTTCAGTTAAAGAGGTTGGCATCCCATAGACTGGGTTGCCTGAAGAGTCTCACGTTTAACTTCTCATGAGATAATGTTGAAGGGCCTTGACATTGAGGTCAAGGAACCTTTCAAAGTCTTGGTCCCCTTCGGGAATAATAGATGGTTGAGTCAGGGTTGGTCAGGAAGGAGAATGTTTGGTCTCTGAATGATACTCCATTAGAGGACTGGTTATGGAAGGCGAAGGTGGAAGCAGTTGTTACCTCGCGTGGTCGATAAGAGTCTTGGTTTGACTGCGTGTCAAAACCATTCAAGGCAAAAGGTTCATGTTCCAAAAACTATGTTTTTTAGTCTCAAAAAACCAGAATGGATGTTGGACAACAAGAAAGTTGGGTTTTTAAGCTTGTTGTTTTGAGAAGAAAAGTTTGGGTAGTGACCAACGTCGGTATAAAAAATGATGTCGGTGAAACAGGTTGTCGATGTCGGTCAGATAACCGATGCCAGTGAAGAAAGGTTGCTAACATCAGTGGTAAAACTGATGTCGATTACTATGTTTTTTTAGAGATTTAAAGAATTTGAAAGTTTTTGGAAAAAAAGGAGAAAACATCCTCACTAACTCAAAAAACCAGATAAAGACAGAAAAGAAGATGGAGACAGGCAGACCCTAAGCATTAAATCCTAAGAATAAACTTTTAGAATCATGTTGGCTTATGCCTTAGAGTGTGTTTGGGAAGTTGGCTTGTAGAACGGGTCCTAGAAGAGGCAGTCTAAAGATGGTTTTAGGTTAGTTTTGGTGCTCAAAGTTTGTGTTAGGTTCTGTACATGGCCTGGTGCTAAGGAGCAAGCTCCCCTCACTTCACGAGCCTAGTGATAAGCTGGTCTTGCTTAGCCAGTATATACTTCCCCTAGAGATTATCCTTTGCCAGAGAACAGAGTGGGCTTTCCCCTTGGTAGTGAAGTCCAAGTGGGATTTCCGAGATGGGTAAGGTATCTGCTAGGTGATGAAATCCTAGTCAGACCTTGTCTCAGGTAAGTTTAGATATTTGATTTTGTGCAAGTGGTTTGGTCATGTAACATAAGTGTGCTACGATTTATTCATGATGCAGTTTTAATTACTAGATGTGAGAGCTAAGTATGCATTCAGGCAGAAATGAGATGTAATAGATTTTAAGCCCAAATAGAAATGTGTGTTCGGATGCAGACAAGTTGAGAAAAGGTTGAAGGGTATGAATTGACTAGTCTAAGATGCAAGAAAGAAAGAAAAAGAAGGATTCTTTTTAACCTTGCTTATGGTGTCTTTTGGAATAGATAGAAGGAAAGAGTGCAAGAAGAGGCCTAATGCACCTATATGAATGGTTGTTTTAGAAGAAAAAAGTATGAACCCAAGGAGAGTTCCTAGGGTCCCACTAGGCGTGCTAGAATGTTTCTAACTAGTTTTTCACTTTCACATTCAAAAGGAATAAGAAACTATGATAAATGGCCTAGGGTTAGATGTTACCTGGATGAAGTTTATGCACCGTTACCCAGACATTGTAGGGACTCCTCTTTGGCTGTGGAGGATGACACATGTAGAAGAAAGAGACTAAAACACAGAGATTGTTAGATGGATGTAAGGTGGACTGCCAAGTGATGTGCTTGGTCCTAGAAGTGCAAAGACTTCCTTAAGGGATGTCAGTCCACTTGTTGATAAAAAAAGAATGTCTGATAAAGGAAAGAAATGGTGAAAGACTAAACAAAATAAATAAAGATAAAGTTTACCTGTATTCTATTATCGGTCTTCCACAGTCATCAACATCGGTTAGTCTGTCGACATCGATTGGTCAAGGTCACCGACGTCGGTAGGGGCAATGGGCCTGGTGGCCGGTGTCGGTTGGGGTTATGGCCTTGGACAAGGTCTAGATGGGTTCTTGGTCAATAGAATAGTCTATAAAATGGTCTGTGGTAGTCTGAGAGTCTATTTAGGGGTTTGTGTAGGGTTTACAGGGTAGAAAGTATGGTCTAAAAGAGGGACCAGGCAAAGGATTGGGGTGAAAAGGGAGAATAAGGATTTGGGTCTAGTCTGGTAAATATCTGGGTCTAGGTGGTGATATTACTTGGGAGCAGTAACTAGAAAACATAATGAAAACACAAAATAAATACTTAGCTGTGGCTTGCTGAAGGAGTGCAGCAGACTGGTTGCTGATACTGCTGGTGTAAAAGGCTACCTGCAGAGTGGAGTAACTGATGCAAAATACCTATACCCTATGGTGATTTCTATGCATTTGGGAGAGAGGGAGAGAGAGGTTGAAGATTGGAAGGTTGCTGATCGAAAGATTGGAAAAAGATTGCAGATTGGCAGATCCCGCATTCCAAATGCAGAATGTAGTTTTAAGGAAAACTGACGCTGGCAATACTGCCAATGTCAATCGACTACTGACTGATGTCAGCAGCCAAAGAATAGTAAAAAGGGCTAATAATAGCCTTTTGTCCGTTCTTCCATCTGCCGAGGTCAGCTGGCTGTGGGAAAACAATTGAAGGCGAGTTAAATGAGCACGAGAGGATAGTGGAAGGGTTGAAATGGGGTCTAAGCATTTAAGATTTGGCATGGGGTGATGAAGGGCTCCAAAGAGAGGTATCCAAGGTGGGGTGAGGTGTCAAGGAGAGAGGGAATTATTAATTTAAAATAGATAATTATTTTAAATTAATAAGTCACAAGGGGCATGTTGAAGTGGAAAGGGACCAAGGGGGAGTCAACCAAAGAGTAGACACGATTTCAGTGTCTACATATTCCACAATAAAATACTACCCTATGAATAAAAAATGGTTTGATAAATGATTTAATGCCATTGCACAATATAGGTATAATTTAAAGGCTATATGCATCTTTTCCTTTCCTTCATGAACACTACCTTTTTCACTAACTGTGATAATCCTACCAATAAAAAATACACAAAATTGACCGTAGAGATTTATGTAGAGGTAGAACATCATTTACTACTGCCTCCATAAAATTTTGTTGATCCAACTCTAGTTTATCACTCTTAAATGAAGAAACCTAATGTTGTTTAACAATTCAATGGGTACTTCTTCTCTTCTCATCTTCAGAAGAGATTTTGGTATCTTAAGATAATATAATGCTATAATAGGGTTTGATGATATTAATAAATCACCCATCTTGATAAATACATGGGCATCACATGGATCTATGTGAGTTGCTTTTCTTAAAATTTCCAAAGCCTTATATTGGTTCTCAAATTTGCAATATAAAAAACCTTAAAAGGATGTCAAGCTTTATGATTAGGTTATGTAACCAATTTGGCCAATTGATAGAATCAACCCAAGTGGTTAGGATTCTCTACACTTTAGGCTTTGCTTTTCATAGGTGGGTATTATCTTATATTCACCAATGATTAATTACTCCTCCAATTTGTTGCTGATTTCATACTAGATTAAGGGATTTGTGTAATTTTGTCAATTGAATCATCTAATTCACCCTAATACAAACTAGCTTATGATTTGAATTAGATTTTTATTTATTTTATATTCTACTATTACTCCTAATCCTACATAACAAAAAATTAAAATTAGAATTTTTGAATATGATACAAGGAAATGATTCTAGAAAAGATTTGATTGGTGCATTTCTCAACAATTGGGTAATGGAGTCTATTCATAAAAATATTTTTGCTTTCTATCTAGCCACAACTTGAATTACTTGGCATGGGATTGTCTATGACAGGGATAGACATGAAATATTATTATTACTTGGATCTTCTTAATTATCCAAATTGAATCTTCCAAGTTGTAGTGATCTATTCAATGGGTGATATATTCAATTGAATTTAATCCCTACTTGAGGAAAGCCAATTAGTTAAACCAACCAAAAACAAAAAAATGTGTTTTGAAGAATTGAATATATACTTGATATCTTAATTCAAATAACAAGGAGAAATAAAAATGGAGACATCCAGATAAAGTATAACACGAATATTCTACAACCAATTAGAACTAGATATATGACACCAAAGAAATGTGGTTTGCTTTTATTGATATATCTTTGAAGAGCAGGCCTTACAATGTCTTTTTCCAAAATTAAATTCCTATAGAACTTTCTCAAGGTCTTGGTTTCCTTCTTATAGTGGTGAAGGAAGCTACAAGCTTTAGACATTTGGCATTCTAAAAAATGACTTTTCATATACCCACCCCTTAATATGACCTATTACAACACATACTTTTTGACAAGTCTTAAAAATACCACCAAATATAATTTCAATACATATTGGAAAGCATAAAAAAAATAAAAAGACAAAATAGGAGGATGTCCAAGATTTTTTGGTGCCATGTTGACATCAGCTTGATGCTCATTACTCCTTTGCATACTTGGCCTACTTATTCTTCAGTTGTCAAATATTGATTCTCCCATTGGTATGCTATGAAATCATTAGGCTACTTATATTCTTGGATTTGGATCAGGTTGGCTTGGTGATCTTTCAATATTTTGTCTAGCATCACTTTGACATCAATGTTGAAATTAGCATATCCAACATCCAGAGCAATTAATCTATCCAAAATGACATTGAATTTGAGAATATTTATGTTTTGATATTTTTTTAAGAAATTGATGACTTGAGAAATTATTTAACCATATTCACTTTTCCATGCATCAAAACCTTTGATATTTTTATCCTCTATCAAAATGGAAGGAATAAATTAGTGTTTTAAGGTAGCAAAAGAATCAATATTTTCCTACATTTTTTGGATCTCACCATTCACATACTAAAATTCATCCAAGATCATTTTCACTATATTCTCTATTGGCTTGAGTGAGGCCAAAGCACCTGGATCTCTTTGTATAACTTTGCATAAGGTTAGCAATGTATGGTGTGTAGGTTGCAATTTCTTGCATATTAGATCCAAAATAGAAAGATTGACCTTTAACTAATCAATGGCCTAAGACAAGGAAGAATAACATTCATGCACATCTCCTAACTTGTTAACAACCAATTTTACTCTATATTCCAAAATCTTCTCAAACACCTTAAGGATTTTCAATTTGGCCTCATCCTTTCTCTTCTCATTTTGATTTTTCAAATCTTCGATTTCTTTCTCTAAATTCAACTTCAATGCATTCAACTGATCAACTAGGACTATATTATCACTGGTTGTTTGTGGCATAGGGGCCTGGTATGACATAATTTATTGGCTTTGAAAATCAACACCCTTTAACTAATTATTTAGTTTGAAATTATCCAAATACAACCTATTCAATTCATCATTCATCTTTGCTCCATTTTATTAACAACTTATGTAAACATTGTAGAGTACACAATAAGGGTGGTAGCTTTAAGCATTGATGTATCCAAAAATGTTTTCACCATAGATGTTCCCTTTAACTCTTGGAATACATCAAGTGATCTTAGCTTGTTGATGTTCTTCTATATGGCCCATATTTATAGAGTCTTTATCTTTGGGTTAAACCCACAACCACTGACACTATCCTCATAATCAAACTCAAAAACCATCATGGGGTCATATTGATTTCTCACTTGGTCTAAAAAAAAACATGTTATTCAATTCAAGGCTAGGGATGATTAGAATATTACTCTTTAAAACTATTTGTCTAGCCTCATCGGGGCTAAAATTTATTTCATCAATTTTAAAATCCTTGAAATTTTGTGTCATAATTTGATCATGTTGAGATTCATCAACACCCATTTTATTTATTTCCATATCTTCTTTAAATTCTTTCATCTTCATTTTGAGCCAAAAATATTTGAATTTATGGGTATTGATGATATAATTATCCTTGATAAACCTCATAGAAGCCACAACGCTTTCATCTTCTTATAATTTAGGCTCACCTTGTACCTATTCATCCACTCTTGCTTCTAGTTTATGTGATTCTATTTCTTGACTAATAATGGGTTGATCAAATTCTTTTTCCTCTCTTATATGCCTCAAAATATTGGCCACCTCCTCAGAGTCACCAATTACTTTAGTTATTTCATATGGAACTAATGGAGAAACATCATCAGTCTTTTGTCTTTTGGTAGGTGGTGAATCAGGAATAGCTAGATCTTGCACTGACATTGCATTTGGACCAGGTTCTTAAATCACAACTCTTGTTGGATTTTTGATAGGGAGGTTGGTAGCATTTGTATGTTGTTTCTCATATTTTCCATATATTTTTTCAAAATTATAAATTATCAAATATATTATTTTCAAAGGGTCCTTCTCTTCAACAAAAAATCCTAAAAAATTAGGGTTTTATTTTCTTTTTTCATCCTCAATCTTCTTCAAAATTTCCCATTTTATTTTATTATTATATACCTCTTCAAATGTGACATAATTTTTTATCACAAATCCTTTCTATCCCTGATTTAAAAGAATATTTAGCCTTAAAATAGGTATGCAACTCCTCCAAGGTATCTGCACAAATGTACCATTCACCAAACATAGTGGAATCTGGAAGAAATGTGCCCTTATTTTGTTTTTTCATCACATCTTTTTCCATCCAGAGTATCTACCACATGAATTCAAGAAAAGAAATTCTATTTGGCACAAATTTTGGCAACACATGGGGTGGATGAGTACACCCATATACTCTACTTATAGTATGGTCAAGCAAGAAATACCAATCATCAAAGTTATGTTTGTGACCCTATTCTGGCCTATGAGCAAGAGGCCTCAACATTTATCTAACCTCTTTGGTCAATCTAGGAAAAATGATACCAAGGGAATTCATTATTATGATTGAGAAATTATCATGGAACATAACATAGTTATAGTTTAGATAATGAGTGTCCCATTTGTAACACCAGCACTATGTAGCAATCTCTATCTCTTTTGATCAATCATGCTCAAATCCATCCTACTAGACTAATTCCTTCTATTATGATACAAAATTAAATGACACAAAAAATAATAATATTTGAACTCCATAGGTGTTTTTTTCTCCCTTATTTTCAAAAATCCATCATGAAATTTCTTTTCAATAAATGATGCAAAATCATACTCAACATTAACCTCTGGGTTCTGTATTCTCATGGCCATCATCATCATGCCAAATGGTAATCTATCTTGGGCATCAATTCCTAGCACTTGACACAAAGAAAAATACGTCTTTTTGAAATACACAACAATGTCATAAACTAAAAAGGGCTCAACTACAGTGGTTGGGATTGAAATTCTTCTATTGTTGGCCCCTTTCCTCATGTACATGGGAAACTCATCACTCTTATGTGTATTTCTTAGACTAAAATATTATTGTTCACTCTTCTTCAAGTCAAATTTTATGAGGGCTTAATTATTGAGCATGAAGCAATCAATGATTACATTTCTATCCACAACCACTAATGGTGACCCATTTGGCAACCTAATAGTTTTGGTGGCTAGATGATAGTGTTGTGCCAATATCCTAATCAAATCCACATCAATGAATAAATTTAGCACCACAAGATTAGCCAAATTCAAATTATATGAGTTTTCAACTAGTCCTTGTCCATTTTTCTTCTCAAAAAAATATCAAAAAAGGTTCCATCTTGAGATAGGGATTCTAGCATCCTGACACCCCTATGCTACATCCTTCTATAGTTTCATATACCCTTTATCAAATAAATTTGTAAAAATGTCCAACAATGAATATATAAGGGACCACTTCTTAGAAACAAGGGGTTCAATGCTCTTACTTACAAACTTAGATTTCTTAGGTGTCATAGTTTGATGTTTTTATAAACTAGGGTTTTGATAGTCACTTGCTCTACCAAACTAGTTAAAAATAAAGCATAAACTAAATACCAAATTTTATGAAGAGAGTGATGAGGCAAGCTTACCCAGTTGGAAAATGGATGAAGTTCACACATAAAGCTTGAATTCATCATCTACAATCACCATTGAATTTTCTTGAATGATGAAATACAAATAAATTCCAAATTGTATTCTGCTATAGAGATGGTTATTTATTTATTACTCTAGTTCATTCCATGAAATCAATAAATCTCAACATTTAAGTCTTTCAAACATAGACTATTAATTTGATCTAATCCAATGGCTAGGCAAGCACTTCAATCATAGGCATCAATGATAACCACTGTAGGTAAATGATATAATTATTTCAACATTTACTACTTTACCACATCATCGTAAGACCTATTTAGATCTATCATGGGACAATGGAAGCTTTTAGATAGTTATATCACATATTTCACTACTTAACACCACCCCACAAATCTTGATACACATCATCATGGGATGGTGGGATATATGTTACCCCTTATACATCATATCACATTATCGCTAGCCTTTGATCTGACCATCATGAGATGATGAGATCCTTTGGCATCCTTTCACTATTTATGATATCATCACAAGTATTAGATTTGAATGTGATGGGAGCATGAGACATACTTTATATATCTTCTACTACTTATCGCTATCCCATAATTCCTTCTCTAAAATATGAAAATAGATAGAAATAACATATATTGTATAGAGTGTTACATAAAATTTATGTAAAAAATATGACCCTATAAATGTGCAATTATAGTTGTAATTATTATTTCTCTAACATTTGGATCTGGTAGGATATGGTTACCGTGATCACACAAAATGCTCCTAATAGGGTTCTTGAGTATAAAATTCATTCATTTTGATTCATATATACATTCTATAGTTAAATTTTTGACCTAGAGTGTCAAGGAAAATATATGAAAAATCTAGAGTATGGACTCTAGAGAGTTAATATCTCTATGTATATTAGGGTTTGGGTGGCTAATAGCCATTGACTGACCCTTTAACAGTGAGGTATTATGTGATAGAACAATAAAATTACTAAGAATATTGAAATAAAAAATATGTGTCTCATATATTATGAATATGTTCAAAGTTAAGTGTGTAATTGATAATGCTTGTGTGAAATTAGATACAAAACTTATCTATTTATAAGTGACTTTGAATTCAAATTTGATTATTTTAATAGACAACAAATGATCATAAAAGAGAGATTATACACTACTATACCAAAAACATAAAATAACATAATAATTGTTATGAAACTTTAAAAAGGTGGTCTCCACATTTAAAAATAAACCACAATACTAATATCATTCAATTTAAAAAATTAAGTATACATATAGAAATATAAATAAAACTGAGGGAACCATTTAAAATACCCTAAATTGGCCCCAACCAATCCACCAATACCTAATTAAATTTTATTCTCAAGTTCATTTCATAAAATTCCAGTCAAAGGTCATCCATTCAACTCATATAAAGTTATAGTAACATTAAGCTACCTTACCATACATATATCATATTTATTAAAATAATAGTTTGCCCTTCCTACCATACTACCATTTATCTTCTTATCCATCATGGGGATATGGTGAAACTTTACTATTTTATATTACTACATCATCGTAGGTCAACATTTTATTTTTTATGGGGTCACGGTGAAATATTATATGCTAGTCAAACTCTTACCGCCAGTCTGCTAATTACTTTTGAGACCTCTGTGGGGCCATGGTAACTAGTCTCTAGATACCATAACATTGCAAATGAAGTTCCTACATGTTGTGGGGAAGTAATAACTATCTTTTCACTTCTTTTGGTTCCTGCACATCCACTAAAGCTATTTGAATGTACTATGGGGCTGTGGTAAGAGACAAAAAACGCATAAATGATCAAAATACAAATGTCTTTCACATGGACATGATATGGGATGCTTATGAATGACTTTTATAATAATTGTAAAAGTAATATAGACTCTTATGATAAATTTTATGCATTTTGGAAAAAATACCTCAAAAAAATGTGGTCTCATGGTGATGGAGTGCCATGACAAGTGAATTGTTATGGATTGTCATGACATTCCATCACCATGAGACCATATTTATTTGAGGCATTTTTTCAACCAATTCACTACCTTATCTATGCTATTGCTTACTATTATGCTTTGATAGATTTTTTCCAAGCATCCATAGCTTGTTCAAAAGCACTTGTTTTAGGATTTTAGTCATAACAACAAGGTAGTGAATTGTTTGATAAAATGCTTTGGTAGACATGTATGAAAAATTTGGCAGCATAACCAAGGCAGTGAACTATTTGAAAAAATGCCTCAAAGAAATGTGGTCTCATGGAATGCCATGACAAGCAAATGCAATTGGTAGTTGCTCTTAGTTATTAGTTATGCAATGTGAAGTAATTTCATAACTACTTAAGTTGACTTTGTAAAAACTATATTATAATTGAAATTTTGTCATTTTTTAGCATCTAGTCATTAGTTATGCAATGTGAAGTAATGCTTTGAGTTTAAAATATGTACAATGCAATGTAATCAACAATTTGAATATAAACTACAAAAATCTATTTTTTACAATTCATTAATTAAACACTTTATTTTATTTTCTCTATAACTCTATTGGTATGGAAATGACTTTCAATTAAAAATATAGTTTTTGTCTTTTAGTCTATAATTTTTTACAATTTTTATAAAAATATAATTTTTTTCTTGATATTTTTAAAAAATAATGAACTTTTGGTTTGCCAAATTTTTCCCCAATTTTTTTTTTTATGTGTTTAATATTACAAATGGATCAATGTCAAAGGTTGACTATGGATCAATACCATGCATTTGATGAGAGAGTAGCCAATGAGAGGGACATGGACAAACATCTATGTCCATGTAATGACTATCTTGGTGGAAAGGTGAGAAAAATAAATCTGATTTATTGACATATGATAAGATATGGGCATAGTGGTATAAGCCCTTGGGAGTACAATTATTATGAAGATATGATAAAATTGTAGAGTGTGAGAGATGAAGAGGCAACAAACATAGATGAAGTGACACCAAACATAGATAAAGAGGTAATAATGTTAGAGGAAGGGTTTGAAGTTAATAGAATGTTGAATGAGGTCTAAATGATGATTGGGCCAAGTTGATGGAGGATGTTTTAAATCCTGTGTATGCTAATTGCAAGTTAAGTCATTTGATAACAATCCTTTAGATTTTTAACTTGCAAGTGGTGTTTGGATGGACAAATAAGAAGAAATTTTATGTTGGATTCATACAAGAAATTATTCAAGTGGATTTTGGTGAAAATAGTTCTATATTATTAAAATGTAAGTGGATCCAACCATTTGCAGTATAATTTGATGAGTATGGATTTGTACGATTAAATACAAGACAATTTTTATTAGAGATGGATGAGCCATATGTTTCCCCTCTTCAAATGAACCAATAATTTATAATTGATGATGTAAGAAGCCTAAGATGGTCGTATGTCATTCAAATAGAGTCTTATTCCAATTGAAAATTTATAGAAGTTGTCAATATAATGCTTGATGGGCAATATGTTAATTTACAAGAAACATTAAAAAAAGTGGATGAAGACGATGATGGAGTGTTTGAAGAAGAGATTTTGATTACCAATGAATAGATTGGGAGAGAGCATGTATTACATGTCACAGATGAGGATGAGAAAGAATATCAAGCAGATGCAGATATGAGTGATCAGGATTCATAAGTGTCAATATCTAGTTGAAACAAGGGATATTATTATTGATAGTATGATACCTATAATTGTAAACATGTTCTTGGTTTTTTAATGCAAATTATTTTTAATCTATAAACTTAATTCTATTTTAAGTTTCCATTTTAAATTATGAACTCAATAATTTCTTTAATAATTCAAGTTGTTGATTTATACATTATTGTTTATTTAGACTTTAGGAAATAAGTAAAAGGATTATAAGGCACAAATTAGTTGATGATAGTGATCATAATGCTGAAATTTCATTGACAAATTATGAGTGATTTTGTAGAGAAAAAGTGGCTAAGAATGATGAATATTTATCGTGTCTTGGTTTGACAAATAGGCAAGTTGTAAATCCACTAAGTAGTATATTATTTGTTTAATAGTGTTTAATGAAATTTTATAGGTAAGAGATTTATGTATATAAGACATAATATGATATTTTTTTCACTTTATAGGAAAGAAAAAGAGTGAAAGAAAATGTGAAGAAAAAATAAAAGGAAAGAAAAGATACAATGTTGTCATATCATAGAAGCTAATGCATTTGTGATTCAACAAATGCAGTTGGTGAAAATAATAGTTGTGATGATGTGCAACCTGATATAGCATATGGTGATGTGTAGCTTGATTGATGTGTAGCTTGATATATAACATGGTGATGTGCAACATCATGATGATCTCTTAACACAACGTCTAAGAAAGATTATTGAAAAACATCAAAGCAAAGGAACAATAGGTCTAAAAATGATTTATTCAACATTAAAGGATGTGTTTGAAGTGAAATCTATGGAGATCGGTACTGATATTCATACTCATGCCACACTTGATGTGGCCAAGGATCATGAAGTTCTAGTTAATGGAAGTCATGAAGAGAGACTGCTTACATCTGTTGTACCTTTGAGTTTACCTATTGCATCTAGAACTTTTGATGGAACTAGTGGATCAGCCAAAAATACTAGTAGTGGTTTAATAGAAGATGTGTCTATTTTTGTCAAAAGACAAATATTGAGTCAATATTTATACAAATGTACAAAGAGGAATGCAAAATAAATAGAATTATAAGGCAAGAAGCCATTCTTGATTGAGGTATCAAGAGATGGTGAACCCAATGGGCCAAATGCTATAAAGTGGGCCTCTGAGTTGGGTGTAAGATGTAGGGCCCATTTGAATATTTGAAAATCAAGTTTTGTAGAGAAAGATCCATAAACTATGGAAAATGTTATACAAAAAATGGAAAATGCTTTTGAGACTATTGGTGGACAAATCTCTAGAAAATATTACAAGCAAAAGATGAGAATTTTGATGAACAATTTTAGATACCATTGTAAAAAAACAATCACGAAGGGAAAAGAGAGGTTAGAATCCACTCTATCTCCCAAATAGTGGGAGGAATTAAAATAAAGTATGCATTTCAAAGAATATTTGAAAAAGAGTAATAGAGGCAAGATAACAAGAGATAATGTGAGGGCTAGATATACATTTGGCCAAGGTGGGTTGTAGGCCAAAATTGACAAATTTACAACAAGTGTATGGCTTTTTGGTTCAATTTACAATGTGTTATTTATTTTGATTTTTATTGAACTAACTATATGTTGACATTGACATTTTATTTTAGGTGGAAATTAGTAATATAAAAGTAGGTGCAAAAGATATTGTCAATTATATGGCAGCACCAGATTGACCTAGTAAGTCTAAGAGTGGGATGAAGTGGAAATATAATTTGTTAATAGAGATTTCACAACCATCTATTAAATGCCCAGTAGGAGCCTCTCTATATCATGTCAACTCAAATGAAGGGTACCAATAGGTAATGAGTTTCATATTCGATCTCACTCAACAAGTTTCATAGTTGGTTGCCTTTGTCAACCCTATAATTTCTACATGGAATGAGCATAAATCCATAGATTTTGTTGAGTTAAGAGGCTATATTGATCTCATTTTTTCTTTTTTGGAAATTATTTATACAAATGCCTCTTAATATGTATATTATTAAAATTTGAGTATAGGATAATCCAACCTAGTTTATTTATTATTGGAGTGATCCATAAAATGTTATTTTAAACAAATTTATAGCTTACATTCTTTACTTGACTATTGAATGATTTGTCTATTTTTTTTACATGATGGTTAAACCACATGCAGAGAAATTTTATCAAAGTAGAAGGGAAAAAAATGCCTTCATGATGTCAACAAAGCTTCTGATATTGATAGTGATCATGATGAACTAGACAAGAATGTGCAACACAATCATCATAATTGTGCTGAATTAGTTGAGGTAATATAATATTTTTTAGTTGTCTATCCCAATATTTTATCATTCTTCATGATTAAAATATCCTTTAACCTAATAGAGTTTAATTTATTGTTAACTATTTCCATAATACTTGCTTCAATCTTATTTTGGAGGGATTTAAGACTCTTTTCCTTGTCTTGGAACAATTTTCTATTTCATTCCTTCCAAAGTTCCTAGATTAGAATTATGGGACTTATCAACCATAAACAATGACAAGTAGAATGTCTTTTGATATTGGGCCAGTATTGAAACAAAGTCATTATATCATTGGGAAGGGCACTCTTCCATCCTAGCTTCATGCATAACCGCCTCCAGCATTCAAAAGAGAATTGACAACTAAAATCTTCTCCCTTTAACTCACTTCAACTCTACCATATCTTAAATTTCCATCAACACCTTGTGAATTCCCTTTCTTCAAGTTTCTATTTTCTTCATGAAGAACCTAAAATCAGTTCAGATTTCCTCTACAAATTTGTATGTAACCATTACCCCACTCCATTTTTACAATATAATGCATGTTTTATATCTTAATATAATGTATATTTTTTGTTTTTATAGAAATTTATTGATAAAATCCAATAAGGGGATAAAGTTCAAGTGTTGGATCTATTTGATGGTGTTGTTGTGGGCATTGGGCAAATTCACTCACTATCTATTATACATGGAGTCAAATTGAAAGGAATAGAAGATGCAAATGTAAACATTTTAAAGGTCACAAGTAACATATCCCTTGTTTATGAAGACAAAATAGATGGAGCTATCCATATAAAAGAGAAATAAGGGACCTTCACATGGTGGCCACTAAAATATTTAAAAAAATAACATAGTTGATGTTTATCATGTACTAGCTATTAGATAGCTTGGCCCACTACTTTATGAAATAGTTTAAACATGTTGTTTAGGGATATTATTAGTGTTTTTTGCCTATGTTGGATTTGTATAAAGAAAAAAAAAACATTGCAACTCAGTTTTCTTAGTCACAACATTGAGAAACACACTTTGTATTAACACATTTTTCAAATCAAAGACACATATTTCTGTCTTGTATGTGTTGTAAGAACACCTTTTCTCAATAAAAATTTAGTATTTTAAATTCTTAATGACTATTTCATTATGTGAAAATGAGTGATTGATTATGTTTTTTTGAGTTTTATGTCATATGTTTGGTGGCACCTATATCTAATACCTAAACATTTATTAATTCATCTTGAGTTTCAAATTAGAGTAAACTATATTCCCGAATGATGTAAATATTGATTCATGAGAAATATTCATGGATTCATCATAGTCATGCTATACATATTGAGAAGAATAATATTTATACATTTTATGTGGTCTGTGAAAAAAATTATGGATCATTGCCATACAACATGGGCCTTTTAAAAGTCTCATGGCCACATAAATATAGGACTATTGTTAGTGCTATAATTAGAGGTGACATTATTAGTTTAAAGCAAAATTGGAGATTATTTTCTTATGCCTAATATTAAGGTAATATTATTACTTAATTGGAGGTGACTTAAACAATCTATAGCCTAATTAGAATTACCTTTCTTGTACTTAATATTATCTCTTAATTTTTTTCATACTCTTAGTAGATATAAATTAATGAAGAAGTTAATGGAGTCTTAATCAGTATGGTATGTGAAAAATATAAAATAGGAGTCTAAAATTTGACATCTCTCCATATTTTTTAGATAGATATATTTAAAATATCTGTACTACTACTACTACTACTACTACTACTACTACTACTACTACTACTACTACTACTACTACTACTACTACTACTACTACTACTACTACTACTACTACTTCTTATGCATCCAATGGAAGATAAAAAGATACCCCTAGCTTAGAATGTAACAAGTAAAATAGTGTAATGGGTGTATATAATCATCATTTGTAATCCATATTGAGGGTTTTATAAATTCTTCTTTCAAGAAGTGAGCATTTACAATTACATCGATTATATGTTTTTGATATTATATGTATACAAAGAGGGTGTAGAGCCCAAGTACAAAAAGCCCAAGGGGAAGTAAAACATGCCAAAGGCCACTAAGTGATAAAAAATAGTGGACACACAAAATCAAAACAAGAAACAACAAATAGACTAGGGATTAACCATAACAAAAACACTAGTTTTTGATTAAATCTTTCCAATCTTCTTTGATGAACTTGAGAAGGTCCTCCATGATAGAATTTTTTATTTTTATATATTTATCTTCTTCTAGGAGGTCTTGTAGAATCAACAGGGATGAAGTCACATGGTGGGAAACTTTTAAGTAAATAGTGGTTAGCACCTTCATTTTATTCTAAAGGGAGTGCAAACCCTTCTTCACTTCTTTCAACTCCCTTTCAATCTAGCTCTCTTTTTCACTAGTATCCATGAAATCCTCCTTTTAAAAATCATAAGTGGAGTCATTTAGCTCCTCAAAATAACTAGTTCCCTCCTCTAATTACTGATCAACATTGGTTTTATATTTTAATTTCCCTATTTCCTCCCCTAGATCTGAGGTAGAAGGATCATCCATAGTCTTTACTAACGAAAGTTTTCCCCCTACCAGTCTCTTAGATCTCTTGATATTCATATTTATTTTCATAAAAATCTAAAATTTAAAACCAGACCCTTCCTCTACAACCTCCTCACCTTACACCTAGGCCTCCAGGTGTTCTTTGTCACTGGCCAAATTCTAAGGCTCCACCCCCACCACTTTCTTATTCTTACTATGTCCCTGAGTGATCTTCTTAGAATTGATCTAAATAATTGATTTCCTCTTTTTATTGCCAAAAAAGGAAGGGTTATTTTTTATTTCTTGTATCCCTTCAAAATCTAGAGAGTGAGAAGGGTTATGGGATACAAAAGTCACAACTATCGAAGAGGGACAAATAGAGCCCAACCAGAGAGGGAAAAATCTTTCAAAATTAGTGGCTAGGTTTTAAGAGGGCAGAATAAGGTTCTTGGAAAAGGGTAGGGAACCATGGGGACCTAAGGAACCAAATCTAAATCTTAAGGGAATATGATATTCATCAGGGTCACTATCATGGGAACTATCTCACACCTATGATTTTAAAGGATTAGAGGGACACAACAAAAGGTGAAAGTGATAAACCCTAAAGATAAGACCTTGGTGGGGTGGAATGGTAGAGGCAGTTGGGTTTTTTTCCAAGGAATTTTTTATAGACTTACAAGACACTCCAAGGATGACAAGAGGAAGAAGGGGGAGTTAACCAAAACCTTATGATGAAAGTGATTTAAAAGAGTGAAATGGTAATGATAAAATAACTTAAAATGACCTTTAAGGGTAAAATATTTCATAATAGTGAAACATACCTTATCCCAAGGGTTAACAAGCTCTCTCTATCAAAGCCTCCCTATAACTTCACTGGCGCTTCTCCTTCAATGAATAATTTTTTCAACCTCTGTGGGTCTTGAAATTTGGTGAGTCTTTTGAATCTTCTATCCTCACAATGTAAACTCATGGCCTTAGTAATTGACTCCTCACTAACATTAAACTCTATAACTCCAACTTGAACTTTATAATCACCATCCCAGCTTGAAAAAAATTGAATGGATATTTTCTCATCATATCCATTCATACATTCAATAAAATGAGAAATTCCGCCTTCATAACATATAATCCATATCATATCATCAACTTTGGTTTAATTACATGATAACGGCTCAGTTCTAATTTTTTCTCCTCCCATGATTGAAAAGGGACCCAGACTAAAGTGAACTAGCACCAAGGATTACCAAAAATTGAATAAAAAAAATTGGAAGCTTTCAAATCCCACACCCAATCTTTAGTAAAATGAAAGTTTATACTATAATGATTGCATATGTGAAAGATCTTACTAGGATTTATTATGTGAGAATGTGCCTTAAAGGATTGAGGCTAACTCATGTGATATTGATTTTATTTTATATGGAAATAATCATAATAAATGTGATTAGGACATAATGATGACCAGTGTAATTAGTGAATAAAAAATGACTAAATATACTACAAATTGATCAAAATGATGATTAAAATTAATGACTAAATACACTACCAATGGACAAAAATTAGTGAATAAAAATGACTAAATAAATGACCAGTTAACAACAATAAATGACTAAATATATTAGTGAATAAAAAATTACTAAATAAGTGATCAAATTACAACAATCAATGACTAAATATAATACCAAATTGATCAATAAAAATAACTAATAAATGACTAAAAATGGTTGTCATTAATTTGGTTGCATTATAAATGATTGGAAATAAACTACTAATGGCCATGTGATCATGTTTGGTCATTTATATGCAATTTTTAGTAGTTTTTAAATCATATATTACTATTTTTTTACTAGTGAAATATCTAATCTCCTTTGTCATTTTCTACTTGGGGATTTGATCTCATTGGTAAACTTCCTCACTCCTGTGATGGGCATGTCTTTATCATCATTGCTACCAAATATTTTACCAAGTGGGTAGAAACCATGCCCATTGTTAAAATCACTAGTCCTACCATTTAAAAATTTATTCTTAATCAAATCATTTTCCACTTTGGTGTTCCCCATACCATCATTTTAGATAATGGTGGTAATTTCAAAAACAAACATGTTAAAAAACTTTGTAATAAAATTCAAAATCAATCACAAAATTTTCACACCTTATCATCTGTAATGTAATGGTCAAGCTGAGGCCACTAATAAAATTCTCAAAAAAATACTCGAAAAGATAATTCATGAAACTTGTATGGATTGAAATCTTCATCTTTACCCTACACTTTGGGCCTATCAGACTAGCATACATATTGCCACTGGGGTAACTCCATTCTTGCTAGTTTATGGTTTTGAGTTAGTTCTTTCTTCAGAAGTTGAGCTTCCCTCTCTTTATGTATCTCTTCATGGTATTATTCTTGATGAATAATTATGTGAATATCATCTTCATGCCTTTGATCTACTTGATGAATGTCATCTTTTTACTTTACAACATAACTGTCAATACAAGGCTCATATTGCTAGACAACATAACAAATGTGTTAAAGTTTGCACATTTAATGTTGGTGATCTTGTCCTTGAATTAGACTACACCCATGATAAATAAGGTAAGTGCCCAAAAATGGTGGGTCCCATATTTAATCAAAGATATTCTTGGTACAAGTACTTACCATCTTCAAACTAATAAAGGCCATATTTTCAAAGAGCTCATCAATTCACAATTTATCAAAAAGTACTTTGCCTAAACATTTCCTTATTTTCATTATTTCTATCTACATCTATCTAATACTTTTTGTAGGTTACTTAAGCATGGGTCTCTCCCTCTACATCTTCCTTCCTTTCAAAAACCTTTGGTCCTCCTTTTTGGTCTTTTGGTTTCTTGATGTACCATAGTCTTCTTTATCTTCTTACATTTTCTCTTAATTTTTTCACCCCTTGGGTTTTTATTTTGTGAGTTTCTTTGTAAGACCATGGATAGGACCCAAAATTCCTCTCAAAACCACCATATTTTACTTATTTTTCTCACCCTTTTTTATTACCAATTTTGTTTTGGCATCCCTTGTGTTTTTCTTTTATGAATTGATTTATAAGACCACAGATAAGTGCTAACATCCCTCACAAAACTACCATATCTTTACTTTATCTCTTTCCTTATTTTATGAAGTTGAAGTGTAAGACCATTAATAAGATCTGACCCTCATCATAAAATTACCTTATTTTCATCTTTTTATATCCTTTTTCTCAAAATTTAGTTTTTGCTTCTTTTGTTAGATGGAATCTGCACAACAATCTATGTCAGCATGTTTTCCTCCATTTCTTTCATTCTTATGACAAGGAATCACACTTTATTGTCATTGTATCCTTTGTTTCCCTTTGTCACTTTTTTTTACAAATTTAAGTAATTTAAATTATTCCATGTGTCACTCCTCTTGGTTTCTCCTTTCTTTCACTCCACATTGGATAAAAAAAGGTAAAAGTCAAGATAGTACTTTTATTTTACCTATATTTATGAGACTCTTAGAACCCATGCTTTTTGAAGTTATCTCTCTTAGAAACCAAGTCCCAATTATTCAAATGAAATTCATATTTAGCACCCATGTTTGGTTTTCTAAACCCATATGAAAGAGGAATAGAAAAAACCATCAAGAAATTTAAATTCCAAATCATTTGATTCAAAAGGCAATGATATCAAAAAGGCAACATACAAATCTCAAAAGTAAAATTCACACCAAAAGATGTGATTTCAAGAAAATAACTTATCTCTAATTGAATCTCAAACTCCACAATTAGCCTCACATAGAGCTAAGATCCTTTGGGGTGTGGTAGGCTAGTAGATTAGAATTGGGGAATTCAACAAACTCTATGGTGCTACCTACTTTCTCATGCAAGTAACCAATCTTCACAATAGATCGATGGCTCTATAAGGGGTCCAAAATAATTGGGAACACATTGTGGGAAGGTAGGTCCATTTTAATTTGCATGCATTTATCCTTCATGGGATGATATTTAAACTTTCTTTGTTGACCTAAGACTTGTGTAGCTAAGATAAATTCTTCCTAGTCCTTAAGGTTGAAAGTCTTCTTATTATGAAAAACCTAATTTGAGTGTCTTGACTTTGATAAAGAGTTCCTCTACCTTGGTTTTTCCTTCATTATCCCCTCCACCCATTTCATTTCCCCCCCCCCTTGATAGGAAAATTGTGATTCCAAATCTGTTTCCCCTTCTTATTTAATTCTTTTTTTCTTCACCTCTTTGTTGACCCATTTTTTCCCCTTGGAAAAATTTTGGTCAACTTCTCTCTTGCTATGAAAGAAAGACTAGTCAATTTCAGGTTGCAAGGTCCATTTTTGAGTTCAACATGTTCAGTTCAAGCTTGGTTCAATACAAGAGGTTCATTGGCACTTGGTTTGTCCTTCGTCAGGTTCATTGGTTTAACTTAGTTCATTAGCAGGTTTGGTTCAACGTTCTTTGTCTTGGCCGAAGGGGAGTCCAAGTTCAAATTCCCTAATGGAGGGCTAGCGCAAGAAAGGATCTGGGTAAGTTTTATAAAATTTGTCTAAGTCCCGCATACATCAAAGTGCAAATTCAAATGCAAAGGCAAAGGGGCAGGCCACAGGTTAGCAAAAGCAAAGGCATTTCATAAAGCCCACGGCTTAGCAAAAAATGGAAAGGGAATTTCCGTAGACTTTTTGTCCATGGGAAATGTCTGCAGACAAAAGTCTGTGGGTTATACACAATAGTTGGGCAGAATTTCTGCAGACAAATTGCTCACGGGAATTTCTCGTGGACAATTTTTCCACGTAAATTCAAAGCCTACGGGAGACATTCAAAGCCTAACAGAAATTCAAAGCTCGGCAAAATATAAATACTACGAGACTTAACAAAGCAAACTGCAAAACATAACCAGCCTAGGAAGCCATCCGTAGACCATTCGAAGGACCCGCCAAAGTTTTCAAGTGTTAGCAAGTCTGTGGAAACACTAGACTAGTCAAAGGCCTGACAGACAGCCTAACACAAAGCCCACAGCTGAAACAAATCTCAAGGAAAGTAAAGCAGAACATTTCCATGGACTTTTGTTCATGAGAAATGCCTGCTAATAGGAAATGTCTGCTGTGGTAGAATTACCACGAATAGCATTGAGTGGTAAAATGATCACAAACAACAGTCAGCGATAAAATGACTGTGAACAATAGCCCGTGGGGAAAAAAGACTGTAAAACTTTAAATATCCCGCGAGACCAAACCAAGCCCGAACAAGTCTGCGAGACTTTCAAAGCCCGACAAAACATTAAGGCAAGCCGTAGACTAGATAAGACAAAATGGAGAAAATACAAGGTAGCAAGCATGGTCCCAGCAAAATTTTTGACATCAACTATATTGTTTTTCCCTTTCCCAATGAAGACTCGAGCAGCCACTTGCAAGAAAAGTGCCAATGAGTCTCCTCTTGGCTTTTCCATATAAGACCAGGACTTGTTCATTTTGTAATATCTTTTTTCACAGTTTAGTGAGGTGCAACCTTGCTAAAATTTTCTGCCTAGATCAAATAAAGATAGTTTTACCTCTTTCTTAGATGGATACCCTGTGTATGTCCTGTGTGTTTAATTTGTGTTCAGTCATTTTCTTTTAAATGCTCTCATAGGTTTAAATACCAATGCACCAATGAACTACAAAGTGTCAATTTGCAGCTTACAGGTGAAGATTTCCATTTGGGGTATAGAAACAAAGGAAGTCATTTTTAGTATGTATCCCAGAGCATCTTGGTGAGTCCCTATTACTATGTTTTTTCAATAAAAATATCCTTGTCATTCTCTTGTACCCTGGTCCTTCTACCAAGCCTGAGTGTATGTATGTTATTTTGTCTGATCCTGAGTGTGAATGTGGGAAGGTCATCTGGTTTTGGTGTATCACCTCTTTAGAGTAGGTTGTCTTGTTTTCCTATATCTTTCTCCCTTTTCCCCCCTTTAGTTTATCCATATATTTATATATCTATATTTTGCACTTCCTGAAACAAACAAGGATACATCAAAGGGAGCTAGCCCTTAACTAGAGACTCTCCTCTCCTACTTCATCATCCCACAGGTGAGAGAGGAGTTTCCATGTTGTAGAGAAAAGGTAGGAGTTTGACCTCCTTGCCCTGGGTGTAATTTTCTCGCGTCAACAGTTCTAGCATGCTCGATGGGACACTCACTTTTTTAACAAAGTAAAGTTCAGGATTGATGTTGGTCCTGATACAATGAATTAGAGTTTTTTAGCATCTGGCAACTCCCTTGGTAAGAATTTTAGTTTTTGAATTAAGACCAGTTGCTTAAAATTTTTCTATGCCTAAGGTCACTACAAGGTCTGCTTCAAAAGGGGTTCCTTTCAATTTCGTTGAATTACCTTTAAACTCTGCTAAAAGACTATGATTTGAGAGGACTCATCCTTATCCAATAACAAATCCTCCTAGACCTGTTATAAGAAACACAATCATAGTAGAACCTTAGTTATAGCCAATGGCAATCATGGCATTGTCTTTTGCGGCTTTTCATGGTGAGAGTCGCTTGAATCTCCCACGCTATGATCCAATCCCAGGAACAACTCTCAAGAATGTACGTTCTTTTGATGGAGTGGGACCTATTAAAAACATTGAGCATATTAGAAATATTGCCAACCTTTGCAATATTCATAATATAACAGAAGAAAACATTGCCATTAGACTGCTAGCCTTGTCTCTAAAAGGCAAAGCTCTTGACTGGTACGACACCTTGCCTATGAATTCAATACATTCTTGGAACAAATTGGGCACTCAGTTGACAGATCATTTTGGGGAAAAGAGTGATGGTCTCTCGCTTGCTGAGCAACTGATGACTATAAAAAGAGCTCCACACAAGTATATGCAGGACTTCAACACATGTTTTCAAAAGACTTGGGATAGAATTCCCATCTTGGTAAGACCGACTCCCATTTACGCTTTCTTGTACTATTTAAAGGCATTAAATAGTGATATGGCTATGATGATCTAATCTATGGGAGGATATATACTGCCAGCTGCTTATGACATTGCCATAACAACTGAAAATTGCTTGGTTCAAGCTAGGAAAATCGCCCCTAGGCCCCACATGCCACTTCTCCTAGAGATGATGCCCCCTATACAAACCGTTGCACCCATATTAGCCCCTATGCCTAGCATTGAGAAGCCAACTGCTATTCTATCAAATGAACTACATGAGGTTAAAATCTTGTTGCAAAACATGTCAAATGAACTTGTAGCTCTTAAAAGGCAACAAGCTCAAAATAACAAGCCAAATCTGGGATATCAACATTATGGTCAAGCACCTAGAAACCCTTTTCAAGGCTATAATCAAGGACAGGGTCAGCTTACTCAGACCAGGCCTTTTCAAAATTATAACTCAGGCCCCTCTTCATCATCTAAGGCCATAGTGCCTACTCAGAATAATCTAGTGCAAGAGTAGCCAGGTTGTTCGAGCATGGGATATGGTTAAGAACCGGCTGATTACACAAATGAGATGATGAACTATTTTTAGAATGTAGACAACCAAATAGCCACTCAATCTCAGATCTTTGAGCCTTCAATGCAACCCAGCATGAGTAGTAATCAGGGTCAGCCTGATTCTACTCTCATGAATCATATGGAAGGGGAATTTTACTCAGTTAATTATGTGGGCACTGCAGACAATTAGGCCGATTATGTTGCAGCTAACATGAGATTCAAAAGAAGAGCAGTGATAGAAGCCCAGGCTACCACTCAGGCAATAGCAATGCCTCCTTCATTACACTCCAATTCAAGGCCCCCAAACTTTAGGCAGCTGCTTATACCTTCAGCACCTTAGCCTACAGTGTTGATTGGGATCAATGCAAAAGAAAGCATGAAGGGAAGTGGCCCTCAAATCAATATAGTGGACCAGATGAAGAAGCTGCATATGAATATCTCCTTATGGGATTCATTGTCTCTTCCAAGCCAGAAGGACATATTGAATAAGGAAATACATGAGCTGGATCAGCAAACTGTCTCAGCAAACATGGATAATGTCTTGGTGACCAATGGATATCCTCCCACTTCAGGGCAGGTAAAGAAAGAAGTGAAAACTCCCCCTTTCTATGTATCCTTGGTTATTGGAGATTTCTTGGTACACAAATGTATAATTGATAGTGGGGCCAGCACCTCAGTAATGCCCAAGTGTATTGCTGACAAGATGGGACTGAGGTATGAAGAAATGAACAAAGGAGTCCTGCAGCTAGATGGGATGCCTACAAAAATAGTTGGGATTGTGAAGGGTTTAGGCTTGACATTGCATGCTTTCCCAACCTTCTCAATTCCCCATGATATAGTGGTAGTAGACGTTCCTTTGTACTTTGTAATTTGCTTGTCCAGGGACTTCACATCTAAGATAGGTGGTTATCTAGCAGTGAATTGGTCATATCTGGTTTTTAGAACCAAGTATGGGACCAAAGTGAAAATCGAGTTTGAGCCACTCTACAAGGACCACCTAGAACCGTACGTGCCCAAGGCAACAAATGTTAGTTACACCATTATTAACCCAGAAGAGCCTCAGATAGACCAATCTTCATCCTCTACTCTTGAAGGAGTTGCAGACTTACTCTTAGATGAGTGGGAAAATGATAACTTTGAACATGATCCATATAAATTCATTGAAGAGGCAGACCTTGGAGTCTATTGTATGCACGAAGAGGGCACCTTCATGCCAAATTTAATGAAGGAGAGCAAGGAAGATCTTGGCCTATGGCAGCTATATTTTGACATCTCCAAAAGTAAAATAGGTGCTGGTGGTGGAGCAATGTTGGTTTCTCCTTCCAAGGAAAGGTAATTTTTAGCCTTTCATTTCTAGTTCTCTTCCACCAAAAATGTCGTAGAATATGAGTCTTTGATCCACGGGCTGGAATGGGCAAGGAAAAAGGGGATTAGAGAGTTGCAGGTCTTTGGAGATAGAAAACTAATTGTGAATCAAGTAAGAGGCTTGAATCTGACGAAGAACTCCTTGCTGAATCGTACAAACATAGAGTTTGGGACTTGGTGGAAGATTTTCTTGCCTTTAACATTTCCTCTATTCCTAGGGAGTGCAACAAATAGGCTGACAGGTTGGCAGCAATTGGCACCCAGTTTGATGTTTTAAAATAAATAAGTAGAGACTGTGGTTCATGCCACTTGAAAGTGGTGGTTCGGCCTTCAATCCCAGATAACATTGCAAATTGGCAAGTCTTCAAAAGTGACTAGTAGATAGCTTTCTTCTTGCAAGAAGAAGCCAAGTTTGTAGCACACAACTAGGCGAAGTTGCAGTAGCAATACGGAAATCAAATTATTCAGTTGAAAAATAATAAACTCCCTAAGGGTCTGGTCACACTTGAGAACATTTTAAATGGAGATGACCAACTGAGAAATGACAAGGCTTGCATCATTACCAAAGAGGAGAATTATGAGAGAGTCGAGATCTTCAAGGGCAAGCTACTTACACTTGGAAAAGTCTACACGGTTTGAGAAAGGAAAGCTTTCATTTTGTTGTGTTAGGAATTTGTAGATGTCTTTGCATGGGATTATAGTGACTTGAAGGGTTTTGACCCAAGGCTTGCCCAACACACTATTGAATTAGAGGAAGGTGCCAGACCAGTCACTCAAAAACAAAGACCTATCAATCCTACAATTGAGCCCCTCATGCAAATGGAATTGGCCAAATTGATTGAGTCTAGAATTATATTTCCAATCAAACATTCCTCATGGCTAGCCAACCTCGTTCCTGTTAGAAAGAAGAATGGGGAGATCAGGTTGTGTGTCAACTTTAGAGACCTTATTAAAGTCTCTCTAAAGGATTATTACCCCCTTCCAAACATGGAGTGGATCCTCCAGAAGGTAACTGGTAGTGAGCATTTCTTCCTTCTAGATGGTTATTCAGGATATAATTAGATTCTAGTGCAAGGTTATGACCAGCACAAAATAGCCTTCACCACTAAATGGGGAACGTTCGCCTACAAGAAAATGCCATTTGGGCTATCCAATACTGGTGCCACCTTTTAATGGGCCATGGACATGGATTTTGGAGGCTTGATAAACAACAATGTGCTAGTCTACCTTGATGACATAATGGTATTCTCCAAGGAAGCAAGCCAACACATAGAGCACCTCAGGCAAATTTTTGAAAGGTGTAGGGAGTTTGGCATCTCTCTTAATCCAAAGAAGTGCATGTTTGTTGTCCATGAAGGGAAGCTCCTTGGCCACATTGTGTCCAAGGAGGGTTTATCTATTAACCCTGAGAGAGTTTGCTCTATCCTAGAGATGTCCCTCCCAAAGCACAAGAAATGCCTACAGAGTTTCTTTAGCAGGATAAACTTCATTCGGAGGTTCATTCCAAATTTTTCAGAGATTGTCAAGCCACTCACCCCTATGCTGAAGAAGGGTGAGGAATTCAAATGGTCAGCTAAGAGGAAAGACAGCTTTGAGGCCATCAAGCAGGCCATAACCTGGGCTCCCACTTTGATCAGCCTAGACTTTAGCAAGGACATCAACCTCTATACTTTCATTAATGAGGAGGTGATATCCACCATGCTTACCCAAGCTAACTGGGATAACCTCGAACAACCACTTGCCTTTTTTAGCCAAGGATTAGAGAATTTTGAAGTCAAGTACACGTATGTAGAGAAGCAAGTCCTAGCAGTGGTGAGGAGCTTGAAGAAATTCAGGCATATGTTGTCTAACAGAAAGATTCACCTTATGGTCCCACATCTTGGTGTCAAGGATTTCTTGACCAATCGAGACCTAAATGAGAAGAGGGCAGGGTGGATAACCAAAGTGATGGAGTATGACGTAGACATCAAGATCACCAAGCTGGTGAGAGGAAGGGGCCTATGTGAATAGTTGGCTGCAAATTTAAAGCAAGAGAGGAAAAATAGCTTGTTGATTCATGATGCAGACACTACAGAGGAACCAATGGTCATAAAGGATTGGACACTGGACATGAGACATTTCCTTACTACCGGTGAGTGCCCATAAGGTCTTGATAAGGTTGGAAGAAGGTATTTTAAGCTCCAGTCTCTCCCTTATGTCCTAGTTGATGAAGTATTGTTTAAGAGGGACTTCTCTGGGGTCCTCTTAAGGTGCATTGACCCGAACCAGGCTGCTAAAGTATTGGCTGAGTTCCATGATGGACCATTGGGTGGTCACTTCGCCCCTAGAGCCACGGTAGCAACGATAATGAGGGCTAGCTATTTTTAGCCTACTCTTTTCAAGGACACCCATGCCTAGATAAGAAAGTGCTAGAAGTGTGCACTTTTTGATGAAAAATAGTGATTGGCCGCCATGCCCCTACAGCCCATTCAAGTTAAACAACCATTCATGTAGTGGGGCCTGGATTTCATAGGGATGATCAATCCTCCCTCCAGTGCCAGACACAAATGGGTCTTGATTGCTACAGATTATTTCCCCAGGTGGGTGGAGGCTATTGCTCTGAAAGAGGCAAATGAAAGCGCAATCCTAGAGTTCTATGAAGACCTAGTGACAAGGTTTGGGGTCCTAGCCACCATAATCTCAGATAACACCTTGGCTTTTCTGGGAACCAAAATTAGTGAATGGATGCTAAGGTATGGTATATACCTCAACACTTCATCAAATTAATACCCATAGGGGAATGGGCTGGCTGAGTCCACCAACAAGAATTTGATCAGAATTATAAAGAGGAACATGGAAGAAAATTAGAGAACTTGGCATGCCAAGCTGAAGACATCTCTATGGGCCGATCGAATCACTCCAAAGAGATCAATCAAAAATTCCCCATATACGCTCATATATGGAAGGGAAGCTAGGCTTCCCATCTCACTTGAGCTGCCAGCATTAGATCTTGCCCATCAAATATAGTTAGAAGAAGGAACCATCATGGAAGTCAGACTGTGTGAGCTAATGGAGCTCCAAGAGATAAGGGACTATGCCATGGCTGCTATGTCTAGTCGCTAGCAGCAAATAAAAAGACACTTAGACAAGAAATATTAATCAAAATATTTCTCTAAAGGAGACATTATTTTGAAATGGGACGAAGATAGAGATAAACTTGGATAGCATGCAAAATTTGATGCCCTGTGGAGCGGTCCTTACATGATCACTCAATGCAAGCAACATAATGCATTCCAACTTTCTAGGTTGGATGGCAAAAAATTACGTATCCCAGTTAACAGGATACATCTAAAGCATTGCCACTAAATTTTTGGTTTGGATGTACATAGTTTCCCTTATTTTCTTTCCTATTTTCCCTAAGTGTAGTTTGCACAGTTAGTTGTTTTTAACCTTATGTGTTTCCTTTTACGTATGGGGGTGAAAGTTTCAGGTGGGATTTTGGGATCTTGAGAGCTGTTGTGAACTCTCTTCAAATTTATCTTTTGACTCCACACCCAATGGATATTCAAAGGCAAATGGATTCTAAGCACCGTAGGTGTACTTCCCCTGTGAGTCACCAATTTGTTGACCCATTTTCGCCCCTTGGCAATATTTCGGTCAACTTCTCTCTTGCTATGAAAGACCAATCAATTTTGGGTTGCAAGGTCCATTTTCAAGTTTAACATGTTCAGTTCAAGCTTGGTTCAATATAGGAGGTTCATCGGCACTTGGTTCATCCTTTATCAGGTTCATTGGTTCAACTTAGTTCGTCAGTAGGTTTGGTTCAATGTTCTTTATCCTCGGCTGAAGGGGAGTCTAAGTTCAAATGCCCTAATGGAGGGCCAGCACAGGAAAGGATCTGGGTAAGTTTTATAAAATTTGTCCAAGTCCTGCATATATCAAAGTGCAAATTCAAATGCAAAGGCAAAGGGGCAGGCCACAAGTTAGCAAAAGAAAAGGCGTTTCATAAAGCCCACAGCTTAGCAAAAAATAGAAAAGGAATTTTTGCGAACTTTTTGTCTATGGGAAATGTCCGTCGACAAAAGTCCATGGGTTATACACAACAGTTGGGCAAAATTTCTATAGACAAATTGCCCACGGGAATTTTTCGTGGACAATTTATCTACAAAAATTCAAAGCCCACAGGAACCATTCAAAGCCTAATATAAATTCAAAGCCTGACAAAATATAAAGACTGCAAGACTTAGCAAAGCAAACCACAAAACATAACCAGCCTAGGAAGCTGTCTGCAGACCATTCGAAGGACTTGCCAAAGTTTTCAAGTGCCAGCAAGTCTGTGGAAACACCAGACCAGTCAAAGGCATAACCGACAGTCTAATGCAAAGCCCGTAGCTGAAATAAAGCTCAGGGAAAGTAAAGTAGAACATTTCCATGGACTTTTGTCTATGGGAAATGCTCGCCAACGGGAAATGTCTGTCACGGTAAAATTACCGTGAATAGCATTGAGTGGTAAAATGACTGCGAACAATAGTCAGTGGTAAAATGATCACGAACAATAGCTCATGGGGAAAAAAGACCGCAAAAATTTAAATAGCCCGTGAGACGAAGCCAAGCCCGAACAAGTCTGCGAGACTTTCAAAGCCCGACAAAACATTAAGGCAAGCCGTAGACTAGATAAGACAAAATGGAGAAAAGACAAGGCAGCAAGCATGGTCCCAACAAAATTTTTGACATCAACTATAGTGTTTTTCCCTTTCCCAATGAAGAATCGAGCAACAACTTACAAGCATAGCACCAATGAGTCTCCTCTTGGCTTTTTCATATAAGACCGAGACTTGTTCATTTTGTAATATCTTTTTTCACATTTTAGTGAGGCACAGCCCTGCTAAAATTTTTTGCCTGGATCAAATAAAGACAATTTTACCTCTTTCTTGGATGGATACACTGTGTATGTCCTATGTGTTTAATTTGTGTTCAGTCATTTTCTTAAAAATGCTCTCACAAGTTTAAATACCAATGCATTAGTGATCTACAAAGTGTCAGTTTGTAGCTTATAGGTGAAGATTTCCATTTGGGGTACAGAAACAGAGGAAGTCATTTTCAGTATGTATTCCATAGCATCTTGGTGAGTCCCTATTCCTGTGTTTTTTCAATAAAAATATCCTTGTCATTCTCTTGCACCCTGGTCCTTCTACCAAGCCTGAGTGTATGTATGTTATTTTGTCTGATCCTGAGTGTGAATGTGGGAAGGTCATCTGGTTTTGGTGTATCACCTCTTTTGAGTAGGTTGTCTTGTTTTCCTGTATCGTTCTCCCTTTCCCCCCCCTTTAGTTTATCCATATATCTATATATCTATATTTTGCACTTCCTGAAACAAACAAGGATACATCAAAGGGAGCTAGCCCTTAACTAGAGACTCTCCTCTCCTACTTCACCATCCCATAGGTGAGAGAGGAGTTTCCATGTTGTGGAGAAAAGGTAGGAGTTCGACCTCCTTGCCGTGGGTGCAATTTTCTCGTGTCAACACTCTTAAAAACATGCTATCACTACTTTGTTTCATTTTTATCTCTCCTTAGTTCAAAAAAAAATGTTTGAATAACTTAGGATTCTTATTTATTTATACCAAGATTTTACATTTATATACTTACTTTACTTTCCTTTTCCCATTTATCATTTTTTACTATCCTTCTATTATAAGCACTTGAGTTCATACCCTTTTTCCATTATTGAGTGAATTTGGCTTGTTACTTCTCACTCAGAAATGTTGTTTTCCCTTTTATGTACCTCTTTCCATTATTGAGTGAGATAAGGAATGTTATTGCTTACTCATCAATGTTGTTTTACAATTTTATTTCTTCTTTTACCATTTGATTTATTTGATTACCATTTTGTTTGACATGTATCCTTGGTTTGACTTGGTGAGTTTGCCTTTCTTACTTAAGGATAACTTGTTTGATTTTTTTGGTCTTTAATAGCCTTGGATTTTTGGTTACCCAATTTACTCTTGTTCTTGACTTGGTCATTTGGTCTAACATAGAACTTATCACCCTAGCTTGTCAAATTTCCCAAGCACACCCCATCCTCATAGAACCAACTATCTTAGATTTTCTTGTGTTTGTTTATTTTTTCTCTTTAGTTTTGTATTCGCGTGTTTTTTTAAAATTAATCTCTATGACCTACGTAATCAAAACTAACAACACAATAGACAACCATCCTATGATAAAGGTAATTCAAGGTACGCATTGCATTTACTTTTTAGCTATTTAATTTTTAGTCATTTAACTTTCAATCATATACTTTCATTTATTTTTGCTTTAAAATAATACAACATTTTTTTAGCATCAACATTGTGTGTTACTATATTCTTTCTCAAAGCACCATCCCCTATTGCACCTTAGTGACACATGATGAACTTAGAGTGGGACATATGTATATATATAATATTTTTAAATTTTATCAAATACTGATGCTTTACATCCTGCAGGAACCTATCGAGACTCAATCTCTCTGAGTGCATACCTTAAGGGGTGCATTGAGAAAGGGGTGGGTAGACCTTTGGTTCTTCATATAATTATTTTCCCTTATTGCCACATTATTACCAATCCAATCAATTCTTAAAACCATTCCCTAAGCTTTTACTCCTCCCTTACACACTCCTCCAGTCTTTTGCCATGCTTTATCCTCTTTTTATTGCATTAATGTACTTTTAGATAGTTAATTGTACTAGGTTGACCCTATATAGTTTAGGGGTATTTTTCACTTCTTGGGTTTGTTATCCCTTTGATCGACCTATCTCATACCTCATAAATTGTCCCCAAAAATGTACATGGTCAACCTTGTATAGTCAATGTTTCCAAGAGGATTTAGGGCAAGATCCACCTATAAACACAAGATCATTTCATAATTATTTTAATATGTAATCAAGAGTTATTATTCACTTAATCTTCTTCACAATCTTCTCTTCCACCATTCTACTTGAGGAGTCTTAGATTAGGGTTTCTATGTTGAGAATCTAGTCTTGTGGATAAGTCTTGGATGTTTTGGCCTTTCTTAGTGAACAACATCTTGTGAAGTCCCTTTGGCTAAGGGAGAGATTGATTCTCGATGGATTCATATTTAAGTAAGTATATTCTAACTTTGTTTTCCTTTTTTTAGTAGATAAAAGTAGCATAAGTTTTGGCACAAATAATATTACTCTTAATATTTTATGTATTAGGGTCTTAATCATAATTAGCTTTATTGAGATTCTCTTATACATATTTTTATTACTTTATAAACCCATTTAGTGTGCCACAAGATTTGGTGTGTACTATATTATATTTACTTTATTGTTTATTAGAGTAGAGTGAACATTAAACCTAGGACTCTTTTAGGGCTGTTATGTGATTATGTTAGACTATAAGCTTTAGAACCCTACCTCACATGGTGTATTATGAAAAGTAATCCCCTAATTGGTTATAGTAGATCCCCATATTGGTCATGTTCCTATTTAAAAAATGTATTCCCATTTGGAAGTGTATGTATATTCTATCTTCTCTAAGCTAGGATTGATTTATAAACATGATGCATTTCTGATTACATACAGATGGTATTGATTTGGGAAAGAGTTGGGATAGAGGATTGATTTGGTTCCTCCTCACTCTTTAATGAGAGTGTGGGAGTAGGCAAGTGTTGGGTGGTTAATTTTGGTTCATAGATTGGCAATGGGTTCATGGGAGGTTCATCTGACAATAAGTCATCCTCATCACATAACCAGTGGACTAGGACTTAGAGAGCTTTATAGTTCTCCATATCATGCCCAGGTATTCTATGGTATGAGCATACCATATTGTCATTAAACTAGGATGGTTTAAGACTATGGGGGTCAAATGGTTTTATGGGTAAAAAGGTCAAACAATAGGCTTGTAATAACCTTTGAAATATGGTTGAGTAAGACTCAAGAAATGGTGGAAAGGGAGTCGAGGTTTTGGATTTGATAGTTGGGTTGGAAACATTTTTTAGAGTGGGTTTGGCAATAAAAGATTTTAAGGGAGGAATTTTATTTTCATGTGTTTTTGGAGTAGATTACTTAGGGGTTAATGGTTTGGAGGTGGAAGCTTTAGAGGTAGAATATTTTCAGATAGATAGTTGAGTGGTATAAGGTCTGGAAGTAGATGGTTAGGATGTAGATAGTTTGCTTATGAATGATTTGGTGAAGATGGTGAAGGTGTAACTAGGAGTGGAGGTTAGGTTTGGGCTTTCTTGGGAAGATGTGTCCTCTTAACCAAGGTAGAGGGGTGAGGTCCTAAGATAGAAGAAGGATGCGGTCCTAAAATGGAAGGCAAATTAGAAATGGGAGGTAAGGTTTTGGATTTTGGGATCCTCAGTAGCTCCACTTTCTTAGTTAATTTCACTTGATAAATCTAAATTTAATGGAGGGTGAGTAAGGCTCTGAGTGGGTATCATGTCTAGGTTTTTTATGGGATTTATTAGGATGATAGAAGGTGCTGAGATTACTTTGGTGGAGTTAGTTTGGAAGGTTTGCCTATGGTTTGGGAGGTAGATATTTTTAATGGTTTGGTTGGGATGATGGTGAGTTCAATAGTGAAAGTGGAAGGTTAGGTTGATAACTATATAGTTGAGGGATCTTGCTTGGTTAGATATGGGAGCCTAAGATAGTGCCAAAATGTGGTATGAACTATGTTGGGTTGGGATAAGAACTCCAAGTTTTGAGCCAATCTAGAGAATGGCTTATAGACAGGTTTGGCTCGTTAGTTATTGGACTCAAAGGATAAGCCCATGGGTTGAGAGGGTGGATAATTTACCTTTTTCATTTCCTCAATCAAATGCTCCAAGGTTTTATAAGGTGATTATTACATGAAAGGGGTGGATGAAGTAACCTCTTCTTTAAGAAGGATTTCCAAAGGAAGAGTGAAGATCTTAATCATGGAAGAAAATGGAAGGGAAACGATAGTGATCTCCTCTATAATGTATTCCAAAGGAGAGGGGATGGTGGTTTCCACTACCTCAATAAGTGGAAAAGGGAGGACAATGGATTCCTTTGTTTTGGTTTCCAAAGGAATAGAATGTAACTCCACTACCTCAATATGTGGAGGGGAAGAAGAAGTGGTTTGGGATATGGTTTCCTCAACTATGATTTCACTAAGTACCACATTGACTATGTGAACTTCATGGTTGTGAGAGGATTCCAATTTTTCCCTTAATTATTGGTAGAAGGTGAATGGTTAGGAAAAGGTTGTCAAAATATGTCAAGTGACTGATTTGGGAGTGAATTGGGATTATCCAACATAAGTTCCTCCTTGTCAATCAACCCTTGGAAAATGATTTTGAATTCATATGGGGGTTTAATTGTTTTCAACAACTTTTTCAAAACTAAAGCATATGACTCCCCTAGTAGAGTGTATTGATTTTGGTAATTGTGGTTTTGATTTTAGGTATTTTGGTTAGAAAAATTAGAAGAGTTAGGTTGGTTAACAACTAGAGGAGGGGCTATTTTAAGGACAACTGCATTTGTGGTTCCCTTGATTTTGGTGTTGGTGTTGGAGTGGTTGGTGGTTTTGGATGAGGAAGTTTCATTTGACTTAAAACTAGAGATCTTATTTCTCAATATTAGGTTCCCCTCATCAGTGGATCTAATCTCTAATTTTTGTGCCATGGTGAAAGCCTCATCAAAGGTCTTGAAAGTCTGGACCTGTAAAGTGGAGGAAATATGTTTGGCATAATATTGAAAGAAAATCTCAATCATCTCATGTTGGGGAAAAGAGAAAGAGAGTTGGTTTATCAAATCTATCTAATAGGATATGAAATTAGGACTCATCCTCAGGTTTCCAAATGGAGTGTTGGTGATGTAAACTTTCTTATATATATTTATGGAAAAATGATCTAATAAAGTCTGAGCTAATTGACCAAAAGAAAAAAGGGAGTGCTTGGTAGTAATACTATACCAATCTAATGCTAGACTGGATAGGGACATGGGAAAGGTGAGAAGGAGAGCATCATCATAAACAATCAAATAGAAATAGTGTCTAAATTCTCTAAGATGTTGTTGAGGATCTTCCTTGCTCTAAAATTTTAAATTTTTTGGAAGTTCTTATTGAGGAGGATAAGGCTAGATTGGGATGGATGGATGAATTGGTTTGTTTTAAATTTGATTGTATGATAAGAGGTTATGGGTACCAAAAATAGATGAATCCAAATTTATCATCTTATTAATTAACATATTAACTAGATCAGTTTACGGTTGTTCACTCTCATAGTTATACAGTATGTTCTATTGGGGTTAGGAATGTACAACATATGGATAGGAAGTGGAAGGTTGAGAGGATGCCGCATATTGGTATGTGGACATGGATGGTTTGGAAGATACTATGTATGGGAGAGTGGATGTAGGAGGTTGGGTAGAAGGTGGAGCCATATACCCTTGTGGGTTAGGAATATAGCTTGGGTTGGGTGCAATGGGAGATTGTTGAGGAATTGACATAGGTTGGGTTGGAGGTATGGTTGGTTTGATAGGTTGAGGATGGGTGGTAACCTTTGTAGTAATGGGTATAAGGGTAGAAGTTATAGAAACCTTAGAGAATCATACAGTTAGTTTATCATCATTACAATTGTAGGCATACATGACCTTTTCATTCTTTGAGAAGATGTTACTATACTTATAGCTTGCAATGCATTTCTAAATAGGGTCAAACTATAGACACCTAAATCTAGTCACCAATGACCTCTAACTAGGATTTTAACCAATTTCCACCTAAAGTGTAAAATTTAGTCTAAAAACACTAAAGCACTTTAAAATATTTGAAATTGACATAGTCAAGTAATGATTTTGGCTAGGGTATCCCTAAATGGGGTAGTGTAATTTATGGGCTAGCTAACTTTGATCAGATTGTTTTGAGTCAAAATGTCAATTTTGAACTTGGGTGCTCTAGATTGATCTTTCCTATCAAATCTCTTGCATAATACACATGTCTTTTTTATTTTCTAATGATAAAATCCTAAATGGGATAACAAATCCAACAAATCTAAAATTGACTTTCAATTCTAATCTAGTTGAATTTTGGACCAATAACAAGGCATTATGATCAATTAAATTAATTTGTACACAAAGTGCTTAATCATGCTTAAGAGCTAGTTAAACCAAATTAGAGTCTAATTAAGAATTTTATGGAAACTTGTTGAATATTTATTTTTATAAATGATTATTGAATATATGCATCATTAAGTGACCTCATTTCTTAGGAAGACATCCGTAAGCCATAAATATTAAGATTCATGCCTCCCATGCCTCATCAAAGCCCTCCATGCCTCTTAATTGATCCTCTATCCTAAATATTGATAATCTTATTTATCAATTTTAATTTCAAAATTAGATTAATCCTTAGCCACACATTTCAATCTTGATATGGGTGGTTCAGGCTAATTCTGATCAATCTCAAAAATCTATAAATAGGAGGCCTTACCACATGAATAAAAATTCTTAATAATACAAAGTTATAATGCACAAATGATTCCAAAAGCTATTACAATTAGTTTTACCATGCCCAATTGATTCCAAGCCAATCCAAGCTAAAGCCAGAGGTGCCAAGGAGAAGAGGAGATAACCAAACCTCCTTTGATGAAGACTTTATGAGCATAAGCCGAGAAAGCCACTACTACAAAAGCATTTAGAACATCCAAGGAAGGTGAAGGATTCTTATTTTTCCTTAATTTTTAGTTTTGTTTGTCATTTTATTTTTTTATTAAGTTCACCCTAGTAACTAGGCATAAAGGTGTGATCATCATTCAGAGTCACGGTATTGTGACTAAATAGTTAGTGGTTAGTTATAATACCAAAACTCTTAAAGTTGTAGGATTGCCCTACAAGTACCGAGATTGCTCTGACAAGTAGTAGTATTATTTCACCATTGTGTCAAACTGAGAGCTCATTTTTCTAAGTTGATTTTTCATCTTTAAAAATGCTTCAAATCTAAGCCACTTGCTAACTTTTTTCTTGCATGACCAACTTAGAAAATTGCTAAAATGTGTTTAAATCATCTTTTGTATGATTTAAAATGAACTAATAACATTATTTTGGTGCTTAATGTAAAATTTAGGTGCTTAAGTAGGTTTTTAGCATTATTTTTCAAAGTTTACAATTTTAAGACCAAGGGGTCAAATGAACACCACCAAATATTGCATATGGGCTTAAAATTGAACACACTTGTCAATTTTGTTTTCATTGTTTCAATTAGAACTTTGTTTTGACAAAATAAAAGTATGTTGCATGTATGCTTTTCTATTTGTCTCCTTTAGGGAACCCTTACAATCAAAAGCACTTTCTTTATTTGTAAATTTCCTAGTCTAAGGCATAGAAATAACATCATCTAAAGCACTCCCCAAAAACTTGAAAAACTATTGGATGACCTTGAAAATAACCCTAAAATATTTCTATTTTACGATTTCTTTATTTTCATGTAAAATTGGCTTGTGAGGGGGATGTCATTACCTCTTGTAAGTTCTTTAGGGAAATTTTAACCTAGGGTTTCATCTCGTGGCACTGACTTCATTTGGTTCCATATTAGAGTTTCACATGGGACGTAGTGGCACTTTAGACATAAAACTATGTTGAGTTAACAATAGGATGTAGTGGTTGTAAAAAGGACTATACATTTTTACAACAAGCCAAGTGATACAAACCTAAAATCTATGCTTTTCTCTTGCATTGTTTGATGTGAAAGTCATTGTGTAATTGATTCCCCTAAAACATTCAAAAACTTGTAGATCTTAGACAAATCCCCACTTCCCATGGAAGTGTTGTTGGTGCAAGGTATGCCTCAAGGTCCAAGTCTTAGTACTATCATTTGAGAGAAGTGGGGGGGTAAAAACCCTATTATATAATGTGCATTTACTTTTGGATGAACACTTAAAATCTTTTCAAATGACGTATATTGATGGATTCCAATTTGGTGTAGTTATTCTACCCACATGATTCCAGACTTTCTTACCTAAAATTTGTTTAAAGTCCTTCATTGATAATTCACATTCAAAATTGAACCTTTTTGAGTTCTAAAAGTTGGTGTGCTAAACTAGGTTCACCATTTACATGGTAAACATGTTTCAGCTTGGGTTCAAATTCCCATTTGGATTGAAGGCCATTTTAGAGACTCATAATCATGATTATCATCATAGTTAGACTTAAGTCATTTCATGATAAAACACTTGAACTTTGAGTCTATAAAACTGAAATTTGGTAGTATTATTCTAATTTTATGAGTCTTGGGACTATTTGAGTGCAACACTTCTTACCTTAGAGATATTTCCAAAACTTTGAGATTGTGCGCATAATTTTAGAAAGGCAGTGTTACACTACCAAATTTGTGATTAATCATCTTTTCCTTAAAGAGTTTTTGAAACAAGCATTTTGTCACATCTTTTGGGTAGTCTAGCACTATTATGTTTCCCAAAACATTTGAGACATTATTTCATAAGCCCTCTTGCACAGAGTTAAAATTTGTTCCTACATTTTCAAACCAATCTAGGTATACCTTTAGTAAAATATTTGTCTATCATGGTCACAATGTTCACCTTTTGACTAGCCTATTTGTTACAAAGAAACTAGTTTTATGCCATCATTTGTGAGAAAATAAACTATTCAAAAGTGCCTTTTTGTTTCATAATTCATACATAGTTGGTCAATTTTATATCTAAAACTCAAATTCTTAGTTTTTTTAGAAGTGTTTCAAATCCATTAGATTAAAAATCATCTTTATTTCAAAGTCTAGCTTTTGATGTCATTTGGCCAAGAGTCCTAGCACATGCCTTGTTTGAGCCTAGATTTTGACATCACATTTGGCTAAAAGACCTAACAACTTTTGTTTTTCTTAAATTAGAGTAATTTGAAACACTTCAAAATTAGAGCTTGGAATTTTGATTTTTGGTCTATTTACTTTCTTGTCTTTGTGTGAAACATGAAGCATTAGATACTTAATGCTAGTTTGTTTCCTCACAAATCTTTGCATAAACATTTTTGATCCTTTCAATGAATCTAGACCAAGTTTGAACATCATTTTTTTAGATAGTGTCTTTTCAGAGTTTGAATACCTCCTTTTATCGTAAAACATTAACTATAGATCCCAACATGTATTCGTACACTCGTAGTGGACTCATGTACAATCCAAGGATTAGTGATGTGGTTACATAGAAAGAAATGGTGCAAGACCCCTATGCAAATAATATTGATTATAAGATGGATCCTTATCCCTCTTATAATATTCAATTAGGGGCACAAATCCAAGATCCATTGGCTAACTATTTGTTTAATACACCAATTTATTTAGAATAAGATCAAGAACAAACCGCATAATACCTAGCTACAATACCCACAACTAATGAACCAATTCTTCAATAGTCATGCTCTACTAATACACCTTCCACATATGATCCATTTTTGTTTGAACATCATTTATTGGAGAACAAAGATGAGATTTTGGTTATATCCATAGAGGTAGGGGCCAAGTTTCTAGCAGACTTCCTCCATGAGAATTCACTAAGACTAGTAAGAATGCATTATAACATAATTTATGATCAACAAGCTTCTTCTAGAAATCCTTTGGCTCTAGTCCAAATAACATATCAAGACCCTAATATGCCTAATAGAGGCAAAAACCTCATGGAATACCACTTTAACCAAATGTAGATGGCATATCAAACCTACTTGAATCCAGCATGCAATTTGAATTAGATGACCATGGTGAGCAAACCTCTTATTGACTTAGTTCCTTCAATAGGAGTTTTGATAGAGTTAACTAGTCAATAAAATAAGATTTTATACCCATTCATGCAAAAAAAATTGGTAGAAAACTTGATACATATGCCCATTATTGAATAAGTGTCTTCTAATTCTATGAAGAACAATGAGCCAAATATAGTAGACAATGTGCAAGTAGCATCCAATCCAAGTTAAAGTGGTACTAATGCATAAAAAATAGTCAAAAACATGTTCTTATAGTTAAAACATAAAGTGGATCATTATACCAAGTAATATGAGCTTTTGCATCCCAATCTTCACCACCTACTTCCCAAACTCAACTAGCTACTTCATCAAGTGTGCAACCAATGGGATTAGGTAGTCAACCAACAACCAATGTCATGCCTCAACAATAGAATGTGATGAATCCTACTCCTCCTCAACAAGGGATGAGTAGTATTACATAAAAATAGGCACAATCTAATGTACCAATGTAATAAAGGATAAATATATTACCACCTAAATAAGGGGAAACTAATGTTCCACCTCATCAGGTAGTGGAAAATACACCTCCTCAGTCACAAACTAGTGTGCCAATCCAAAACCAAATGATGACTAGACAAAAACATGTAAATATTGGTTAGTGATAGATGTTTAATCTTTAACACGCTTTCAATTTCCAACAAGGATTCATGAAATAAAGAGGCTCTCATGTTTCTCAAGTAATAACTAGACAACAATTGGTTCAAAATGTGCCACAAGTTCAGAGACAGGGTCTTGGTTCACAAGTTCCCACTCAACAACAAGGTTTGATTAGTCAACAACATGTCCCTTTTCAACCACAATAGGAAAATTGTAGTTATATCCCTCCATCCCAACCAAAAAATCCTCTAATTCAAACCTTTATAGCCAACCCAAACTAAAATATCACACGACCAAATATGCAATTCTAAATACATCCTAATCTATGTATGCATATTCCTAGTCCATTTCCCAACCAAATCAATGTACCCCAATAGATATCTCCATCATACCCTAGTCAAAGTGTCCCACTTGTGACCTTCCAACCATCTACCCAAACCAATATTCTCCCTCAAGCCAATGTTCCTTCTAGTTTCTTATCCCAAAAATTGCAATAGATAAAGGATGTAATTATTGCCATTTAGGCTAGGAAATAGACTAAGAAGTTTAATTTGGATGATGTGTATTCTTATCCATTCAACATGGATTACTTACAGATACCATTTAATCCAAGATACAAACCATCAAAATTCAACAAATACAAAGGGAAAGGTAACCCTAAGGCCCATTTAACCAAGTTCTTTGTTGCATGTCAACCAATGGCATGTAGAGATATATACATTTTATTATTGTTTTCAGGGAGCTTGGCTGGACAAGCCTTGGAGTGGTTTTTAAATTTTCCCAAGAATTCAATAACAAATTTTGATGATCTTTTTGATAAGTTTGTCCAACATTTTTCCTATAATCTTGAACATGAGATTTCATTGGTTGACTTAACACAAGAAAAACAAAAGGTTAGTGAGAGTTTTGAAAGTTATCTATAGTGATGGAGAGCCCTTGCAAGCTGATTCACCCATATTTTACCAGATAAAAAAATTAGCCATTGTGTTTACTAAAAATTTGCATAGTAAGATAGCTTATCATCTAGAATTAAAATGTGCACATACTTTTAAGGAGATCATCGACAAAGGCTTGTTGATTAAGTGAGCCCTTATTAATAAAGGGATCATCAAGCTTACATTAACTAATCAGAATCAAGGTACTAATTAGGTAAGTGGCCAAAACCAAAATCCAATTCAAGTGAAAGCATCATAACTAGCATAGGCCAATAACCAAGATAGACCAAAACAATTCAACCATAATAGGAATGTTGTGGGTAATGGAGTAACCAAGTCACATCATTTCCAAACAATGTAAACATCATCAACACCACATTTTTAGCTTACTCCTACCCAACAACCTCTCTAAATAATACCAAAAGCACAAAAACCAAGACCTGTGTAATAAATGTAGCAACCTTTACCATTACAAACCCATCCTATAAGGAGAACTATGCCTATGCATCATGTCTTTAGTGACCTAGGACAGCCTATTGATTCTATACTTCACAAACTTTCCACTGCTAATCTGATTAATTGGCCTATACCAAAGCATTATCCATAAGGCATTCTTTATCTCGATTAGTACCATGAAAATGAATTCTATGAATATCATCAGGTCAATGGGCATAATATATGAAGATGTGTGCAAATCAAGAATTTGATTGAGAGTATGTTGGAGAATGGGGAGATAACATTAGATAATGGTGCTTCAACCTCCAATAAAACTCATGGGATTTATCAAAACCTCTTTCCCCAACATAACACATAGTAGCAGCATAAAAATCAGCAACAATAACACTAGCTGATGCAACAACAAAATCAATAGTATCAAAATTAAAGGCCAAACTAGAAAAATCAGTAAAACCAACAATAGAACCCATAACATCAAAACAATGGCTAGAACCAAGGTCAAAATAGTAACAACCAACAAACTTACCATGCAATTACACATGACTACAATAGGGTTGTAGGTCATATTACAGGGGGTACCATTAATACCATCTCCTTAATCTTAGATTGAACACTAATCAATCTAGACCATTGATAAATAATACCACTCAACCAAATTAAATGGATAATCCTTCTTTGACTTGGGACCGCGCACAAACAAACTAGCAAATTGGGACTCCCACTTTTGGACCATATACTAATAACTCACCCTTATCATGTGACCACATACAAGCGCACTGACAATCGAGACTTGTCCGATCTGGTCCCACACCATTCATATCATTTATTAGTAATTATGGTCTAGTATCTAATATTAATTGTGAAATCACAGCTTGAAGGTCAAATTTTACTATCCCAGGTCCACAACCATCTACCACTTTGCCTATTATCCAACCAATTGTTCAGCCTCAAAATAAACCATTCACCCTTAACCAAGACAAGAAATTTGATATTGTGTAATAACTGTAGAAGACACCAACACAAATTTCTATTTTATATTTGTTGTGAATGTCAACAATCCACAAGAACATTTTGAATGGGTTTTTAACCCAATCCACTATTGCTAGTGACATATTCCCTAATAAATTTCAAGCTTTAGTTGGACACCTAGCTCTAGCCCAACAAGTCACATTCAACCAAAGTGATATGTCTTCCCTTGGCCTACTCCATAATAATACATTGTATATAGAAGTTTATATAAAGAAGCATAAAGTAAAACATGTCCTTATAGACAATAGATCAATTCTCAACATAGTGTCTCTAAAGCTCATCAAGCTTCTTGGATACACACTGGTAGATCTCTAGCCAAAAATAATAACTATCAAAGCCTATGATAATCAAGAAAGAGAATCACAAGGCACTATTATCTTACCAGTTATCATTGGGCCTTTGACCCATGATACAATTTGCCATGTGCTTGATCTTGAGTTTTCATATAATATGCCTCTAGGTAGGCCTTGGTTACATGAGATTCATGTAGTCTTGTCAACACTGCACCAATGTATCAAGTTCTCCCATTCAAGGATGGAAGTGAATATTCTAGGATATTTACACCCATATGAACATTTAAAACATATTGAGGCTAAGTTTCAAAGCTATAATTACCAATATGACATGAATCTAAGTTCTAATCAAGATAAAAGAAAGGCCATACTTATTGATTCTCCACAGGATAATTGCATAGATCCTAATACCTTGGATTCCCTTTCTCACATGCCACCTATTGAAGCTTCCAATTATTTCACCATTTTAGATAATGGTTCAGGGGAGTATTTGACCCATGATACCTTCCAAATTGCCAATCTTCCTCAGAATCCCAATACCTTTGGAAGACCTAAAGTCACCTCACACACGCATTGGCAACAAAAATATAAAGATAAAATTCATAATCTAGGACCAGTCACATTCATACCGACATCTAGCCAAGAACAAGACCCTCTTAAAGGAGATAAATCATGGTTATACAATGACAAATTGGCTAATTGTTATAAGAGCACCAAGTATCTTATTCCCAATAGGATCTTGGAACACCAAGATTATGAAGGAAGAGGCCTCAAACTAAATCAACAAGGAACCATTGAGATAATTTCCATGACTAAGTATAAAAAACCTTATGGAGTTGGATTTAAACCACCTGGAGGTGACCCCATATATCTTATTCAAGTTTCATCATCGATGGCTAGTGATGATGACATTGATAGCGAAGCAGAGTCTAATCATAGGCTCACCTTTGATGACCTAGCTGAGACTAATGTATTTGATAATAATTCCCTTTATACCCTTACCCTAGTCATTCATCACAACCCATTACCATTATACTATCCCCAACTGATATATTGGGACCAACAAGAATCTAATTTGTCGATTGATGAGTTTTAGAATGATGAGGCATTCTATGACTTTTTAGGCCTTAAAGACAACATTTTATTGGGAGATCATAAATTAGGATTCTTAATTACATTAGATCTTGAAGCCTATTTTGGAGAGAAGGTGAACACCCTTAGATAGAAGAAAATAAATAAAACATTGAGGTCCCAAAGTGAAAACTTCTTTGAGGTACTTTTTGACCAGGGAAAAAGTAAAGATAAAGGCCAGTCTAGTGGTTAAAACTTTTTTCAAGCACCATTAGATGGAGGTGTTCATTCTTCTTCAAATTTAGACTAGGAGACCACCAATGATGAAATTCCTATATATCTGAGTTTAGTTTTATGCAATAATAAGTATTTGATTGAATTCTTCAATAATATATGATTTTTTTATCACATGGCCAGATCTCCCATTAGGGGACTTAGATTCATCATGCCTAGGAGATGTTGAAGAGTGAGTCCTAATAGAGGACCTTGATATAGTCTAATAGTTGAAGTCTTTACCTACTATTCTAGAAGATAGTTTGACCCTTCTAGTTAAAGATGCAATAGAGGTAAACATCGAGAATCTATTAGAATTGAAATGGATAAAATGAGGCATGTCCCTTATTGATGAGGAATGTGAATTCTTTATATCTCTATTAAGAGAATTTGTAGATATCTTTGCATGGGCTTATTCTAACACGCCATGTTTAGACCTTGCCTTAGTTCTACACCACCTTGTGGTCAATCATGATGCCAAACCAGTGAAAGAAAAGCTACCTAGGATGCATCCTTGCATTGCTATCTTGGTAAAGAAAGAGTTTGAAAAATTCTTAGAAGCAGGATGTTTCCAGTCCATTAACTACTTAGAATGGATATCTAATGTTGTACCTATTAGTAAAAAGACTAAAGAAATTAGAGTTTGTACTAATTTTTGAGACATACACAAGTATTTTCCTAAGGATGACTTTCCATTTCCTAATATTAACATGATCATCTAATCCATGGTAGGTTATGAAATTATTTCATTCGTGGACGACATTTTAGGACACAACTAGATCAAAATAACACCAAAAAAACAACATAAAATAGTGTTCACATCTCCATGGGGAACATTTTATTATCAAGTAATTCCATTTGGTCTTAAGAATGCTAGAGATACATATCAAAGGGCCATGACTATCATATTCCATTATATGATGCATGATATTGTTGAATATTATGTTGACGACATATTAGGAAAATCCAAAACCAGGGATGACCATCCAATAGTGATACTAGGATATTTGAAAGATTGTGGGAGTATAAAGTCAGACTCAATCCAAAAAAATGTGTGTTTGGAGTAACCTTAGGAAATTTACTTGGCTTCATTATGTCTTGTATGGGCATTGAAATTGATCTAGCCAAAGTCCATGCTATAATCAAGATGCTACCACCAACTAATTTGAAATAACTCCATAGTCTACAAGGAAAGATCCAGTCAATCTAATGCTTCATCTCTTAGTTAGTAGACAAGTGTCATCCATTTACACATCTTCTAAATAAGGGAGTTTCATTTCACTAGGATGACCATTGCCAAAAACCTTTTCAACAACTCAAGGACTGCCTAGTTAATCCACCTATTTTTTTACCTCTTATGCCTGGAAGGTCATTCTTGTTATATCTATCAGCTACCAACAATGCCTTGGGGACACTTTTGGCTCAACATGATAACAATGGAAAAGAGCATCTAGTATACTAATTAAGCTATACCTTGGTCACATATGAACAAAACTATGCATTTATTGAAAAAGCTTGTCTATCTATGGTCTTTGTAGCTCAGAAACTATGCCATTACATGTTGATCAATAAGACCATAGTCATTTCAAAATTAGATCCACTCAAGTATCTACTCTCTAAAATAGCTATTTAAGGTAGAGTGTCCAAATGGATCATGCTTTTTAGTGAGTTTGACATAGAGTATGTCAATCAAAATGCAATCAAGGGATAGTTTTTTGCAAATCAACTTGCTAAAGTACCCCTTATAGACACAAATCCACTTACATTTCATTTTCTTGATGAATCCATAATGAGCATCATTGACACACATCTTGAGGAGTAAAATTGGAAGTTGTATTTTGATGGTTCATTCATCACACATAGATTGAGGATAGCCTCTTATTTATTACACCACAATGGGATCTAATCCTTAAATCACTTAGAATCAATTTTCCTTATATAAACAACATGGTCAAGTATGAAGTGCTTATTTTAGGATTTTGACAAGTAGTATAATGGAACATATCTCATCTCCAATTTTATGGTGATTCTCAATTAATCATCAATCAGGTCATAGACCATTTCTAAACCAAAGATGATAAGTTGGTTTCATATAAGGCTATGGTCGATAGCCTAAAACAACAAATTTCAAATATCCAATTTGAGCATATACCAAGGGCTAGTAATATAACTATATATTCCATGTCTACTATAATCTCTCTGATTCAAAAAATAGACAAATCTAGAGAATATAAGTTCCTTGTTGATAATTTGTTTGCACCAACTCATGAACCTTCAACTATGGAAATGATTTGTGACATTATTGGTCCTAATTCTATCTGGTACTCAGACCTTTACAACTACTTTCATGACCAATTTATACCACCTAACTGATCTCAAAAATAAACCAAAGCCTTTATCCATTACTCCACTCATTATACTATACTTGGATCCACCCTTTACTATCATAGTTTTTATGGAACTCTTCTTCATTGTTTAACTTTGGTAGAGTCTACACTAACATTAAGAGAAGTTCATAAAGGAGCATGTAGAGATCATTCTAGTGGGGTGGTCTTATCTAAAAATCTCTTACATATTGGTTATTATTGGCCCATGATATACGTAGATGCAGCTACATATATAAAGAAGTGTGACAAGTGTCAATGACATGCCAATTTGATTCATACCCTAGCCCAAACTCTAAAAATGATGTTGACACCATGGACATTTTCTACATGGGGACTCGACCTCATTAGTAATATCAACCCCACTTCATTTGATGGCCATAAACATATCTTTACCATCACTGAGTATTTCACTAAGTGGGTTGAAGCTATACCCCTCACTTATGTGACTAGAAAGCAAATTTCCAAATTCATCTTCAACCATCTCATTTATCACTACGGTATCCCCTCCGACATTATATCTAATAATAGAGGATCATTCAAGAATAAGGATGTCAACAAGGTATGTATTGAATATAACATCACACAACATTTTTCTATAGCATATTACCCTCAAGGTAATGTTTAGGCTGAAGCATCGAATAAAACCATTATCAATATTGTTAAAAATATTGTCAATGAAGTCGATCATGATTGAAACCTATAGATATTCCCTTTCCTTTGGACATAATGTACCAATCATCATACTTCCATAGGAGCCACTCCATACTCACTTGTTTATGGTTCTGAATCCATCATTCCCATTGAGGTCAAATTGGCTTCACTATGCATATCTTTCAATCATGTCATAGATGATCATGACTATCAAGTATCTCACCTATAAGAGCTAGACCTACTTGATGAAAAATGCATAGCTACACTAAAAAATCTTTAGTCATATCATAATTGACTCAAAGGCCACTACAATCAGCGTGTCAAGTATAGAGCATTTGAATTTGGTGATCTTATTCTTAAAGAAAACCAAAATAATATCATGAATGAGAAGAAGCATAAAGGTAAATTTAAACCAAATTGGATAGGGCCTTTCATCATTACTATAGATTGTGTATTAGGAGCATATAGGCTCGTCACACCAGATGGAGATGAACTTCTTGAGTTGATGAATATTATTCACCTTAAGCTCTATTATGCTTGAGTGTAAAGGTGTATTATCTGTAAGGACCATTTTAGAGGTGCCATTTTATCACTATTATTATTTGTATAAATATCATTCTTATCCATCCTCTTAGCTATATCCACTTTACATTTCCAATCTATCAAACAAACATGTTCTAAAGCCTAGCTTGTTTGACCTTAGTTTTTACAATTCGTTACACATTTTTAACACTAAAGAATTTGATCAGTTTCATTATTTTTTTCAAGTACTTCAGATAGAGATGATATTTTGGAGCAGTATGATAGAAGTTTTGGTAGTTGCATCTTTCATTTGTTATTCCTTTCTTATCACCAGTCATGCTACTAATTATAAATGCCTTTGGGAAACTTAGTACCATTGATCCATGCCTTTGTATCCTAGTTATAACTACCTATGGGAAAACTAATGGTAACATTTATTTATTAAGCCTTGACATACTAACTTACCACTTCCTATGCCATACTTATCTTTTTACCAACTATGCCTATTTTGTTTGAATTAACTGCTACACTAGTTGAATTTCTCTACTATAGGGTAAAACTATAGTGAGTTGAGGACTATGTAGGTAGAACTTGATACTCATTGAGAATAGCTCAGTCACCCTTTCCACCATGTTCTTTCTATTTTGTGAGTGAATTAAGTTTAAATGCTCTTGTCATTTTATGAGCAACCTAAGTTTAAATGCTCTCACTGTTATATGAGCTTGAACCATTTAGTGTACCATCATTTTTGATCGAGTTAAGATACTTCAAAAATTCCCAAAACCCTTGTAAAATCATTAAAAAAACCAAAAACACTGACCACTTCTTTGCCTTAAGGATTATGGGAACCCTTACTAAGTTAAAATAAAAATCATTTGTTTCTTAGTTTCCCCATCTTTTTTTCCCTTTTGCTCTCACACACTTGTCATTTTGAAATACCATTCCTATTCTTCTATCACATCCATCATGTTTGTTTGCATTAGTTATCACAATCTTCCCATTCCCTAGGAGAATTACATTTGACCTAAAGTTTTTTATTGGATATTACATCCATGTAACTATGTAGGTAACATCCACTTGCCTAGTGCATATGGAGACAACTCAGCCACCTCCTTCCTTTTTTTTTTATTCCCCGATCTTGTGTGTTTGTTAAGTTATCACCTATTTTCTAGGGGAAATGTTTGTATGGTTTATATTGCATTGTTTATTTATTTGTCTCTGCTTATTTTGTTTGTCTACCTATTTCTTTGCTTTCAGTACTATAGCCTTGATTTAGTTTATGTGTGTTCATTGGGTGATTCCTTACCTAGACTTATACTCAAATCCATCCATATTCATATGTTTACATTATCATCATGGTTTCTATCATTGGTGCATTGTTTTCTATTGAGTATTATATTATGGGAGTCAGTCTTCATGTATATTTTGGCCTAGTCCTCATGATGTTATACCATGATGCTTACTAACACATGCTACAACAAACCTCAGCTTTAGAAAGTCTATTCAGCAATGGTACAATCAACATCTCTTTAAACTGACATCTTGATTCAATCCAAATCATATCCCAAATAGAGTAATTAACCATAAAATAATTTCAACCTTTATTAGTTTAGATGAGCATCTCCCTACTAGTAGGTTGTTTCAATTCATCATTACCCTCTATGTTAAGTTATCATCATCCTCGACCAAGTTTATCATGTTTTCCATAATCAAGGTCCAATAATTATAAACATCTATGGATAAATTATTATACACCATCCCACCTACATTTCTCAATGATTATAACCACCTTTGGATAAATCATTGTGTTCTCACCACTTTAATTTTTCTACCCATACAGGGGCACATTGTTATCTTGTTTATCTATCCTAACTAGGGCAAATCCATCTTCTTAATGATTATAAATACCTTTGAGAAAATCATTGTGTTATCATACCATGTTGCCATTATCAAGGTATAATGCTTATAACCGCCTTTGGGCAAACCATTGTACACCATCCCACTTACATTCTCAATTATTTTGACTACTTTTTCAAAATCATTGTGTTTTCACCCCATCATCTTTCTTTTCTTTTGTCCCCTCATTTCACATCTTATCAAGGGACCATTTATTGACCTAATTATATCAACCATTCCCTCGAGGGGGAATCATATAGTTAGTTTATCATCATTATAGTTGTAGGTATACATGAACTTTTTATTCTTTGAGAATATGTTACTATGTTTATAGCTTACAATGCCTTCCTAAATAGGGGAAAATTGTAGACACCTAAATCTGGCCACCAATGATCTCTAACCAAGTTTTTGACCAATTTCCACCTAAAGTGCACAATTTGGCCTAAAAACACTAAAGTATATTAAAAGCTTTGAACTTGATATAGTCAAGTACTAATTTTTGCTAGGGTATCCCTAAATGGGGTAGTGTAATTTATGGGCCAGCTAACTTTGATCAAATCATTCCAAGTCAAAATGCCAATTTTACACCAAAGCACTAAGTGCTTTGGATTGCTCTTTCCTATCAAATCTCTTGCACAAGACACGTGCCTTTGTTATTTAATGTTGATAACATCCTAAATTGGATAATGGATCCAACACATCTAACATTGACTTTCAATTCTAATCTAGTTAAATTTTGGACCAATAACAATGCATTTTGATCAATTTGAGTAATTTATGCACAAAGTGATTAATCATGCTTAAGAGATAGTTAAACCAAATTAGATCCTAATTAATAATTCTATGGAAACTTGTTGAATATATGTTTTTAGAAATGATTATTGAATATATGCATCATCAAGTGACCTCATTTCTTGGGAAGACATCTTTAACCCATAAATGCCATAAATATTAGGATTCATGCTTCCCATGCCTCATCAAATCCCTCCATGCCTCTTAATTTATCCTCTATCCCAAATATTGATGAGACTATTTATCAATTTTAAATGAAAAATTGGATTAATCCTTAGCCACACATCTCAATCTTGAGATGGGTGATTCAGGTTGATTTTGATCAATCTCAAAAATCTATAAATAGGAGGCCTTACCACATGAATAAAAAATCTTGATAATGCAAAGTTATATTGCACAAATGATTTCAAAAGCTATTGAAATTAGTGTTACCATGCCAAATTGATTCCAATACAATCCAAAGCCAAAGGTGTCAAGGAGAAGAGTAGATATCCAAGTCTCCTTTAATGAAGACTTCATGAGCACAAGCCGAGCAAACCATTACTACAAAAACATTTGGAGCATCTAAGGAAGGTGAAGGATTCTTGTTTTTCCTTTATTTTTTTTTGTGTTTATCATATTATTTTTTTATTAATCTCACCCTAGTAACTAGGAATAAAGGTTCTATTTTAGTGTGTTTTTTATTTAATTTCATTCACTAACATAATACCAATCTCCCCTTCATCGTCAAATTCCTAGTTCACACCACCAAGATTTGGAATGGAGTGGAGGTTGGTGGGTTGGAGATAATAATAATGGTGGAAACACTAGTAGAGGGATATCTAAGTGTAATTATAATATATATGAACAAATTTTGGGTTGCTCCTATACTAGAAAAGTTATTGGTTAGGGTGGAAGGTGTTTGGGTGTTGGTTAGTTAGATGGTCTAGTTTTGGATGGTGGTATTAGAGGGATTGTTAGTAGAAGAAGATGTTTAGGTGACTAAGGGTTGGGTATAAATGGTGTAAATAGAGGTGCTACACATAATATGGGATGACATACCATAGGGTATTGTTGACCATTTTTTTCCCAACAGGTCAAAAATCAGTCCCCTTCTTCCTTTGTTGTTTCAGGCCAATTCAATTTTTTTTTAATTTTGCACAAGTCCAAGAATTTCTACAAACTCTGTAGGTGTAATATTTTGAAATGGGATGAAGAACCAGTTCAGAGAGTGCAAGGTTTTTCAAAGCTTCTTCAGACTCACATTTGAAGAAATTCATAAGGAAAGAGGGCTAAAATGGTTCAAAAGACACTTTTCCTTAAGGTTGGAAGAGTGGTTCAATGACATAATCTTTCTAAGAGTTAGCACCTTTGATCCATTGAACTGGTTCAAAACCTTTAGTTCATCACTTGGTTTAATCACCTTAGTTCAATCGCTTGGTTCAATTGCCTTGGTTTAATCACTTAGTTCAATCAATCAGTTCATCGGCTTGGTTTAACACTTGGTTCAATGGTTTGGTTCAATTGGTGGGTTCATCATTTAGTTCAAACATTCGATTTATTAGATGGTTCAACGAGCTTGGTTAAAAGGCTTGGTGCATAGTGTTGAACCAGTTCAATGGATTGGTTCAAGCGAATGGCATGCAGTGTTGAACTGTTGAACCATTGAACCATTTTTGGTTCAATAAGTCAGTTCAACAGCTTGGTTTAAGGGGGAATCCTAAAGTTTAAGGGAAAGTGCCCTTGCAGAGGGCATTTCTAAGTTTAAAAGCCCTTGTGGAGGGCAGGAAGCACTTTAAAGGAAAGATAGCCATAAAGGGTAAGTTTTTTGAATTTTTGTTTAGTCATGAATTCTTTTAGACTTTTGTCTAAAGGAATTCCTTTGGACAAAAAGTTTGAAGAAATTTAGAAAAGGGCTGCAACACAAAACCTAAGAAAATACTCCAAAAGAAAGGAGGTGAAGAGGATAAAATCCTGACCAAGGAGGACAAAAGCCCATGAAGCAAAAGAGCCAAAGTAGGAAGAGACTCGACGGAAATTTCCAAGGACAGTGACATCCTAGAAGTTGTCAATTTTAAGGATATGGACTAGCCATTGGGTATTCAATTTCAAGGTGATGGCTACGCAAACGTCAATTTTGAGATAGTGAAATAGCTGTTTGCTTTTGAATTACCTGAGCACCAACCATGAAAAGAGCCCAAGGAATATAGTGACCCACTAGAAGATCACCCTCAAGGGCTGAAAGAGTAGAGGGAGACAAGGTGTAGAAAGAGACAAAGTAGTCCAAGTGGAAAAGGGAAGGCGATTTATTGCCAGATGATCACCAAATAGCACAAATAGTAAATGGTGTAGCCCATTTTTTAAAGGGGGACAAACCGTAATTTGTTTGCAAAAAAAAGGTGTAGCCTGTGCTTCCACATTAATGCTTGAATGCCAAAGTCAATTTTGGTGGTTATACAACATGGTTATAGTAGGCCTCTTTTAGAAGAATGACATTAGTAACAGTGACTTCCTCTTTTTGATGTTTTCAACACACATGGGCCAACTCATCAAAGGGTGCCAAACTCTTTTCAAAAGAAGCACCAAGTTCTCCTCCTCTTGCTATATATTGTAAAAATTCTCATTTCGAGAGAGATGAACCCTCTTAGCCTTAAGGTAAAACTCTGCCCAAAACCTCTCGGGCTTGTAAGGCAGAGCTCTGCTAGATTTTACCTTTAATCAGGTCTTAGCATTTTTTACCTCTATCTGGAATTGTGCTTTAAAGTATATGTCTTTTTTCTTATTTTGTGTTAAGTCATTGTCTGTCATGATTTTCACAGACTGATTACAACATGTCTAGTGCATTGTGAAGTCTCCTTTCTATAGGTCTACTAGAAGTGTCTATAGGAAGAATATAGGTGCCTGTGAATAGGATGTCAAAGTGTGTCTTAGAACACCTTTGCTAGTTCCTTCCTCCCTGTATCTCTATGGACCCCTGACTCACTAAAATAGAAGAGTTTCCCACATCAGATGAAGTGTATGGGTATTTCTTCCTGGTGAAAAGTGTATGTTCAGGCTGGGTGGGTTAACTTTTATGGTGTATCACCTTTTCATTTTTTAGACTTAGGTTCTATTTTCAGCATCTCTCTCTCCCTTTTCATCCCCCCCTTTTTTCATTTTATTTGTTAGTAGTAGGAGAAACTAGGGCCTAAAAGATACATCAAAGGGAGCTAGCCCTCATCTAGAGACTCTCCCCTCCAGCTTCACCAGTCCCACAGGTGAGAGGGGAGTTTCCATTGTTGCGTGTGGAAAGGTAGGAGCTCGGCCTCCTGCCCTAGGTGAAATCCACTATGTCAACAATTTTTGGCACACCCGGTGGGACCAAATAGGACAAGTTGTGTCTAGAGAGTTGAAGAATTTTTGGTGTATTCTTCAACCAACCAGCCTTTGGAGGATTTTTGCATCAACACCAATGGTGACTCAGAGTTAAATCAACTAGTTAAGAAGTTCTAGTGCCATCAAGAAATAGTATTTTGGCATGTATAATTCCATCGTTCAGAGCCATGGACCCTTTTTTCCTTGGCCAATCTAGCTATGATCCTTACCATTTTTATGTTGATCCTTATCAGGTTCAATATGACCAATCTCAACCCTATCATAAGCTATATCAACCTTATGCCTAGTCTTCTCAATGTGTCACTTCTCCTACTCGACCCTGTCTCTTTGCCAATCAACCCATTTCCACCTTCAAATGAGCACTGTTGGGATACGAAAAGTATGTAATAGATCTTGAAACTAGAAGGGGATGTGGCCAAGAAATTCCTGATCATGTCATCCGTCAGGTGAGAAATGCACTGGATCAGTTTAAGAGTGAATGGACTCCTATTGAAAAATCCAATTGGCAAAGGCTTACAAGTGAGATGCTGGATGTGAGTGGTATGATTGCATCTTTGGAAGAGAAGCTGAGTATTTATGAGAGGCAGCCTTACCAAGTCTATCAACCTACATAATCACTGCCCCAAGTATCATATCAATCATACATAGCCCATACTTATGAGCCAAGTCAAGCCTGTCAAAGTCCTTTCCCCAATCATGTTGAGGAGAGTTTTGAAATAGTAAATCTTGTGTTTTAGGATAATCTTGATAGACAGATCGAATTGGCAAATCTTTAGATGCAACAGTCCATTTTGGTAGCAAGGGAAGTGGAATCTAAACCCTCACTACCCTCTCACATTGTGGCCCCATCGCCCCAAAAGGAAATGCCCAGTCCAAATATCTTGAGTTGGAATAAAGTGGTTGAGTCATGGAATAACAAGGAGGAGAAAGACATGGTCCAAGAGTGTGAGGTGAAAAATGAGGTTAGTCCTTTTCAAGTCCCTCCCACCCTTCCTTAGGAAGCTTCTTGCATTTCATGGCAACCTTCATGCACTCCCCATCTCTATAATGATTCCTATGAGCTCCAAGAGGTACAAAATGAGGATAATCTAGCTAAGCAAATTGAGGAATTGGAGGCTAAGATGAGACTGCTTGGAGAAAAGGAGATGGAGTTTACAGACCTTATAGGGGAGACTGCATCAAAATAGTTTGATGAGCCTTGTGTGCCCCCTCCTATTATATAAAAAAACCCCTCTTGTATGCCAAATCCTTTCTATCAGATGGCACTTTCTCATTTTGACTCATTTGAAGCATCAATTGATCTTGCCTTTAATCCTGTATGCTTAGCTTTTTAGCATGTCTCTTTTTAGACAGCTCTCCTTGTACATGAGCAGACCCTCCCAAATCTTCCCCAACCTCCTCAAGTCTTTCAACATGATCTCAAAATTCCAAGCTGGAAGAAGGAACATCATGAACTAGCTCATAACCTTGAAGAGGATAAAGTTACTACCTGTTCATATGAGCAAAATTCCAGTCCCAAGGTCATGAGTTGGAAATAAACAATGGAATCTTGGGGTAGAAAGTAAGACAAGGAGAAAGGTTTTTCTCTAACCCTTGAAGAAGATGAGGTTGATCCTACTCCTAATGATGATTGTCACCTCTAGAAAAGGATTTTCTAAGAAAATATAGATAGGCAGACTATAGAGTTGGAGTCCAGAGCAAGTTTCCTTTGTGAATGTGTGATGGACGTTTCAGACAAAATAACAAATTCCATGTCTAAACACACTCCGTCCACACACCTCCAAGAAATCTATTAGGCCATGCTTGATATATTTGAAGAGCTGATCATATGGAAAGAGGAAAATCATTCGATTCTAGCTCAAGGACTGCCTCCTCTTCCATGTGAGTTCATCCGTTAGCCTTCCATTTTCCCCATTCTCAAGGAGGAGCCTGTCTTGAAGGAAGAAAGTGAAGAGGAGTATGCTCAGTTCATGACTGATCAGGGAGACTTCATAAATATGGATGAGGAGGAGATCACCATTAATGTCATGGAGGAGCATGGACAATCTCTTGTTCATGTTTTAAATGATTCATTTGAAGTCATTGGGGCAGGCTGCACTATTTTTCAAGGAGGCTATGAGTTGGCTAAGAGTGGAAAAGGTAGCATTGGGACTCAAATACGTATGCAAAGGGACTACAAGATTTTAGATTTATCCTTTCAAGAGGTTGGTGAATTTGAAGATACTTTCTTTGAAATCACCAAAGAGGATGGTCATACCATGGAACCTAGGCATGAGGCAGAAGAAAACAAGCCAGTCAATGATGCATATCAAGGGGTTTATGGTGATGAGCTAGCAATGATTGATTTCTTGATGAGATATGCCAGCATGAAGGACCAACATTCAACAAGCTCCCAGGAATGAATAAAGTATGTATATGTTGGAAGCATGTTTGAATTTGATCCACTCAGATACCAGCCAATGCAGGTGATAGGCAAGAGGAGCAAGTCACCAAATATCCTTTTCATTCAACCACTTGTTTGGCATCATAAGTCTTCTTGCCAGGAAGGGGACTTAAGAAGTTTTCCCTTTGATCTAGGAGGGAAGCAAATACACCTAGTTAGTTGTATATAGTAGTTGTTTTTAGTTTCTTTTCCTGCTTTCCCTAAGTGCAGTTTGCACAGGTAGTGTTTTTAGCCTTGTGTGTGTTTTCCTTTGTGTGTGGGGTAAAAAGCTTCATGTTTGATTCTTGGATCTTTGGGGCTGTTTCTAACCTTTCTTCAAAGCTACATTCTAACTCTATGCCCAATGGACTATAAGGCAACTAGTCTCTAAGCATAATAGGCATGCTTCCCCTAGGAGTCACCAATTTGTTGACCATTTTTTGCCCAATAGGCCTCAGTCCCTTTCTTGCTCTGTTATTTTAGGCCAATTCATTTTTTTGGATTTTGCACAAGTCCAAGAATTTCTATGAACTCTGGAGGTGTAATCTTTTGAAATGGGATGAAGAACTAGTTCAGAGAGTGTAAGGTTTTACAAAGCTTCTTCAGACTCTTGTCTGAAGAAATTCATAAGGAAAGAGGGATAAAATGGTTCAAAAGACACTTTTCATTAAGGTTGGAAGAGTGGTTCAATGACATAATCTTTTTAAGAGTTAACACCTTTGAATCGTTGAACCGATTCAATGCCTTCAGTTCATCACTTGGTTTAATCACTTGGTTCAATTTCCTTGGTTTAATCACTTAGTTCAATCAATCAGTTCATCAGCAAGTTCATCAGCTTGGTTTAACACTTGGTTCAATAGCTTGTTCAATCGATAGGTTCATTAGATGGTTCAACGAGCTTGGTTCAAAGGCTCAGCACATAGTGTTGAACCAATTTAATGGATTGGTTCAAGCAAATGGTTCAAAGGCTTGGTTCAAGCGAATGGCATGTAGTGTTGAACCGTTGAACCATTTTTGGTTCAATCAATCGGTTTAATAGCTTGGTTCAAGGGGGTGTCCTAAATCTGAATGGTAAGTGCCCTTGTAGAGGGAATCTTTGAGTTAAAAAGCCCTTGTAGAGGGTAGGAAGCAGTTCAAAGGAAAGATAGCTGCAAAGGGTAATTTTTTTGGATTTTTGTTTAGTCATGAATTCTTTCAAACTTTTTTTCAAAGGAATTCCTTCAGAAAAAAATTTTGAAGAAATTTGGAAAAGGGCTACAACACAAAACCCAAGAAAATACTCCAAAGGAAAGGAGGTGAGCGTGAGATCATTCTTGCAGACATTTTGTCCATGGGAAAAGAGGCCAAAAGAAAAGCCTGACCAAGGAGGACAAAAGCCCACAAAGCAGAAGAGCTAAAGCAGGAAGAGACCTGATGGAATTTACCAAGGACAGTGACATCACAGAAGCCATCAATTTTAAGGAGATGAACTTGCCATTGGGTATTTAATTTCAAGGTGATAGCTGTGTAAATGTTAATTTTAAGATAGTGAAATAGTCATTTGCTTTTGAATTTCCTGAGTGCCAACCATGAAAAGAGCCCAAGGAATGTAGTGACCTACTAAAAGATCACCCTTGAGGGCTGAAAGAGTAGAGGGAGACAAGGTGCAGAAAGAGACAAAATAGTCTAAGTGGCAAAGGGAAGGTGATTTATTACCAAATGGTGCAAATAATAAATGGCATGGCCCATCTTTTAAAGGGGGACAAACGGTAATCTATTTGCAAAAAAGAGGTGTAGCCTATGCTTCCACATTAATTCTTGAACACCAAAGTCAATTTTGGAAATTATAAAACATGGTTCTAGCAAGCCTCTTCTAGAAGAATGACATCAGTAATAGTGACTTCCTCTTTCTGATGTTTTTAGTGCACATGGGCCAGCTCATCAAAGGGCACCAAACTCTTTTCAAAAGAAGCACCAAGTTCTCTTCCTCTTACTATATATTGTAAAAATTCTCATTTCAATAGAGATGAACCCTCTTAGCCTTAAGGTAAAACTCTACCCAAAACCTCTCAGGCTTGTAAGGCAGAGCTCTGCCAGATTTTACCTTTAATCAAGACTTAGTATTTTTTACCTCTATCTAGACTTATGCTTTAAAGTATATGTCTATTTTATTCTTTTGTGTTAAGTCATTGTATTTCATGCTTTTCATAGACTGATTACAACATGTCCAGTGCATTGTGAAGTCTCCTTTCTACAGGTCTGCCAGAAGTGTCTATAGGAAGAATATAGGTGCCTATGAATAGGCTATCAAAGTGTGTCTCAGAACACCTTTGCTAGTTCCTTCCTCCCTGTATCTCTACAGACCCCTGAATCACTAAAATAGAAGAGTTTCTCATGTCAGATGAAGTGTATGGGCATTTCTTCCTGGTGAAAAGTGTATGTTTGGGCTGGGTGGGTCAACTTTTTTGGTGTATCACCTTTTCATTTTTTAGACTTAGGTTCTATTTTCAGCATCTCTCTCTCCCTTTTCATCCCCCCCTCTTTTTCACATTAAATTTGTTAGCAGTAAGAGAAACTAGGGCCTAAAAGATACATTAGAGGGAGCTAGCCCTCATCTAGAGACTCTCCCCTCCAGCTTTGTTGGTCCCACAAGGAAGAGGGGAGTTTCCATTATTGCATGTGGAAAAGCAGGAGCTCAGCATCCTGCCCTGGGTGTAATCCACTGTATCAATAGGTATATCAATAGATGGAACCAAAGTGGAGGTACAATAAGACATAGTATTAAGGTAGTGCTAGAGGGCTATGGGGTTATTATCCAAAAATGTGTAAAAATCCATATCACCTTGGGAAACTATTCAAGGGATAATAGGAATTCCAAAAGGATGGGGAGAACCTTTTATATCCAAGATGTACTCCATGGATGAAGAAGAAGAGGAAGATGGGTGGTTGGGAAGTGGATCCTAATTTGCTTGGTTTATTAGTTGTTTGTTTAACACCATGCAAAAAGAGGAGGAAAGAAAAAAAAGTGATCTCACAAACTCAAAAGAGAAGTAATCAAAATAAAAATCTCTCAAAGACAAAAATCATAAACTAAAGTATGTTTAAATCCTAGAATACCTTTTATCTTTATTTAGTCTTATGCCTCAATTTTAAGGAGTTTATGAAGAATAACTTCGGCTTGTAAAGCTGGTACTAGAAGAAGATGTCTAAGGATGGTTTCGGGTAGTTAAAGGATCTCAATATCTATAATATAACTTGGTATATGGGTTTATATTGGGGCCTAACCCCTCACTTCACACACCACAGTGATAAGGGTGTTGCGTGCTTAGCTAGAATATATCGATTTTCTACAGAATATACTCAACTAGTGAATTGAATTAGTTCTCCACTTGGTGATGAAATATAATTAAGATAGTTGAGGAAAGGTGACTAATAATTAATGAAATCCTAGTCGGTCCTTATGTCAATGTTTTTATGTTTTATTGAATGTTTGGTTTGGTATTATGTGTGTGATGAGAATTGAGACTATGATTAATTTACTTGATCAAATTAAGCTATGTGAGCTAATCAATACAAGCAACTAATGGATGCAAAGTTAATTTTAATCTAAAATTAAATTTTATTTCATTTTCAAATAAATACAAAATAACTAAGATACATCTAGATGTGATTTGATGATGCAAATCCTAGGGGTAGAATGAGTACTTTCAATTTTCAAAAATGAAAGCAAAAATGACAATTTTTACTTTTTTCTAAGAAAGTAAAAGAAACTAGAGCTTGCATTTTGGAAAGGAAGAAATGTTTAATTTTTAGAAAATAATTCAATGAATGAATCTTCTCTAATACAATTAAATTTCCTATAACTATGAACTCAAGAAAAAACTCAAGGGTCCCATCGGGCATGTCATAATGTTTCACTAAAAATTTGCTTTATTTTCCTATTTAAGAAAATATATAAAACTTAAAAGAAGGGTGAGGTTGGTATAACTTAGATGTGGTTTGTGATTTGTAATCTAGATGATTGTTAATAATCCTCTTTTATCTAGGGAGGATGACCTACAAATAAGAAATTAATCTAGAAAATAGTGGATTAGTGAGATAGTAGGGTGGACAGCCTTGTGTGAGCTAGATCCAAGAAGCACAAGATTCCTTAGAGGCTATCAATCCACACCATTAAGAAATTTAAGTTATGATAAACTGAATGTAGATGATTTCATGAAAAAATAGAAGGTACTAAAATCAAATACAATAAATACTAGAAGAGAGATAGGTGGTTTTGACTTAAAATAACAATAAATGATTGAATACTAATGCTAAATTATTCAAACTTGATTCAAAATATAATTTGAAGTTCTAGGATAAAACATAAACTCATAAAATGAGATTTGGGTATATGTAGATGGGTCAAATTAGATTTCTATTGTAAAATAACACATAGTGATATTCAATAGTTAGGTGTGATCATCGATAGTTGTTAATCTTCGACAGTTAGGTAAGATCATCGATGGTTACTATAGAATTTGGATTGGGAAAAGAAGTATATTAGGAAGAGTTTTAGAGAGGTTTTGAGAGTGGTATTTGAGTTAAATGTTGGTTACAAGATATAAATTAATGCTTAGAGGTATCTAGTTTGGGAGTTGGGTTTTTGGGTGATTAGAATAGGCTATGGGTGGTTTTGGGTAGGAGATGAAATGTTTGGAGTTGTAAAACTCCAACACACAAAATGAAGTGTAGAGAATAAGAATGACCCAATCACTAAAATAAATAGATCTAATTAGTGAATCTTGATTAAAAAAAAAACACAAATACTTAGCTTTTAGATGTTTTTGGTTTGATGAATGTTGAGGTTAGCTAAAATCTATTGTGCATCTTCGAGCAATGTTAGTAGAGTAACAACTCTTTGGCTCAAGATAGTGAGTTGTAGAAGCACCCCATGTCTCTAGCCTAGTTACTAATTCATTGGGAAGCTTTTGGATTCACCTAAGAGTTAGAATATATTTCATCATAATCCCTCCATTTAACCTCCTCCCCATCTCTTAATATAGATCAAAGGAGCATTGAAATGGAAGAGTTTAAAAAACAATTTAACAAATAGTCTAACATGCAGTTTAACATGTATTGATCATGAAAATAATAGACTAAAATTAAATAGCTAGTAATAAATGAGTGAGATGTAGTCAATTTGTAGTTAACTCTTTTGATCATGCATTCCTGAGGTAGAGTTAACCTTTGATGGTCCAAATTAACTATCAAGAGTCGAGGGTTAACCATTGACAGTTGAGAGGACATAGTCAAAAGTGGATAAATTTAGCCAATTTCACTAATGACTGGTGGTTAATTCATTGGGAATTGGTTTGAAGTTAATAATTGGATAATTAGGACATTTGAATAAGTCTAGGAGGTCAAGGTTATTAATTTCTAAGGTAAAAATGGTCTCTAGGCTAGGTGTTGACTAATTAGCCATGGGTTTGGGTAGGTGAGTTGTAAATAGGCATTATTGAATAGGTAATCCTAACCCAATAGGGCTAAAGGGGTCTAATGGGTGTTTTGATGACTAGAAATGCATTTCATAGTTTTTGAGTGTCTACAATAGGACTCTTAGGATGATGATGGTATGCAAAGTCATGGAGTCTAAAAGTAAAGATAATACTTGCATGTCATTTCAAGATTTATCATAACCCTCATAATATTTTTATGGTGAACATAATTAGTTTTATAATTTTGAGAAGTCTGTCTTGGCTTGTTAGGCCTAAATTCACACACACAAGTCTAGTTTTTAAAGGCAATCTGAAAAATGGCTTGAGAAGGGTTAGTTTCTCGGATCATTTCATGGTTCTCATACCTAGAAAGGGTATTAAGAACACAAATTTGGTATGGATGATGGTTATAGGATAGGTAAAGTTAATCACACACTTTTTATTCGTTTAAAATGTGTGTTAAAATTTTGGATCAAAAACTCATCCTTTTAGGTGTAGAGGCCTAATTGAGTCTTAATTAGGGAAATAGATTAGATGGAAAAGTGCACTTCCACTTGGATTCAAGTTATATGAAACTTGGAATTGAGTTTTAAGGGGATATTGGGTAGTAAAAACTATCCTTAATTTCCAAATATAATTCATACATGATTCCACACAATGAGGTTTGCATGTTTTTAAGGTTACAAGGAATTGAGTGCTAGTAAGAGCTTTAGGCATAAGTTGAGGTCTTAGAGAGACTTTAATGCCTCTAAATGAGTTGTTTTAGGTCTGATATGATATTTATATTACTTTCATGGAGAAAATTTTTAATTATTAAGGTAAAATCAAGATTTGACACTTGAAATCAAGGTGAGGAATGGTAAGGCCAAGTGGGCTTTAAGACACCTAAGGGTTGTAATCATCATTGCAATGTCAATTTTAAGAGTTTAATAAACAATTGTAAAGTTTCAAAAAATAGATAAGGATAATTTTAACATGATTTTATAATCAATTATGCCACTTGTCATCTCACAATCCAAGAGAAGGGGCAGTTTTGAAGATGAGACCAATGTGTCAAATAAGGTTTTAAACTCCCACATCACTTGGTGGAGAATCCATATTAAAAAAAAACAACATTTGTTTTGGAAACTTGATGGGGATATTTCTTAACTTATTATTGATTATAAATCTCTTTATGTCACTTATCTCTTTCTCTCTCTCTCTCTCTCTCTCTCTCTCTCTCTCTCTCTCTCTCTCTCTCTCTCTCTCTCTCTCTTCTATAAATTCAAAATTTATAGGCTATGTATGCATCCTCCACCTAGGTATGATGAATCCCTAACCATTTTCAATCCTTTGATCAATGATAAAATTCTTGTTTTACCTCCTTTAACTAGTTTTAATGTGTGTACATGACTAGTTGATCTAGTCAAGTGATTAGCTTTGCTTCCTTGACATATTTTCCTTTTCTAGCATTCATATTTAGTTTGAAAGTATTTTTGTAGGTCTTGTGAAGTGTGAAAGGTTGAGTGAGTTTTATATTCACTAGTGTCATTCTATGACCTCTTGAATAGTTCTCCTAGCCCAAACATCTTTCACTACCTCCATAATGAAGTTCAAATGTAGATAGGCAGATTAAGACTAGTGTTTGTTTTAGGCTAGTATTATGATTGGTAGTGGTCAAACTATTTGGTGCATCACCTTCATTAGAGTATATCTCTCTCTCTTTTCCTACCAAGTTAGTAGATTATTAAACAATCCTAAGTGATACATCAATGGAACTAACTCTTTAACCTAGATATTCAATCCAAAATTAGGACACCCACAACCTAGGATTATCTCCATTTAATCAAAATTTTGAAGGTTTGAACTACCTTTCAAGGGTGAAAATTTGGGTTATAACAATACCTTCCCATATAAATTATGTCACATCACACACACACACACACACACACACACACACACACACACACACACACACACACACACACACACACAATCATAATTCCTATCATGGCCTTTCAAATATCTAAAATGGTTGATATATATATATATATATATATTAAACAAGCATACCCATAATCTAGGATAAATTCTACTTAAGCCAGTCACCCAATGATCTAAGGATTGCCTCTCCTCATCAACCTATAGTATATCACAAATAATATGATTCTAGACAATGGTAAGTCCAATAAATGCATGGGCATCCTCCAAGGTGATGCACACTTCTATAGAATCCCTGTCCACCTCCCACAAAAAAGTGTTGGTCGGTCTTTCCCATGCTCCTATGAACATGATGATTAGATAAACATTGAGAGGGATCTTCCACATCTCCATGATACCTCCAAATCCTAAAGAGGCTAGCTACACTTAGTCATTATTTTTCTTTCTCTCTATTAAATTTAGAAACCAAGATACATTCACTGGGTGCCAGAATACTCATCATCTCTGCAAAATGTCAAACACCATAGAATGTATTAGATATTGATATAAAAATGATAAATATACATTAATAAAATTATTAAATTACTAAAATTAAGTACTTCATCATCCTTCCTTTAATATTTTCTATTTTCCCACCCTCTTCATATGTAGTCAACCCTTTTTATACTATATCAACCTTATCACCTCTCTTTACAAACTATGTTGGCACTCTATTAAGCAATCAACCCATTTCTACAAACACAATTGACTATTTATATAATGAGTTTGATTAATATAATGGGAATAAATATAATTGAAAAAATTCAAAAGAATTTTTATAGATATAGATAGGTAATCTTAAAATTAATATAAGCTCCAAAATATCACTTTTATACCTATTTTCTCTTTTAGACCTCACTAACTCAATCTGCCAACCCCAGTTATAGATTAGATTACTTATATATCTCATGATACAATTCATGATAGCTCAAAATTTTGGGCATAATAGGTTACCCATATTCACTCATGATTCATGGCATTTGGATATTCATCTAGAGCTTGTACTCTATGAACAATCTTTAAGACCCTAAGGCACTCACAGGCTACCTAGAGGACCAGTTTTAATCTGATGAGAGAGAATGGTCTCCAAAGTGAATCATATGACTTGAATTTATCTTGAAACCTCTTGAATATCATTTTAGACTCCCTGAAGGTTCTCACTATGTACTTTTCTTGTACACGCAATTGTGTAGAATGCATTTAATGATATGTTTTATAGGGATTTAAGGTGAAATATAGGGTTTTGAGAAATTGAACACTTGAAAACTATTGGGAAATATTATTTGGGTTGTATTATAACTTTAAAAGTCTAAAAATATTCATAATACACCATGAAATTACACCTACAAGTCTAGTTTTTAAAGGCAATCTGAAAAAGGGCTTGAGAAGGGCTAGTTTCTTAGATCATTTCATGGTTCTCATACCTAGACAGGGTATTAGGACAAAAAAATTGGTATGGAGGATGGTTATAGGCTAGGTAAATTTAATCACATAGTTTTTAGTGGTTTAAAATGTGTGTTAACATTTTGGATCAAAAACTCATCCTTCTAGGCATAGAGGCCTAATTGAGTCCCAATTGGGGAAATAGATTAGCTAGAAAAGTACACTTCCACTTAGTTTCAAGTTATATGAAACTTTAATGTAGTTTTAAGGGGATATTGGGTAATCAAAAATACCCTTAATTTCCAAATATAATTCATAAATGATTCCACATAATGAGGTTTGCATGTTTTTAAGGTTACAAGGAATTGAGTGCTAGTAAGATCTTTAGGTATAAGTTAAAGTATTGGAGAGACTTTAATGCCTCTAAATGAGTTGTTTTAGGTATGATATGATATGAATATTAATTTCATGGAAAAAAATTTCAATTATTAAGGTAAAATTAGGATTTGACACTTGAAAGCAAGGTGAGGAATGGTAAGGCCAAGTGGGCTTTAAGATACCTAAGGGTTGTAATCATCATTGAAATGTCAATTTTAGGAGTTTCATAAACAAGTGTAAAGTGTAAAAAAACATATAAGGATCATTAAAACATGATTTGACAATCAATTATGCCACTTTTCATCTCACAAGCCAAGGGAAGGGGCAATTTTGAAGAGGAGATGAATGTGTCAAATAAGGTTTTAAACTCACACATCACTTGATGGAGAATCCATATTAAAAAAGCAAAATTTGTCTTGGAAACTTGATGGGGATATTTATTAAATTATTATTGATTGTAAATCTATTTAGGTCACTTCTCTCTCTCTCTCTCTCTCTCTCTCTCTCTCTCTCTCTCTCTCTCTCTCTCTCTCTCTCTCTCTCTCTCTCTCTCTCTCTCTCTCTCTCTCTCTCTCTCTTCTTTTCTCTCACTTTTCTATAAAATCAAATTTGATAGGCTATGTATGTATCTTCCACCTAGGTATGATGAGTCCATGAACATTTTCAATCCTTTGATTAATGATAAAAGTCTTATTTTACCTCCTCTTTTAACTAGTTTTAATGTGTGTACATGACTAGTTGATCTAGTCAAGTGATTAGCTTTGCTTCCTTGACATATTTTCCTTTTCTAGCATTCATATTTAGTTTGAAAGTCTTTTTTTAGGTCTTGTGAAGTTTCCAAGTGAAATTTTAAAGGTTGAGTGAGTTTTATAATCACTAGTGTCATTCTATGACCTCTTGACTAGTCCTCCTAGCCCAAACATCTTTCACTACCTCCATAATGAAGTGCAAATGTAGAGAGGCAGATTAAGAGTAGTGTTTGTTTTAGGCTAGTCTCATGATTGGTAGTGATCAAAATATTTGGTGCATCACCTCCATTAGAGTATATATCTCTCTCTTTTCCTATCAAGTTAGTAGATTATTGAATGATCCTAATTGATACATCAAGGGAACTAACTCTTTAACCTAGAGATTCAATCCAACATTAGGACACCCACAACCTAGGATTATCTCCATGTTATCCAAATTTGGAAGGTGTGAACTACCTTTCAAGGGTGAAAATTTGGGTTATAACAATACCTTCCCATATAACTTATAACACATCACATACACACGCACATGCACACACACACACACACACACACACACACACACACACACACACACACAATCATAAGTCCTATCATGGCCTTTTGAATATCCAAAATGGTTGATATATATATAGGACAAGCATACTCATAATCTAGGATAAATTCTACTTAGGCCAATCACCCAATGGTCTAAGGATTGCCTCTCCTCCTCAGCCTCTAGTGCATCACAAATAATATGATTATAGATAATCAAAAGTACAATAAATGCATGGACATCCCCCAAGGTGATGCACAATTCTATAGTATCCCTATTGACCTCCCACAAAAAAGTGTTGGCCACTTGTTCCCATGTTTCTATGAGCATGATGATTAGATAAACATTGAGAGGGATCTTTTGCATCTCCATGATACCTCCAAATCACAAAGAGGCTAGCTACACTTAGTAATTATTTGTCATTATCTCTAGTAAATTTAGAAACCAAGATACACTCACTGGGTTCCAAAATATCCATCGTCTCTGCAAAATGTAAAACACCATAGAATGTATTAGATATTGATATAAAAATGACAAATATAAATTATTAAAATTATTAAATTACTAAAATTGTTAAATTATTTAATTATTAAATATACATTACTAAAATTATTAAATGTATTTTCTATTTTCCCACCCTCTTCCTATATAGTCAACCCTGTTTATACTAAATCAACCTTATCACCTCTCTTTATAAACTATGTTGTCACTCTGCTAAGCTATCAACCCATTTCTACAAAAACAATTGACTATATTTATATAATGGGTTTTATTAATATAATGGGAAGAAATATAATTGGAAATTTTCAAATCAAGTGTTAAAGATATAGATAGGTAATCTTCCAATTAATACAAGCTCCAAAATAACACTTTTATACCTATTTTCTCTTTAAGACCTCACTAATTCAATCTGCCAACCCTAGTTATAGTCTAGATTGCTTATATATCTCATGAGAAAATTCATGTTAGATAATTTTTTTTGTAATAATAGGTTACCCATATGCACTCATGATTCATGGCATTTGGATATTCATTTAGAGCTTGTACTCTATGAATAATCTTTAAGACCCTAAGGCACTCACAGGCTGCCTAGAGGACCAGTTTTAATTTGATGAGAGAGAATGGCCTCAAAAGTGAACGAGATGACTTAAATTTATCTTGAAACCTCTTTAATATAGTTTTATACTCCCTAAAGATTATCACTATGTAATTTTCTTGTACATGCAATTGTGCAGAATGCATTTAATGATATGTTTTATAGGGTTTTGAGCAATTGAACACTTGAAAACTATTAGGGAAGATTATTTGGGTTGTATTATAAATTTAAAAATATAAAAATATGTACAATAAACCATGAAATTACACCTACAAGTCTAGTTTTTAAAGGTAATCTGAAAAAGGGCTTGAGAAGGGCTAGTTTCTTAGATCATTTCAAGGTTCTCATACCTAGACAGGGTCTCAGGACCACAAATTTGGTATGGAGGATGGTTATATTATAGGTAAAGTGAATCAAACACTTTTTAGTGGTTTAAACTGTGTGTTAATATTTTGGATCAAAAACTCATCCTTCTAGGTGTAGATGCCTAATTGAGTCCCAATTGGGGAAATAGATTAGATGGAAAAGTGCACTTGCACTTGGTTTCAAGTTATATGAAACTTGGCATGGACTTTTAAGGGGATATTGGGTAGTAAAAAATACCATTAATTTCCAAATATAATTCATACAATATTCCACACAATGAGGTTTGTATGTTTTTAAGGTTACAATGAATCAAGTGCTAGTAAGATCTTTAGGTATAAGTTGATGTTTTGGAGAGACTTTAATGCCTATAAATGAGTTATTTTAGGTCTGATATGATATGGAGATTTATTTCATGGAGAAAATTTACAATTATTAAGGTAAAATCAAGATTTGACACTTGAAAGCAAGGTGAGGAATAGTAAGTCCAAGTGGGCTTTAAGACACCTAAGGGTTGTAATCATCATTGCAATGTCAATTTTAGGAGTTTCATAAACAAGTGTAAAGTGTAAAAAAACATATAAGAATCATTTCAAAATGATTTGACAATCAATTATGCCACTTGTCATCTCATAAGCTAGGAGAAGGGGTAGTTTTGAAGAGGGGACCAATGAGTAAAATAAGGTTTAAAAATCCCACATCACTTGGTGGAGAATCTATATTAAAAAAAACATTTGTCTTGGAAACTTGATGGGGATATTTATTAAGTTATTATTGATTTTAAATATCTTTAGGTCACTTCTCTCTCTCTCTCTCTCTCTCTCTCTCTCTCTCTCTCTCTCTCTCTCTCTCTCTCTCTCTCTCTCTCTCTCTCTCTCTCTCTCTCTCTCTCTCTCTCTCTCTCTCTCTCTCTCTCTCTCTCTCTCTCTCATGCCCTTATCTCTTCTTTTCTCTCAATTTTCAATAAATTAAAAAATGATAGGCTATGTATGTATCCTCCACCTTAGTATGATGAATCCCTAACCATTTCAAATCCTTTTATCAATGATAAAATTCTTGTTTTACATCCTCCTTTCACTGGTTTTAATGTGTGTACATCACTAGTTCATCTTGTCAAGTGATTAGCTTTGCTTCCTTGACATATTTTCCATTTCTAGAATTCATATTCAGTTTGAAAGTCTCTTTGTAGGTCTTGTGAAGTGTCCAAGTGAAGTGTGAAATTTTGAGTGAGTTTTCTATTTACTAGTTTCATTCTATGACCTCTTGACTAGTCCTCCTAGCCCAAACATCTTTCACTACCTCCATAATGAAGTGCAAAGGTAGAGAGGCAAATTAAGAGTAGTGTTTGTTTTAGGATAGTCTCATGATTGGTAGTGGTCAAACTATTTGGTGCATCACCTCCATTAGAGTATATATCTCTCTCTTTTCCTATTAAGTTAGTAGATTATTGAATGATCCTAAGTGATACATCAAGGGAACTAACTCTTTAGCCTAGAGATTCAATCCAAAATTAGGACACCCACAACCTAGGATTATCTCCATGTTATCCAAATTTGGAAGGTTTGAAATACCTTCCAATGGTGAAAATTTGGGTTATAACAATACCTTCCCATATAAATTATCACACACACACACACACACACACACACACACACACACACACACACACACACACACACACACACACACACACACACACACACACACACACACACACACACACACACACACACACACACACACACGCACGCACGCACGCACGCACGCATGCACGCATGCACGCACACACACAAAAAATCATAAGTCCTATTATGGCCTTTTAGATATCCAATATGGTTGATATACATACATACATACATATATATATATATATATACATACATACATACATACATACATACATACATACATATACATACATATATATATATATATATGTATGTATGTATGTATATATATATATATATATATATATATATATATATATATATATATATATATATATATATACATACATACATACATACATTCATACATACATACACACACACACACACACACACACACACACACACACACACATATAAATTGAGGAGGTAGACCATTGGGTGACTGGCTTAAGTAGAATTTATCCTAGATTATGGGTATGCTTGTTCTATATATATATATATATATATATATATATATATATATTGAACAAGCATACCCATAATCTAGGATAAATTCTACTTAAGCCAGTCACCCAATGGTCTAAGGATTTCCTCTCCTCCTCAGCCTCTGGTACATCAAAAATAATATGATTCTAGACAATGGTAAGTCCAATAAATGCATGGGCATCCTCCAAGGTGATGCACACTTCTATAGTATCCCCATACACCTCCCACAAAAAAGTGTTGGTCAGTCATTCCGATACTCCTTATGAACATAATGATTAGATAAACATTGAGAGGTATCTTCCACATCTCCATGATACCTCCAAATCCCAAAGAGGCTAGATACACTTAGTCATTATTTTTCATTCTCTTTGGTAAATTTATAAACCAAGATACATTCATTAGGTACCAAAATATCCATCATCTCTTCAAAATTTCAAACACCATAGAATGTATTAGATATTGATATAAAAATGATAAAAATACATTCTTAAAATTATTAAATTACTAAAATTAACTACTTCATCATCCTTCCTTTACTATTTTCTATTTTCCCACCCTCTTCCTATATAGTCAACCCTTTTTATACTAAATCAACCTTATCACCTCTCTTTACAAACTATGTTGGCACTTTTCTAAGTAATCAACCCATTTATACAAACACAATCGACTCTTTTTATATCATGATTTTTTGATACAACTAATACAACAGTATACAATTCTCTAGATCTATGTCTGGGCTCCATCTATTTATCTCATGGCTTAGCCACACTACCTATTGAAGCCTCATTCTGACTCCTCTAAATATTAAATTTACAAGAGGTCTTCTGATATCTCAATCCCTCTACCTATCCATATAGGTGTGATACCTGTGTGTGTGCCTATTCTAACTGGGTTAGGGTTATTGTATGTTCCTATATCATGTATGACACTATATCTAGATGTGTAAATCTCTCCTTTACTAGGGCCTGCCATGCCCATATCTCACCTACACCCATCTTTATGCATGGATACATCCTCTCTCTATGTTCATATCTACCTCACTGCCTCTCCAGCTAATATGAACTAGCTCACCTAGGTTAGGGTAGATGGTACACATGGGTCCTCTAATGCAATCGGGTCATATGACTATAGAGTCTCATCCAAGACATCATGGAGTGGTCCCATCATAAGGGACCCCCATCTCTCCTCCTCATCCTTAGCTATGCTTACAAAATCACACCTAAATAGATATTAGATCACTATTATATCTCATAATATCTATATATCATTGACCATATGGGGAAACCCAACCAGTTGATACATATGAAACCTCTCATATATCCAAGCCATCAATAATATGATCAATCCTATAAAATTTTACCCTTTGACCAACACCCTCATACATATCATGTATGAGTTGGACCTCTATGATATAATCTATATCATATAGCACTCCCTCCTCTAGGATCATCCTACTCAAGGCTACCATGGATAGTGGTACCTTACCATCTAATTTATGGCATAACACTCACTATGTCACAACCCTATCATAAATTTTTGGATATCCATAATATATGATGTATATATGTTGAACATGTTGACTCTCTTTCCCACCAATATCATTTATGAGCCTGTAACCCACATGGATAAGGCTCTCCTCTCCTCCATGTTGTCTAGTATCCCTATAGTCACTAGTGCTCCTATTATTGATAGCACTAGGATGGCATGTACATATTCTAGAGTGATAGCCAAATCTATCATGTCCCCATCCACATCCCATTTAAAGGTGTTACTCATTCATTCCTAGCATCCCAAAAACATGTCTAATAGATCAACACTTAGGGTAATCCTACACATATTGGCTATCCCTCCTAGGCCTATAGACACTAGTCTATCTCTATCTCTAATTGTTAGATGCTATTGTAGATTCAGTAGCCATGACACATCTACCAATCTCTACAATTAGGGTCATCCCTATAACTAAGAAAATAATAAAAGATATATTAGATCTTCCATGTCATGTAGAATCAAAATACATTCTTTTTACAATTTTATTAAAAAATAAGCCTATAATTATTTAACTTCTTCATTTGAACCTATTTTTAGCCTACTTGGTCCTTTTCCCCTTATTTGGTCATTACAAGCCATTTTTGCCTTATTTTAGCCTTTTAAATGCATTTTTATACCTTTTTAGTTCTTTGGTCAACCTAGTTGACTTAAAAATCTAAGTCAAACATCTTCTTTTCCCCTCCCTAGTATTACATTGTCATTCTTGAATTTTCAAATCAGTTAGCAAACTATATTAGGTTGTTAGTATAAAAATATATAGGGTTGAGACATACCTACTAGGTTGGAAGTGTGGATTTTGCTCATTTTTAGCCTACTGGGTTAACTGGGCCGACCCAATTATTTTTCCCTACCGACCCCTTGTATTTTCCTAAAAAAGTGCCTTCTAGAAGTTTTTTCCCTAATTCTTTCAAACCCTTTTCCCATCATAGTTTTTCCTACCTGTAGAATCTAATTTGGCTATTTCTAATATCTGGAAACGCTAAAAATTAAATTTTTATAAAAATACACTTAGTTCATTAAAATACTCCAAAATTGGCTTAAGATTTATGGTTGAATATCTGTCATGTACCCATTACCACTCCTGGAGCTCCTCCTTATCTAGCTTTTCATCTCCTTGCCATCCTAGCTTGTTTGGTCTCCAGAGCTCTTTTTCTCTCCTTCACAAGTCAAAATAACCAAATGACTTATCTTTCCCCTATTTTAAAATACTTTTCAACAATTCAAAAATTTTAATTATTTTCATGTAGATTCCATATTTTGATTATATATTTATTTCTATTCATCCATTTTTCAACCCACAAAATGTATTGGATTCATGATGACATAGAAAAAATTTCCACTATCATATACTTATATTCCATTTTTTTAATTTATGGCTATTTTTGCACTAAATTCTATAGGTTCATCTAATGTTCTTCACATCAGATGTCTTCACTTTCTCTTGAAATCTACTTATTTATCTATAAAACTAAGGTAAGTAAAGGTATATGTCTTTCAATTCTATCTTTTCATTTATCTTATTTACTACTTACTACACTTTACTTAGTATCAACATTATTTGTTATCATGATCTATTTCTTGAATCACCATCTTGTGTTGCACTTATGTGACATGTGATGAGCTTTGAGTGGTGCATATGTATACACATAATATTTTCAAAATTTTATCAGTTATTGACACTTTGGATCTTATAATAACTCATTGAGTCTTAATATCTCTAAGTGTATACCTTAAGGGGTGCATCAGAAAAGGGATGGGTAGACCATTTGTTCTTCATAATATTGTTTTCCCTTTTGCCACTTACCATCTACACACTTGTCTCCTAAAACCATTTACCCTAAGATTATTCTTCTCTATTGTACCCATGCCAAACATTTGTCATATCATTATTCTCCTTCTTCTTGCCTTGACCCCCTTTCACTAGTTGACTATACTAGGCTGACTAGATCAACCCTATACTATTTAGGGGTATTTTTCACTTGGAGTTAGCCTTTTTTCTGACCTAGCTTGGAACCTAGTGATTTATCTCCCAAAAACATATAAGTTTGAATGGGTCGACCTTGTATAACTAACATAGTCATAAGGATTTAAGGTAAGATCCACCTATATATACAAGTTTATTTCTAACCATTTGAGAATAGAGAAGTGAAGAATAATAAGTGCAAATGAACATCTACTTATTGACCATTATACTTGAGGAATAAAGCTTACGGTTTCATGCTTTCTTTGGAGATATGGATCTTATCTCGTGGAGAAGTCTTTTAGATGCATAGATAGGTTGGGTAGCCTATAGCTATTTTGTCTTTATTATCCTTACATACCACAACAATATCTTGTGAAGCACCTTGGCCAAGGAAGAGATTGAGGCTCGATGGGTTCATCTTCAAGGGAAGTATTCCTAACTTTATTTCTCCTTTGTAAGAGTAGATAGATAATGCAGTTTTGATTCTCTCCCATGCATTAGGATTTTGTATACATTGATATGAGTATATGTTTTCTATGGATGTTTAGTTTAGTTTATTTTTTTTCTAACCCCCACGTTTTACCACAAGCTTTGGTGTACACTATATTATATTTACTTTATTATTTATTAGAATAGAGTGAACACTAAACCAAGGACTCTTCTAGGTTTGTTGCATGATTATGGTAGATTGTAGGCTTTAGAACCCTTCCTAGCATGGTTTGTTATGATAAGTGATCCCCTAATTGGGTCTAGATGATCCCCATCTTGGTCATGCTCCCAATTACCAAATGTATTCCCAATCATAAGTGTAGGTATGTTCTATCTTCTTCGATCCAAGATTGATTTGTAGACTTATGTATTTTTTATTACATACATGTTGTATAGTAGGATAAGCATGTGATTATGTTAATTTTATAATATTATGAGCTATCTATAATACTAGTATATGACATGATATTTTATATGATGGTTGTTGTGAATCTTGAATAACTTTATGATGTAATGTTTTTTGAATAACTAGTTATCTAAGAAATTCAACTACTATCCTTAGAATTGTTTACATGGAATGAACCTTAGTAGGATATATAACTAACTACATATAATGATCCTAAATAGGTGTAATAACTAATTATTTAGAGTGATATTAAATATATTTAATTAATAATTATAATGATGGTGGGGATAGAGGATAAAATGCCTCTATATGAATAGGATACCCATATGGAACACCCAAAACTATGACCACTCGAATTCCATGTACAAATTAGACACATATGTGTAGTGAACATGGTACTATATAAAACTTATGTATTTAAGTCCATCCTAAAACATTTCAAATACATGTGTGTTTTTTAAGATTAGGAATAATTTAGTAATCACTATGGGGCATATATTAAAAAGTAGCACAATCCATCCTAAGCAGTGTTACTCCTTAAAATAAAATACTTTGACTATCCTTATTATATCAATTAAATCCTCATATGTGTATCCAAGAAAATGAATAAGAGTCACTATATAAATGTTTTCCTTGAACCATTTTCTATCATGACACTATGTATAGGTTTTAAATCAATGTGTGCATGAATAAGTAATGATGTATAAGTAGTATCATCATCCTCAATCTCATTGTCATCAAATGTTATTTTAGGTCATTATATAAAAGTTCTTGTAAGTGTACATATTGAATGGGTAATTATATTTTGAATTAGGAGGATGTACATTGTATGGCATATTCACATTAGTATTATCCTTAGTTTATATCAATACATTATTTGGAAAAGGATTATAAAATATTTTAAAATTTGCACTCTCATTTAGTTATGGTCATATCTCATTTATATATGTGTTATGCTCAATTATGTTGTCATCAATGAGATACTATATATAATTCCTTATCTTCAAGCATATATTTTTAGAATTCCTAACACATTGATGATAGACAACATTTGTATTATGTTTTCCTCTAGGCATAGGTATATATCAACCAAATTTTGGTAAGGGAGAGATATAAGGTTACCATATAGTAAATTTGGTATCAGGATATGATGAGATTGAGGTAATAATGAAAAATATCTCCTTTGGTGAGTGGTAGGAGAATCTAATTAGTAGGTTTTGATATTTCATTAGTTGTCTTTTCCTGATTATTATTATCATTTGATTTAACCTTGTAACTTGGTTTTATTTGAAATGTTTTTATTGATGCATTTTTTAGTATTATGAAAATATTTGAGCTTATTAAAATATATGAGATTAAATTCTTTGTCTCAAAATATATGGCATAATTCATCAAATCATTTAAATTTATTGAACGCAATAGATTCATGGCGAGGAGTAAGAAAAATTTGCTTGAATATACCTTGTAATTCATTTTCGGCCATAGATTGTCATCTTATAAACCATGATCTCATAACAAAGAACATAATCACTTATTAATTCATTTGATCCTTTATTAAGTTTTTAAATTTTAGCATAAGACAATTTTTCATCAATATTGATAAAGAAGTGCTAGAAATTATCTAGACAGAGGATTGATTTCCTTAATGGATTGGAATGGAAGATCATAGAACCATTGCAAAACATAGTCCATATGAATGCATGGAAATAAATTGGTAAATAATATTTCATTAGATGCATCGTATAACAAGTTAAATGAATGTATATTACGTATTTCTCTAGATCACCATTACTATCATCAAATGGAAAATTAGGATTTATAAAATCCATAGGTAAGGGATAAGTTAAAATCTCTAGGGTTAATGAATTTTTTGTCACCAAATCTTACACCCTAGAAGAGTGTGTTCAAGGCTCCTATATATTTTTAAAACATGGGAACACTTCCAAGTATGTGGGTGTACCTATATTGTAAATGAGCCTCTAGGTTTAAGGGATAGCTCCCTTAATATATAGTGTAATGTTTATCACTTAAACTACTACTTATTATGGGGAAAAGAGTTAGAGAATACATGAATAGAACCTAATCTAAAGGACATGATGCACCAAAATTTATTCCATGTGACCATCTTATTTATACTATGATGAAACAAGGCATACAAACTAGTCTCTAAGTCTTAATGGGTTCTAACATGAGAATTTCAATATAGAGGTGAGATATGAGTAGAAAAATAAGGAAAATGAACCAGAGGGTATATTGCACACTCCAAGGACAATTTTACACTTAAAAAATCTCTATACACTAGACTATACTCTGTACGACCTATTAGACTAGGAACTCTTACTCAAATATGAAAGGATAAGGTAATGAATGATAGAGAATTATAATTTCTCATCACTATACATTTAAAACTTAAAAATAGACTTTCATTAAATTTCAAATGTAAAATATGACATCAATCTAGTAGGGAATCATGATACATGGTGTGGTATCTTTACAAAGGCCAAAATGGTAGATAATTATAGCATTTGAGAGAGAGAAGTGGGAAAAGAGAAGTCCCAAGTGGAATCAAATGAGTTCAACCTCATTTGACCTGTAGTTACAACTACCTTTACCAATATGATTATGTAAAACCTCTTGATTAATCCATGTCATCTCAAGAAATTGTAACAGTTCACTATTCCTTCACTCTTACTCCATATGGTTGCAATGATAGGATCAAGTGGTTTTGAGCTAGGTTCAAACATCAATGGTTTTAAAATAATCAGATCTATAGGTTATAAATTTATCTTGGTACTAACTACTCTTAATTGGTTTATCATGGCATGCAAAAGTGGAGAGAATGGTCCCTTTCATGTAGTTTGGTCATGGAGATGAAACTATTGGAGTCTATGTGTATGCCTTCATGACATCCTTACAAAATCTAGCTCTTGTTCCAAATGGATCATGATCAAACTTGTATCTGTGTTCATGTGTTTATTATAAACGTAAAACTAATATTAGACTATGATTTTTCCTATAGTCATTATATTATGACACTTTTCTTGATGCTTGTTTCCTAGCAGGTCCACATAAAACCATTATGTCATTACCAAAACTTGAGAATTCATATATGCATGGACGCTTATTTAAATAAAGTGAACATAGTAATAAAATGAGACAACAACCTTCAAATATTTGAACTAAAGGTCCATATTAGGCTTTGATGGTGGTCCTTTATGTTCTTTATTCTTGACTACATCACTATGTCTGATCCTTGGCATTTGATCAATCTCTGATGGTAGCATGTGCCCTTTCAAAATTTCTCCCTAGTTTGACCTTGGTCATGTGTTTGATCTTCATAAACTTCCTTAGCTTTTAACCTTTAATTTCACTGGCCATTAATATTTGATCTAGATCATTGAATCATTGACCCATATCACAATCTTAGTCTTGCTTGATATGAATGATTTCAAGTCATCAATATTTCCATTGACTTCTCAACTCTATCTAAGATGGTTCCACTTGGTAGTCACACATTGCCACTTAGGATTCACTATTAGTCTATAGCCTCACATGATTACACCACATGTCAATCACACATTAGTTTTAGGATCCTAATATTAGTTTATCATCTCATGTGTTTATGCCACATGGTGGCCTCTCAAAATCCTTGACCTTTTGACTCATCTTTCACCATTAGATCAAGATGTACGATGAAATGCAGACCATTAGACTTACTAAGACCCACTATTTGAAAACTAATGACTATTTCATGAGATTAAATTTAACGTTCATGATCCTATCAAATGATTTTCATGTGACCATCATTGGCATTCATTCAACCATCAAATTTAAGATCAAAAGGGTTTGTTTTTCTCAAGCTTTATTTTGACATTTGCATGGATGTCTTATTCTAAAGGTCCAACTTTGAAGCTATATAAATTGAACCAAAGAACTCACACATGCATCAAACTTTTAGAGGATGATCCTGGTATGTATAACTCCATGGCTCTATAATAATTTATCTTATGAGGATTTTTAAGTGAAGATAAAAATTACACAAATGAACTAGTTTGTTCATTTTTGGATGACATCTTGGATGGCCTGACTCCTTAGCCTCGATGAGTTGAACTTAAAAGGCTTATATCTCGAGATAAAAGACTTATCAAAATATGAAACTTTTATAGCATGATATTGTCACTAAGGACATTGATCATGCATGGTTTTATGGTCACGCAAAGCTTTCTAGGCATATTTATAAATTGCACAAGCAAGTTATTCCATCTTATTTTCTATGTGAAGTCTTGATGATCATCCAATTTCACAAAGCTTATTCATGAGCTTTACCAGCTTTGAATGGACTCATTGAATCCTATGAAGATCCTTTCCCTGATCTTGGCTTGCATTGAACACCATGAAGATCTGCCACTTGCATTATGACCCTAAAATGACCCTTAAGATAGTAATTGACATAAGGAACAAGATAGACTATGACCAAATCTAGAATGTCATATTAAATGACATTAAATGAGCTATAACATACACCATGACAATATAAAAATCCCCTATATAATATTATGACTATATGGGGTTAACCCATTTTTGCTTGAGGGAAAATTAGTCAACATCTTGGTGATTTCCTAGGGGTGGCATGCTTTCTATACCATGACCATTTGCCTAATCCTATCCATTAGGATATGAAGTCATATGTATAGTAGGTTTCACATATAAAATACCTTGAAAAATACACAAAACATAAGAAAATAATAGGAAAAAAACCATAAAGTAATGAACACACATGTGCTTAAGATCAATTATTAGAACACAACACACAAAATAAGGAAATACACACCTATTCTAATATTTATAAAATAGACCTTTAGCTCTCACTAAAAAGGTTTCTAATGTATCTCATTCATAGGGATAGGTATCTCTTCTCCATTCATCCTTGTTAACTAAAAAGAGTTTATTTGATTTCACTTGATGATGACATACGTTCCACTCTATAGGGTATCAAATTTGGTATGCCTCTTTGGTTTTTCTCTATCTTCATCCCATTTCAAGACTATGTCACCTTATTGAAATGATCTCAGAGTTAACTTCTTGTCAAAATACCTATTCATTAGTATTTGGTGATGCTCTATAGCTTGATGATATTTATCTCTATTTTATTGCAACTCTATTAATTCTATCAATCTCACCTCCATTAGAGTGTTCTCAAAAAACTCTAGTTGATGAGCTAACTCTAAGGTAGACAACTCTCAAGAGATAGAAAACTTAGCTTCCCTTCCATAAGCAAACACAAAAGGAAAATTCCTTGTTGACCTATTGGGAGTTATCTTATCAATACATAAGGTTGTCTTTAATTTGGTGTGCCAATCCCTTCGGTTATGCTTCAAGGTTCTCTTAATGATTCTCATAAAGTTCCTTAGCTTTTAACTTTTAATATCACTGGCCATCAATATTTGATCTAGATCATTGAGTCAATTACCCATATCGCACCATTAATCTTGCTTGATATGAATGATTTCAAGTCATTAATATTTCCTTTGACTTGTCAACTCTATCTAAGATGGTTCCACTTGGTAGTCACACATTGCCACTTAGGATTCGCTATTAGTCTGTAGCCTCACATGCTTACACCACATATCAATCACACATTAGTTTTAGGATCCTAATATTAGTCTATCATCTCATGTGTTTATGCCACATGGTGACCTCTCAAAATCCTTGACCTTTTGACTCATCTTTCACCATTAGATCAATATTTACGATGAAATGCAGACCATTAGACTTACTAGGACCCACTATTTGAAAACTAATGACTATTTCATGAGATTAAATTTAACGTTCATGATCCTTGGCATTCATTCAACCATCAAATTTAAGATCAAAAGGGTTTGTTTTTCTTGAGCTTTATTTTGACATTTGCATGGATGTCTTATTCTAAAGGTCCAACTTTGAAGCTATATAAATTGAACCAAAGAACTCGCACATGCATCAAAAATTTAGAGGATGATCCTAGTATGTATAACTCCATGGCTCTAAAATAATTTATCTTATGAGGATTTTTAAGTGAAGATAAAAATTACAAAAATGAACTAGTTTGTTCATTTTTGGATGACATCTTGGATGGCCTAATTCCTTAGCCCCGATGAGTTGAATTTAATAGGCTTATATCTTGAGATAAAAGACTCATCAAAATATGAAACTTTTATATCATGATATTTTCACAAAGGACATTGATCATACATGGTTTTATGGTCACACAATGCTTTCTAGGCATATTTATAACTTGTACAAGCAAGTTATTCCATTTTAGTTTCTATGTGAAGTCTTGATGATCATCCAATTTCACAAAGCTTATTCATGAGCTTTACCAGCTTTGAATGGACTCATTGAATCCTATGAAGATCCTTTCCATGATCTTGGCTTGCATTGAACACCATGAAGATTTTCCACTCGCATATATGACCCTAAAATGACCCTTAAGATAGTAATTGACACAAGGAACAAGATAGACTATGACCAAATCCAGAATGTCATATGAAATGACATTAAATGAGCTACAACATACACCTTGAAAATATAAAAATCCCCTATATAATATTATGACTATATGGGGTTAACCCATTTTTGCTTGAGGGAAATTAGTCAACATCTTGGTGATTTCCTATGGGTGGCATGCTTTCTATACCATGACCATTTGCCTAATCCTATCCATTAGGCTATGAAGTCATATGTATAGTAGGTTTCACATATAAAATACCTTGAAAAGTACACAAAACATAAGAAAATAATAGGAAGAAAACCATAAAGTAAGGAACACACATGTGCTTAAGATAAATTATTAGAACACAACACACACAATAAGGAAATACACACCTATTCTAATATTTATAAAATAGACCTTTAGCTCTCAATAACAAGGTTTCTAATGTATCTCATTCATAGGGATAGGTATCTCTTCTCCATTCATCCTTGTTTACTAAAAAGAGTTTATTTGATTTCACTTGATGATGACATACGTTCCACTCTATAGGGTATCAAATTTGGTATGCCTCTTTGGTTTTTCTCTATCTTCATCCCATTTCAAGACTATGTCACCTTATTGAAATGATCTTAGAGTTAACTTCTTGTCAAAATACCTATTCATTAGTATTTGGTGATGCTCTATAGCTTGATGATATTTATCTCTAGTTCTTTGCAACTCCATTAATTCTATCAATCTCACCTCCATTAGAGTGTTCTCAAAAAACTCTAGTTGATGAGCTAACTCTAAGGTAGACAGCTCTCGAGAGATAGAAAACCTAGCTTCCCCTCCATAAACAAACACAAACCAAAAAATTCCTTGTTGACCTATTGGGAGTTATCTTATCAATACATAAGGTTGTCTTTAATTTGGTGTGCCAATTCCTTTGGTTATGCTTCAAGGTTCTATTAATGATTCTCATAAAGTTCTTTATCTTTTAACCTTTAATTTCACTGGCCATCAATATTTGATCTAGATCATTGAATCATTGACCCATATCACACCGTTAATCTTGCTTGATATGAATGATTTCAAGTCATCAATATTTCCTTTGACTTGTCAACTCTATCTAAGATGGTTCCACTTGGTAGTCATACATTGCCACTTAGGATTCACTATTAGTCTGTAGCCTCACATGCTTACACCACATGTCAATCACACATTAGTTTTAGGATCCTAATATTAGTCTATCATCTCATGTATTTATGCCACATGGTGGCCTCTCAAAATCCTTGACCTTTTGACTTATCTTTCACCATTAGATCAAGATGTATGATGAAATGCAGACCATTAGACTTACTAGGACCCACTATTTGAAAACTAATGACTATTTCATGAGATTAAATTTAACATTCATGATGCTATCAAATGATTTTCATGTGACCATCATTGGCATTCATTCAACCATCAAATTTAAGATCAAAAGTGTTTCTTTTTCTTGAGCTTTATTTTGACATTTGCATGGATGTCTTATTCTAAAGGTCCAACTTTGAAGCTATATAAATTGAACCAAAGAACTCGCACATGCATCAAACTTTTAGAGGATGATCCTGGTATGTATAACTCCATGGCACTAGAATAATTTATCTTATGAGGATTTTTAATTGAAGATAAAAATTACACAAATGAACTAGTTTGTTCATTTTTGGATGACATCTTGGATGGCCTGACTCCTTAGCCTCGATGAGTTGAACTTAAAAGGCTTATATCTCGAGATAAAAGACTCATCAAAATATGAAACTTTTATATCATGATATTGTCACTAAGGACATTGATCATGCATGGTTTTATGGTCACACAATGCTTTCTAGGCATATTTATAACTTTCAAAAGCAAGTTGTTCCATTTTAGTTTCTATGCAAAGTCTTGATGATCATCCAATTTCACAAAGCTTATTCATGAGCTTTACCAGCTTTGAATGGACTCATTGAATCCTATGAAGATCCTTTCCCTGATCTTGGCTTGCATTGAACACCATGAAGATCTGCCACTTGCATTATGACCCTAAAATGACCCTTAAGATAGTAATTGACATAAGGAACAAGATAGACTATGACCAAATCTAGAATGTCATATTAAATGACATTAAATGAGCTACAACATACACCATGACAATATAAAAATCCCCTATATAATATTATGACTATATGGGGTTAACCCATTTTTGCTTGAGGGAAAATTAGTCAACATCTTGGTGATTTCCTAGGGGTGGCATGCTTTCTATACCATGACCATTTGCCTAATCCTATCCATTAGGCTATGAAGTCATATGTATAGTAGGTTTCACATATAAAATACCTTGAAAAATACACAAAACATAAGAAAATAATAGGAAAAAAACCATAAAGTAATGAACACACATGTGCTTAAGATCAATTATTAGAACACAACACACAAAATAAGGAAATACACACCTATTCTAATATTTATAAAATAGACCTTTATCTCTCAATAACAAGGTTTTTAATGTATCTCATTCATAGGGATAGGTATCTCTTCTCCATTCATCCTTGTTAACTAAAAAGAGTTTATTTGATTTCACTTGATGATGACATACGTTCCACTCTATAGGGTATCAAATTTGGTATGCCTCTTTGGTTTTTCTCTATCTTCATCCCATTCAAGACTATGTCACCTTATTAAAATGATCTTAGAGTTAACTTCTTGTTAAAATACCTATTCATTAGTATTTGGTGATGCTCTATAGCTTGATGATATTTATCTCTAGTTTATTGCAAATCCATTAATTCTATCAATCTCACCTCCATTAGAGTGTTCTCAAAAAACTCTAGTTGATGAGCTAACTCTAAGGTAGACAACTCTCAAGAGATAGAAAACCTAGCTTCCCTTCCATAAACAAACACAAAAGGAAAATTCCTTGTTGACCTATTGGGAGTTATCTTATCAATACATAAGGTTGTCTTTAATTTGGTGTGTCAATCCCTTTGGTTATGCTTCAAGGTTCTCGTAAAGATTCTAATTAGGTTCTTGTTTGTAGATTCAACCAACCCATTACCTTGAGGGTAATAGTGGGATGAAGTCCTCAAGAATATTTTATTATTATTTCCCAAATTAATTGTCTTAGCACTTATAAAATCAAGAGAATTATCTAAAATAATAGTATAAGGAGTACCAAACATTATTATGATGCTCTCATAGAACTCCAAGTTATAATTATCACTATCTTGCTTCAATGTTAGTACCTCAACATATCTTTTAAAATAGTCAATTGCTGTGAGAATCCATTTATGACTAGAACATTATGGTGGATTTATCATGCCAATGAACTCAAGACCCCATTACATAAAAATTTGATCAACTTGGATAGGATTCAAGGGAATAGATGTAAGCTTCTATTTTCCTATAATTAAATAACATTTTGCACACCTTCTCGCCCAGGCATGGTAATCCTTGAAGAGGCTAGGCCAATAATAACCAGCCCTCATGATCTTGGTAGCTATGGTTCTTGGAGAGAAATGACCTCCTGCTACCCCATCATGGAGCTTCTCAAGAAACACTCCAAACTAGTCATTATCAATGCATCTCAATAGAATCCCATTAATGTCCCTCCTAAAAAGCATGTCATCCATAAGATAAAATGAAATAGACTATAATCTAAAATATATTCTTTGTGATCTACTCATATTAATAAGTTACTCACCATTTTAAATAAATTTGATCACATCATGTGTCCAACTTTGTGGACGTAATGAACTAGTTAATTGGGAACAATCATGATTAACTAGATTCTCTTCCTTTAAATCATGAAGATATGAATCTATATGCTCACAAATTCCTTTATCCCTTACCAAATTTTTCACTTTGATATCAACATCATACTTCATCACCTTAGAGATCTACCCTACCCTCTTTTCAATAAGACCTTTGCTCAAAATAAACTCTTTGGTGCATGGATGAGAGACCATAACATGAATCTTATTATTTGAAACCATATGTATAAACTTTTTTAGTCTTCTTACAATAGTAAGGAACTATTTCTCCACAAATGTGTACTTGACTTCAAAATAGTCTAAACCTTGACTAAATAATGTAAATGGCTACTCCACACCCTCATTATTATTTTGCATCAACATGGTTGGGATAGTATCAAGGTTATAAAATGAATACAACATGAATTCTTTAGTAAAATAAGGATTCACCAAAGTAGGAGCTTCTACAATTAATTTCTTTATGGCTTCAAAATTTCTCTTACCCTCTTTGGTCCAAGAAAAGGCTTGGTTTTTCCTGAGCATAGTTGTGATAGGTTTCACCAAAGATGCAAAAACAGGTATGAAACTCCTTTAAAAAACTATCTTTCATAAGAAAATTTTAAGACCTTTATTATGTAAGGGAAATGATAAATTTATAATATCCTCTATTCTCTTAGGATCAATAGTCAAACCATATTTGGAAATAATATGTCCTAAGAGTTTACCTTCATGAACATCAAAGATGCACTTCTTTGGATTGTTAGATATTCCATACTGCCTACATCTTTCAAACACTTTCCTTAAGTGCTTCATGTGTTCATTATCATCTTTATAAAACAATATTATATCATTTAGATAAAACAATCACATCTCATTGATCAAACCTTTGAAATTCATGTCCATTGCTCTTTGAAATGTTGAACTGACATTGGTAGACCAAAGAGCATCTTCCTATAAGAAAAATAATCCCATTTTGTATTTAATTTTGTCTTAAATGATCATATTCATTGACTAAAATCTTATTATATCCTAAATATCCATCTAGAAGAGAAAAATGTTGATAACTTGAAACCATTTGCAAAATTTACTCTATTAAGGGTAGGGGATAGTGATCTTTGAGTGACACTCTATTAAGATCCCTAAAGTACACATAAAGTCTTATTTCCCAATTATTTTTTATAATAGGCACAAGGTTATCTACCCATTTTTAATTCTTGATGATAAATATTATCTTAGATTCAAGGATTTTGGTAATCTCTAACCTCATGAGTTGCTAAACCTTGGGGTTGATGGGTCTTTGTTTTTATCTAACCAGTTTAACTCTAAGTTCCAACTCAATGGCATGGTTTACTAGGATAGGATAAAATAATTTGAGGTCATTATATTCTAAAGATAATATATCATGAAAATATCTACATAGCTTAATGAATTCTTGCTTCTCTAATGTAGAACATACCTTGCTTAGTTTGAGTAATTTATCCATGAAGATCAAGACCCTTTCATAAGTCTCCTCTTTTGTATATATACTCACTTTCTCATTCTTATTTTGATCATTATCATTGGAAATAATTTATAAGGTCACTAAGACCTTAGGTATATTATTGGTTCTTAGTTGCATAATCTAATCACCTAATTATTCTTGGAGCCTCCTTTGATTCCATGAAGAAACTCAACCTCATTTTGCAAGAAGCATGAAATGTGTTTGTCACTGTCAACCACTTACCAAGAAAATTAATTATCAAGTAAATAATCTCTAATAATTACATTTATATGAGACTATTTTCCCTCTTCTTTTATGTTAGTTAGAGTATCAAATTGAGCTCCTATGGCAGCTACTCTATCAACATGACTATTATGCTCCCTTGGGACTAGTTGAAAATTGAACGCATTGAAGTATTCAATAAATAACATACCATATGATTATATGACTTAACTAAAGGGTTCCTATAATTAACCACATTCCTCACCTGATGCACAACCAATTTGTTGCTTTTCTCCTTGCCCATTGAAGGCCATGAATCAAACCTCCATACTCAACCACATTAAAAGTATAACTAAAATTAAATCCATAGTAACAATAATAGTATTGATTGGATTGATATAATAACATAACACTATCCCCTACACCAACTATACTTCTTAAACCATCAAAAAACATCTTCCATAGCTCATCATCCTCACCCTCTTCCTTGGCAAGTATAGGTGTTGGTACTCCTTCATCATGTATGCATTATACTCCTAGATTAGTTTCCTCTATGAGATCATAAGGATCATGATCATAATTATTAGTACCATATGCATCAATAAAAAAATATAAAATTACCTCAAGCTTGGAGGAAGTGCCATCATCTAGAAGAGAATCCTTTTCTTCATGCACAACACAATTCAAATTAGAACTTGTCTCAATGTAAGGTTCAATATGAAACCTTCAAAGAGGTTACATCCTAATTATCACCTTAGCCCCATGCCTTATTTTAAAGGACAAGAAAGACCATTCAATTGAGAGATAGACACCTATCTTGGCTTGCATATTTCAAAGTGGGCTAGGAGATCAACCACAACTATGTCTTGTAAAATAGGAAAACTAATACAACATGGAATAAAACCTTTAAGCCTTATATTAATCCTACTATCTTGGTAGGTGTAACATATAATTAAAGGATCCCTTTTATATGTGGTTCATATTTTAGGCCTAGCTTGTTGTAAACAACTTTGGGCATGATAGAACTAGAAGCTTGACTATAGACTATGCAATTGTGTACCAACTTATCACCTATAATGAGGGCGAGGTAAAATGGTGGAGGTTTCTCAAACCTAGTGGATGGTTAAATAATGGTAATAGGATAATTTTCAAGATAAACATGGCCATGAATTTTATTTTAGGGTGAGACACAAGAAATAAAACTATCTAACTTATTTTGTAGGAGTTCTTTTTGACTAGGCATATGAATAACATCCCAAAGATAAATGGATGTTTTAGTATTATTCAAAGAATCCAAAATTTTAAAAGAAGCCATACCTACTTTATCTTTTACTTTTTAAGGTAGATAATTAATTGTAACTTGAGGTATAGGAGAAAACTTTACCATATTTTGGTTTGATGTAGATGTAGAAATTTTTGGAATTGTCACACTTACAACTGTGTCTTGTTTCCTTGTAAGAATATTGGATGAGCCTATGGGTATGCTAATACCACATCCTAGAGCCTTCCTTTTGGACCTTGTATTTTTTGAAATAGAGACTCCTTAATTTATCACAAAGTGTCTTCAACCATAAAATTGGAGAAGGTATCTCCTTGAGGTTGCCAATCTTCATTAACTTGCATCATCACCTCCTCCTCATTTGATAGGAGAGGAATAACTATTCCTTGAGCCACCAAAGCTTGCTCTCCATTCTCATTGAAATATTTTATTTTGTCTTTATACCAATATTCTCCTTACACAAAATTTATATGAATTGGTACCATCTCCCTTGTATTAGTGGTAGAGTTAAGATTGTATACATTAGTAAGACTATTGGGATTGGGCTGGCATTATTCTTCCTCTTCCATATTATTGTTGATAAGGATAAGGATTATAATAGGTACCTTTATACATATTATCTTACCTAGTTTGATCCTCTAAGTCTAGGAACTTTACTTTACAATTAGCGTCACCTTCTGCCTACCTGGGAGTAACCTTAGTCTTGGTATTAGCACTAGGAACTTGAGCCACTTATAAACTATTAGCAAAAGTATGAGACAATGGAGACATAGATACCTTAGGAGGAAATATTATAGCTTGGATGAGACTATTATCATTTTTTATATCAAGATCATATGCTTTAGAGAGAGTGGAATCTCCCATAAATTGAAGCATGACAACAATTTTAGTCCCAATGGCTTTCAATTAAGTAGGGAACATAAAGCTAGTAGGTGATCTCATGGGAGGAGGAAATATATGCCAATTCTTTTGAAACATTTCATTGAAGTCATGAATTATTTCTTTGGGTCACCTCTTTATCACATTAAGATGATATATGAGAGAAGAATGGTCACTTTCATTACCAAATCTAGAACTCAACAACACTCCAAACTCATCCCATGTGGTGATGCATCCACCTTCTAGAGTCCTATACCAATCAAGATCCTTCCATTTAAGGGACATGACAAGGATTCTAATGGAAGTTTTTTCTCAAATGATATTGTAAATTTCAAAATTTAGAAACATCTCTAATTTGCTCACTAGGTGTGATATGACTCTCACCATTGAATGTGGGCATAACCTTCATGGCATTAGGAGGAATGGAATCATATGCATGAATTTGAATTAGATTATCATTATTTAAGTTATAAATAATGAAGTCTTGCCTTGTATTCTTTAATATCTTCAACCTCTTCAACCTTGTTGGGCCCCTTTTTATGTTACTTAGTGGACCCATGCCAAATTGATATATATTAGCACAAGGCATTCATTGTTAATGATTGTTATTTTGGTACTTTTGATGCCATATAGAAGAATATTCAAAGATATTACACTATCTAGTAACTAATTAATTAGTGCATGGGTTTTAAAGGTAATCCATATGAGTGTTTGCACATGGTAGTTGGAGAGCATGAGTGTTAGTGTAATGGATCTAGTAGAATAATGACCCCCATCAACAACTCAACACATGACATGTAACCATCTGACCTAGCTCAAATATGTTCCCCTACCCATAAAAATGAGTTTAAACCTAAATAAGAAGGATGAAACATTAATTCAGTGAAGATTTTTAGGATTAGCTCTAGGATTATGCATGCATTTTGGTTTCAATCTAGCATGAAAATTTTGAGAACCAATATTGTATCTCCCAAGCTTACCTATGAGTTGTTGGGCTTGTAGTGTAATTTAGATGAGCATGTGCTCTATTTTATAAAAAGTGTAATATATTGATGAACTTTGAATTATTGTAAATAACATTGCATTTTTACTTGGTTGTCGATCCACTTCATATAGTTTAGCACTATTATATGATTATGACTTAAGTTTTGTACGAATAATGGCATAATGTTCATTTTTGAATGTATTGCAATGTAAAGGTCTATGTTAAGTCTTTAATGGCATTATTATGACATATATTGACTTTGATATACTTTTAAAATCAACTAAGTGTTAAAAATAGCATACACCAAAGCCCTAGTAACCATGCCTATGCCTCTCACTTGAAAAATGAGCACTTGAGCATAAGCCATCCCCTTGATTCTACTAAGTACCTGAATGACACTTAAGTTGATATCCCTATGGCTTTCACCATTAAGAGATATAGATATCTAGACATGAAATTGTGTCTTTAAGATCTATAGCTATCCATACATGAACTTGCACCAAAAGACTTGTGCCCTTGAAATTTATGAAACTATTCCAATACAAACTTATGCCACCATAACTGGGACTAATTCCCTTGAATAGGCTTGTGCCTCTTGATCTTATCTAGAATGGAATGCATTGATAGACTACCTAATCCCATTTCAAAAATGACTAAGTCCCATTTAGACTAATTTTTAACCATTTTTTAAATATCCCAATGTAGGCCCCGATCCCTTAATTATAACACTTCAAGTGAGCACACAAGGCTTGTGCCTTATTTAAAATTTATGCTAGCATAGTAATGCATTTGAATATTATGTAACAAATACTTGTACTATGATTATACCTAGCTATATCAAGTATATGACTGATGTGGATTTATTTCTAAGTGCATGACTAAGCACATGAGCTAAATGAGGAGACTTTTCTACAACATTTTAGTTTTATTTCTAGGATCCATTTTGAATTTTGTTGTTACAATGGTGCAATAGAATGATGATCCAAATTTTTCTCAAAAACATCAAGCATTAGCTAGATCAAGTGGAAGATAGTTTTGTGTAGAATCATCTAACATGCCAAGGATAAAAACTAAGAGAATGGGTGCAAGCCAACCTATATGATGCTTTGTATGAGGTATTATTTTGTGAACTACCTAATCATGTGTACTAGTGGTTGGTTTCCTATATAACCTCTAGAATAAAAAGATAAAACTAGTGCTTTGAGTGTAAAAAGGTACACCTAGAGAGACTTGAGAGCCTAGATGATTTTTGGACATGCATTGTAAATAAGTGGTGGAGTGGCACGTTAAAAAAATACATGTTGGAATTCATAGTGTTGACCTTCTCTTTCCCTAAAGAAGTAGAGTATGATTTATTTTGTAAACCAAGGAGTGTATTCATAAAAGGGCTCAGCACCAAACTAAAGAAATTATTGGTAGATTATGGTATTAAAATCATAAAAATGGAAGGCTAAAATCCTTACACATATGAACAAGTGTAGAAAGTGAGAAGGGGAAGTGTAGGTGAGACATGATGGAAAGATATGAGTAAATTGACACCCAAGAGCTCTAAAGGTAGAAATATAACAAGTGAAGGCATAGGCTAATAGAGGATCTAAAACCTATAAGTGTCAAGAGGACTTTTAGCGAGTGGGAGGGGCATGAGGAAGGATCCCTTGAACTATAGTAGCACAAGGAAAGATAGGAATACACAAGAGGCCAAGCTCAGTAGTTGGGTACAAAATGCCTTGGGTTCTTACAAGATATGGTAAATAAGGATGTGTCAAAAGCACCTACCCCTTTTAAACATAAATCACAAGCTCATGCACTAAATTATCCACCATAAGATAGAACAATGATAACTAACCCTTTTATTGACATTGAATTTGATAGACTTAAAAATTTGAACCAAGATTTTGTGATCAAATAAGTGATTCCTTATGAAGAATTGAATAAGAATACCATGAAACTAGTGAATGTCAACCCAATAATACATAACATAAGCACAAGATAGTACCTTTTAGAAGAGTGTTATCCATGAAGACCTTCATAGACCCATACAAAACACTTAAATCCATGATTTGGGTTGAGGTAGTAGGTAGCATCGACACTAGTATCAACCCATTTATGGAGGCATAGATCATGTCAATGGCCTCCTAGATACAAAATTTGACTGCTAGTTTAGTGCATGATACTTGTAATGGATTATGATGTACTAAATGTGAGAAGGAGTGCCATAAAAATAATAATTTCCCATGAATAAATGTTCACACCTTACTTCTTAGTTGTGAAGTTTTTCATGGGCCATATGACTCATAGAACTATCCCCTATTATAGTGTGCCAGTCAAGTGAAAACTACTATCTATTGCAATATGTGTGATGCCTATACTCATTTAATATTAGATTATCAATTTATTAATGATATGTGCCAAAATATGGAGAGAGGTGTATGAAAAATAACAACCATAGTCAATGGGTAGGTAGGCCAAGGAAATAAAGGCTATGGCTAGAAAAATACTAGCTATGGGAATCAATGAGGTAAACAAGGGTGAGGTGGAGGATACAATGGAGGAAAATTCCCACCATGATCATGTTATAAATATGGGTCAAATGAGAATTAATAGTGTGACTACCCCATGCACCTAATGTGTAGGTATTGTTAGGGACCACATGCAGTCGAGGATTACCCAGACTTGTACAAAAAGCTAACTCAAGGTTGGCTTAGCATATATAAGGGTTCCATCATGGTTAGGCATAACTAAAAGGAGTAAAAAGAGGACCCAAAGTTGTATCAAACTCATAAATAGACACCTAAGGTGTAGACCACAACTCAGAGTGGGTTCACCACTCAACTACCTAATGCCTTAATAAAATAACTACATTTGGATTATGGTGAATCAAGTTACATTGAGCACATATCATGACCTAATCCAAAATATATGCCATACCCTAACCCTAAATTATAAAAATATGTCCTATAATAAGACATAAGTGTAATACATAATTTGTAGGGAGAGCTCTAACTAGCTAGAGATCTAGAAGCATAGGTAAGCACCTCATAGAGGAAGCAAAATAGCCAAGAGGCTGAAGTATAAAGGTTGACTAAGATCTTACACCTCCTAAAAACTAAAGGGATGTTCCCCCTATGAAAAAAATTGATTTTAAAGCATGTAGGGAAGAGACCAAAGGAAAAGGCTTCACCTCAAATGATTGAATTTGTTACACCACATATGGAGTGGGCATGTGAAATAGTACATACTTAGAACATAAAATATGACCAAGAACTACTAATAAATTCAACTATCAATGGATGGTCTATTTGTGAGGTCCTTATGGACATGAGAATCAAGGTTAATATTCCAACCAAAACCACTTGGGAGAAGATGGGATGACCAACCTTAAATCCCTCCCCTCATATGTTGTTTATGGACAAAAAAAACTAAGTGTAACCTATCAAGATCCTAAAGGGTGTCATTGTATAAATTATGGGAACCAAATTTTGAGTTGACTTCAAGGTAATTGATTTGGTAAAGCATGATAACTATCTATCACTCTTAGGTATACCATGGTGTTATGCCAAAAATGTGAACATGCACTTGAAGAAGAGATACATGAATTTTGAGAATGGTAGAGAGAGGGTGGTGATCCCTCAATCAAGTGACTAAGGGCCTCCATCTATGAAAAGTGTTGATCTCAAAGATGAGATCAACCACATTTATAACATCACAGTGTGGGGCATCTAGAATATTAACAAAAGTGACCAAGGAGTGCTTGAATGGGAGGATGTACAATCAACTTCTAATACAACTGATGTTGCTTGTGAATTATGGGTTGAAGAGGCTTATAAAGTTACTGACTGAAGGTGCTACCTAGTTTGGGTAACTGAACCAAGGAGAGATAGAACAAGACTAATTAAGATTGATTGCACTCAGAAGAAATGGGTTCCCCATGCCAAAAAGGTAGGGAAAAGGGTGTTTTAACTGAGTAAATGGAAGTTTGTAGTGATCCCAAAATATGGAGGGAGTCATCTTTTAGAGAACTATGTCCATGACATTGAATCATGCATCCCCAAGGAAGTAGATAGAGTGTGTGCACTAGTGCATACCCTAAAGAGCATTGTTGGTCATTTGTGGGTAGTGCAAAGGCCTAGCTTACCCATATGGCAAGATGTGAAGGCATTAATATGCACTATATTTGGATAGAGTAATGAGGACTTAGGCATAATTGCTTACTTAGGTGATTCCAACCCAATCATCCATGTGTGCTTGTGTGAATAAACCTAGACTATATGTGGCAAAAACATGCCTAAAAACTTATGGGTGCATAACTTATATAGGAATTTGAAATCATGGGTGCAAGTTTGGTACATTATAAATGAAATGTGCTAAGAGATAGGAGACTAAAGAAGTACACAAGGAAAGGTTCCTACATACTTTTTCCTTCTCTTCATAGATCTTAGAGCTACTAAAGCCACTGTAAGTCATTCATAGGGTAGTGTTTGAAGACACTGCCATATTATAAGAGTGCCTTAGAGACATGTTCATGGAGAAAGGACTAACACTCTTGATGTTATTTTAAGAGTAGGAACTCAATAGTGACTCCAACAAGGAGGATGATGAGAGCTAGAAGGAGCATAATTCGAAGGCTCTAACAAGAAGATAAAAAGCTTGTGTACCTTATGGATGATAGTGCCCCAGAAGAAGAAGATCCAATTCATCTTCAAATTGAAACAACTAAGAGGGCAAGGAAAGTTGAAGACTCTTATCAAGAGAGGAATAAACCCTACTATGCACTACTCAAGACCACTAAAGTAGATATCAATGTAGAAGGTGAGTTAAAGATTTCCATTATAGGTGCTTACTAGTCTAAGGTAGATATGGTGTGAATCATATACCTCTTGAAGGAGTTAGAATACTTGTTCCCACATAGCTATCAGGATATGTAGGGTACCTTCCCTTCCCTTAGCAAAATGATCATCAAGCTGGTGGATGATGCAAGGCCTATCAAGAAGTTCTTGTATAGCATGAATCCAAACCTACATGCCAAGGTGAAAATAAAGATTGATGTAATGATAGATGTAAGTGTGATCTACCCTATACAAGAGTATAAATGGGTGAGCTTGATGGTCATAATCATCAAGAAGGATGGGTGCATGTGGATCTACATTGACTACTAGCTTTTAAATGCTTTTTTTATCACTAAACCATTCTAAACCTTGTTCATTGATGAGGTCCTAGATGGCATCTTAGGCTAAAAAATCTATACTTTTACTAATGGTTTCTTGGGATACCATCAGATGCAAATAAAAGAGAAAGATAAGCCCAAAACAACCTTTAAGACTGAATGAGGTTGTTTTACCTATAATGTGATGCCCTTTGGGCTCAAGAATGTGTTATCTATATTCTCCAAAGTGGTGATCACTATTTTCAAAGACTTCATCCATGGGTTCCTCCAAGTTTATCTTGATGATTGGATTGTATATGGCCTTATAATACTATGACAATCTATACGTCATGTTTGAGAGGTGAAAGTAGATATAGATATATTTAAACCCAAAGAAGTGTGTCTTCATAACCCCCTTTAGAACATTATTTGGGCACATCATCTGTAAGGATGGTTTGCTTTTTGGCCCTAAAAAGATAGTCATCATAATTTATCTCTAGACTCCTTTAATGTAGAAAGATGTTCATGCCTTTCTAGGCCATTATGGATACTACATGAAGTTTATATGGAGCTATGAAAATATTGCAGTCACTCTAGAAGAGATCTTGCATAAAGAAGGCCCATTTTATTAGGGCAGGGTACAAGAGGAAGATTTTGAAACATTGAATCTAAAATTGGATAACACACCAATTCTACAATTTCTAGACTAGACTACTCTTTTCCAAATCCATGTTGATGCTTCAAGATTTATAATTGGTTTCTTATTTGCACAACCAAGAAAGGGAAAGATGGACCATCCTATCTCTTTTACAATTAGGAAATTGATGTAGGTAGAACTAATTTACACCACCACCGAACATGAGGCATTAGTAATGGTATATGCCTTATAGAAATTTAGGCAATATCTATTGTGACCCCATTCATCTTTTTCACTAATCAAGAGGCTCTCAAGACCCTCATTATTGTTCCCAAAATTAGATATACTTGTTTTGTGGACAACCCCTAAAAAACTTGTCCATTTCATAATCTATACTCTACGTTCATTACTCGAGACAAGTTTCTCTTGATTTCAAGTGAAGTTGTTTGACATATTATGAAAGTTTACAACATTCCCTCACCATGACTTCTAAAAAATCATGAAACCCATTGTAATATTTATCTGATCAAAATGTTAGTTTTGATCATTTTTAGGCTGTTAATGAATTTTATTTTTCTTTATGCTCAGCTAGCCTTTTTTTCCACCCTTACATTTTTTTCTTCTTATCTGCATGCATCAGTGGAAATTTGTGCCACCAATGCATGATATAGCCCATGGAAAATGTTAGGGTGGAAAATTTTGCCGCATGAGTAGATATTTTTTAAATCTCAAATTTCATGTGGAATTTATGGCCATGCATGCTGAGTTTTTAAAGCTTGTTTTGAGATTTTAAATACATTTTGTTTATCATTTCTTTTATTTTGAGTTTCCTACACCCCTCTCTACAACTGCTCAACCACACAAATGAAGGAAGAGTTTGAATTTGCTGCCACCAAGTTAGGGTTTCAAACTTGTTGGGTAAGTTGTTTTCTACTTCTAGCATTTCATTTTTTGAGTGTTTTCTACTAAAGTTTAATTTTTATTTTTCATTTTGCTTTGTATTGTGTGTCATCAACCTTGTTTTTTTTTCTTTGTTTTGCCCTAGGTTTTCATTTTGTGTGTCAAGTTGGTGTTTTGACCCGACTAAGGTTTTTCCCTCGCTTGAAAGTTGTATGAAAACCATCTACAAATAACTTGGTAATGACAGCTTTAATAAGCTACTCTCACACTTGTCATTGCAAAACCATTTGCATTGATGACATTTTTTTCCACTTGAAAGTTGTATGAATACATCTAAACAATAGTGTAAGGGTGGCAAATTTTGCCATCTTATCCTAGTCAAAACTTAACAATGCATACCTGATGTAATGTTAGTGAAAACTTTTGCTCAAATATTTCTTGCAATATTGGCTATTTTTGTTGCTTACACATCAAAACCTCCATTTTCTTGTCGTATGCCTTGTCAACATTTTTTGTCACTCTTACATGATCAATGAAATGTAGCAATAGTTATTTTTGCTACCTCTACATGAACATGAATTTTTTCTTACATGTAATGATAGTTATTTTCACCACCTCTGCAAACATCCTCTTGAATTTTCCCAACTCTAGGATATTTTAAATTTTGCTTTTCCAAGCTCACTTTCCTCTAGTTTTTTGGCCTGCTTGCATTTTATCCCTTTCAAGCACATCTCCATAGTCGTGATCATTGACATGTAGTTTTCCCATATTGCCAATACTTTCCCTAATTGCATGATCATGACTTTTTATTGTAGTTTCTTCTATGGATCTTCTTTCCTCATCGACATCCTTTTAGTAAAATCTCTTTTAGATGATTGATTTTTCTTCAAAGAAGTCTAAAGTGATGAAGTATAAATATCAAGGTGTTTTTCCAATCACCTTGGTTACTTTTAATGTCGATGACATTAGAGATATAGAGATTGGTCATGTGGACATGACTGATTTTGTGGAGAGAACTAAGTCAAGTAATCCCAGTCCTAAAATGAAGAAGATAATTGACAACAACATTTATTTGGTATCTTATTTCTCGGTAGTAGCTCACAACACAAAATATATTCTTCAGTGTGCTCAATTTTATAATAAAGATACTAGGGTTGTGTTGGATGCTAGTGGCAATGTGGTAATTAGACTGGATCTTGAATTCATTAATAAAGTGTTTATGTGCCCTCCTACTATAGAAATGATAAAGCTTGATTTTATTGAAGCACAAAAAATAATATGACAAAAATCTTGAAAAAGTAAAGAAGGTAATCAATAATAAATGGCTCAAGACGTCAAGGGAAAATTTGTCAAGGTGGCCATAGAGTTTTTTGAGAAGTGACTTTATAGAAGAAGTTGGTGATTTGATAACTCTTCTCAATAGGGTAAGAGGTTTGCCCTCTTCCTCACAGTTCCATGAATGGATGTATCCCTTCATCAAGGTAATACTCCAAGGCAAACAAACCATCTTCTAGGGAGAACAAATTAGTAATGCTTTGCATGAGCAACTGATGAAGGTATTGACTACCTTCAAGTTCTATATGACTTCTTATTTGGTGTATACTTCATATTCAATGAGAATATTTCCAAGTCTAACATTAGAAGGAGATAGGAGAGTAATCCCAGTGTATCAATACTACTCTCAGTTAACATTAAAGGGTTATATTCATCATTTCAGGAGGGTAAATGATGCTTTCTTTGTAATATTATTATGTCTTTTTGATCCTCAACTAAAACAAAGAAGAGTTTCAAATGAGGCTTGGATAGTAGTAAATGATTTTGGATGCATGTTCTTACAGTTTCCTTCTTTCTCATACCTAAGGGTTGGCTTTTTCTAAGGTCATTTTTATATGCTTCCAATATTTCCCTTAGACAAATTGGTCTTAATGGAGCTATGTAGAAAAATTATCATCATGCATAATAAATATATGGAGCTTAAGAAGCTTGGTTTTAGATTCCTATTTGAAATTGGTAGGTATTAAGTATTAACTGCTATGAGGGCTAGAGTCATGGAAACTGAGATACAACTTGTAACCATGAAGCAATTCAAGAGAAGACCAAACTTTGACTATAGGGGCATGAAAGACATAATCAAGAGGAAAACCCAATTCCATGAACCTATGGTAGAAGATGTTTGGGTAGATTTGAGGACATAAGAAGATGTCTAGAAAATGGACTACAACAAGTTATCTCTTGAGTAGATTGAATATTTAGGACTTACTGATATTCTTGAGAATCTAGTGGATGATGAAGAGTTGATTAATGATAGATACAATATTGAATATATTACTAATGTGCCTCTCCCTCCAATCCAATAGTCCCAAAAAGAGTTGACCTCTTTGAGGAAAAGATTTGAACCTATATTGGCAAACACCAATAATTGGCTAACAAACAAAGGAATTGATTTGAAAGAATTCTTCATAGGATAAGAATCTAATATTCAAAAGGAAACAAGAAGAAAGGTATAGAATAGGATGAATAATAAAAGTGATTTTCCTTCTTCTTCCAAGCCACATAAGCCTAAGATCATATTTGTGACGAAGAAGTCAAAAGCCATGGAAAAAGAATCTAAAATAGAAGATATGGAAGTTGAGAAATAGAGAACTAAAGAACCATCGATGGAAGAGATAGAGATTGAAGATAGGCCTATAAATCAATAAGAGGAGGAAACCTTATCCCCACAAGAGAATATACAACAAAAAAATGAGAGTCTCTTCTCCCCTACCTGACACACCTGTTGTAGCTCCTTCATCTATTTATCCTATTAATGTTCCCTCTTTTGAATCTCCCTCTCCTTCCAAAATAGTTTTTGAAAACACTAAAAACACTTTTGAAGATGTTCTCCATTCCCTAGGGTCTATTCCTAGTTTATTCTACCCATCTTTTGATATTGGAGATAGTTCTAATTTTGATCACTTAGTAAAAGGTGTAGTTTACTAACACTCCATCTATTGTTTCACTACCTATGTAAGTGCAGCTTTGGTGATGCCAACAATGGAGATATATCCTAATGTGAGTAATTTTATGCTTCCACCATGGTTATCAGATTATACACCAAAAAGGAAGAAATAATCCATCTCTCCAGATGACTTTAATTTTAATATGCTAGTGCCAATAAAAGCCAAGGCTCCAAAAAAGCCAAAGGTTATTTCAAAAATACTTGGGGATAAGGGACACAAATTTATAGAAATTTCAAGAACTCCACAAGATGAAACCATTGAAAATTTTGATATAAATTATTACTCTATTTATAGAGTTGAATTAGGCAAGATAACTCATGAAAGTGCTAAGAGTGATATGCAGTCAGCCATGGACATCCTGATTCAAAAATTTGATAGGGAGAAAGAAATGAAGGATCACTACAAAGCAATGGTAGAATAGTTGACTACAGTGGTAAGGAGAATCACTTTCACTTAAAAAGTAGTAACTCCTAAGGCCATTTCTATAGAAGACCCCATCATTTAGAAAGCATAAAAGACTCATCTCAAAGGAAAAGTACTTGAAGAATACTTGGATAGGATGCATGCACAAGGAATTTCCCTACTCATAGAGTTATCTGAGAAGATAGATAAAATGAATAAAATAAGAGTAGAACTTGATGATCTCATTGATACTATTTCTCAAGATATTGAAAGCATGAAAAAATATCTTGATAAATGGGTGGACATGATAAAATTGAAGATAAGCACTCTAATATCAATTGGCATCATTACTGATAGGGACACTTATACCAAAACTAAAGATGCATTGACATATAGGATTCATGTGATTAAAGATATGATTAGTGATCTTGAATCTACAAGGAAAATTAGTGAGCAAAGTGATGTCAGTATTTTGCATAAATTAGAGGAGCTACCTTGCAAGCTTACATCATAAGATAATCAATTTCTCTATGTAGAAGAAATGATTTGAGAATTTGAAGATATGTTCCATAAAGAATTTGAAAATAAAACATTTACTATAACCTGTATGGACAATAACCTGGACAATCAATTGACTCTAGATAACTTGAAAACTAAGTTAACTAGTAATGCAAAATTAGTCACCATAGTAAGAGATGCCATAGTTAGAGCCAAGACGATTTTCAAGAACACCGTTAGTCTAGACAACATCAGGATAAAGAAACTTTCACTATGTATGATGGACACATGAAGAAGGATGGTGATACTAATTGAAGTAATATATTTTTCCTTTAGTTTATTTTCCATTTTTTAGATGTACTTTTGAATCAACTTTGGACATTTTTACATGTATTTTTTTCATATGTAATTACATGTAAAAAATAGGAAGTCCCAAGTCAATAAGGACTCTTATTTTTGAATAGGTCAAAGTAGTTAGGTTTTTCCTAAATTTTCTCAAGGCCTCTCCCTATAAATAAAGAGGGCCTCTTTTGTAAATGGATCTTTTAGTTATTGAAACAAAACTCTGCCAAATTGAAAATCATTTTGAGACTTTGAGTTCAAATTGTAAATCAAATTTTATCAAGTGAATGAGAAAGCAAGTGATATTTCAAACTTTATGTTGAAATAAATTTTGTTGTATTGGAAATTTTTCTTATGTCTTTTTCATAATACGATCTTATCTATTTGATTAAATATTAGTGTGAGTGAAAATAATTTGGGAGATGTTCTAAAGTTGATTGTGGAGACTTTGTGCTACAACAATTATCTTTAGTTTATATTTTAGTATTTTGAAGCAAAGGATATTGGAAAGGATTTGAACTAATATTATCTTTTATGATTATATATTTTGTTTTAGTTTTTGGTGAAGACTTTGGGTTGCACCTCATTCTACTTTGTTTTAAGTTTTAAATCAGCAAAAGAAGTAATGATTGACTTTGTGCTCTCGTGGGTTTCTTGTGTTTTCAGTCAAATATCAAGAAAGTGTTCTTTTATTTTTTAAACATCATTTATAAAAAAATAAAAATGTATGATGTGGTCTCACCTCTAAATTAATATTTAGTTTAGATTAGTTTGTGATAGTTTATAGGGAACCTCCCCTTATTGAGAGGAGAGATTTATCTCATTACACTGTGTTTGATATAACCATTTTGCCTTCAGTTAGCTGATGAAAAAATATTCACCCAAAACTCATGAACAAGCATATTTTACATATATATATATATATATAGGAGTTTCATTTCTCCATTATTTTTAAATCTGGAAAACAAAACTTGTAACCAAACCTTTTATCCTACATAAATTCTGGTGATGTAGTTTCACTGATTGAGGATGACATGCCAAATGTGTAATTGTATAGAGTTTAGTGCATCCTTGAATACTTGGCATAGATGTCCACTTTCATAAAATCTAGGTTTGCACCCAAGACCATGTCAAATAAGGAGAATAAGCAACTTGTTGTTCATGTTACCCCTTCTAGTTCATTGAGGGGGAGGTATACAAACTAAGTAGAGATGAATTCCTATGCTAGTGTGTTCTAAAACATGAAAGGGACTCCATTTTATAAGAAGTGTATGAAGGAATCACAAGAGGCTATTGTACTGGAGATGTAATGGCATGTAAGATATAATATTTAAGTTTGTGTTGGCCAAGCCTATTCCATGATGCAATGGAGTGTGCCAAAGTAGGTGATAAATGCTATCACAATGTGAAGACAAACCATTGGGATGAGATACCTCTCCTATTTCTTATTTCCTAGGTGCCATTCAAGAAATGGGCCATTAATTTTATTGGACCAATAACTCTTGAATCATGGCATACAGGTGCAAGGTATATTTTGGTGACCATTAACTATAACACTAAGTGGGCTAAGGTCATGCTAATAAAATACTAAACAACCATGATATCCATGCACTGCATATAGGAGTTCATAATAAGTAGATATGGGTGACCATTAAGTCTTATTAGTGATAAGGGCACTCATTTCATTAATGAGATGGTGTGCATCCTCTTAACTGAATATATGGTGGCACACCACAAGACCACCCTGTATCATCCATGGGAAAATGACATAGTTGAAGAATTTAATAAGATCCTAGGAATGTGCATTAAAAAAATATGTGATGTTGGTCCCAAGTATTGGGATGATAGCATTTTAGTGATATTATGGGCATACCATATAACATATAACCACCTAAACAAGATTAGACCATTTAAAATAGTGTTTGGTGCTAAAGCAATTCTCCCTATAGAATTCATGGTGTCATCCTTATGCATTACATGGATTGTCACTTAGATGACCAAGAATATTTAAACACAAGGTTGAAATACTTAGAGCACTTGGATGAAAATCATGCCCAAGCAAGATGTAGTCAACAAATTGAAAAGGTGTGCTAAAATATCTAACATGACAAGCAAATCAAGCAAAAAGAGCTGACTAAAGGAGAATTGGTCCTGATCTATGATTTCAAGTACTTTAAGCACCTAAGAAATTTTTAAATAAGGTGGATGGGTCCCTATATCATCCACCACATATTAGAAATATGTACATACAAGTTGCACACATTATTTGACAAAATCCTCCTTGGGTATTTCAATGGCAAATAAATTGAAGCCATATTGGTAACAAGATGGTTCTTGTGCCATAAGAACATCAAATTATTGGTCACCAATCAGTTTGAGTTGAGATAACCATAATACCATTTGGCATAAGCCAAACTATTCCTTTGTTTTATTATTGTTCCTTGTATAGTGTAAAGAGGTAATTAGTAGTACACGGAGGCTAAAAGGACTTATCTTTTAGCATTTAATGTATAATTCTAGTTGGGTGAATCAAGCACTTTCACTTTCTAAGTGTATGAGGCCATGACACCTAAGTTATGGGCAAATGAATCTAATCTAGGTCCAATGAATTCATCTAGCCTCTCACACATAATTCCAAATAGGTGAGTCGAGCACTTGCACTTTCTAAGTGCATGAGGCTAGACATCTAAGTGGTGGGCACATGAGACTCATCAGACTCAAAAAAGAGGCACATAGAACCTTGTGTGCATGATTCAAAATGAAGGGTGATTTCGAGCCCTAAGTGAACTACTCTAGCCTTTCACACATAATTCCAATTAGGTGAGTCAAAAATTTATGCCTTTTAAGTGTATGAGGTTAGACATCTAAGTGGTGGGCACATGAAACTAACCAAATGTAAGTAGAAGACATATAATATACATTTGCATAAATTTAATATTTTAAGGCTCTTGGATCCCCAAGAATGAACTACTCTAGCACTTCCACACATAATACCATCTAGGTGATCGAGCCCATTTTATTTCTAAGCACCTAGGGCTAGATGCCTAAGTTTTTAGGTGTGAGGTAGTTACCATAATTTGAATATTTGAGAACAAAATGAAAAATTACATAAGTGCAAAGGTAACCTTTACACCAAAGTTAGAAAGAGGTGCATTAATTGATCATTCACCAGTGACCAAAGGAAAAGGTGAAGATGCTCAACATTATTGAGGGAAAGAAAGAAAGTGAAGATGCATAATTTGACCATGTGAAAGATAACCAAAACATAATATGAAGTGCTAGAGAGCCAACACAATGGATTTGTATGGGGTAGAATAGGCCAAGGCAAGATGAAGCACAATAAATTGACCAAAATAGAGAAGCATGCTTGAAATGGAAATACAACTAGAAGATAAATTGGATCTTAGTAAGATAAATTACATGCATGTGAAGTGTTGTACCCAAGTTTCCACAAGAAAGGCAAAGGTCATGCTAAGTAAATAAGTGCAAGATAATAATCATCTAAGATAGCTCGTGTCCACCCAAATTTGAGCAAAAAGTGATCATTTGAACTAAACCTCACTTCCAAATTACCATTAGAGAGAATTCAATGAAGTGGTGGTGGAGGCACAAAGATATGAATTTAATGCATTGATGATAATGTATTTTCATGGATTTTGAAAAAAATTGCATTTTTAAAGGAATCTAGGCACCATCATGGCATAAAGAACCTACATTAATGACAATAGATAAGGAAAGGGTATAAAAAATAAATAAAAATACTTTCTTAGGTTACAAAATTTATAATAAATTAAGACTTAGAGTGAACCTAAGTGAAAACTAGAGAGCCAAGGTGTGAAAACCCTATACCAAAGATAATGTGAGCACTTTCAATCACTAAGAGTGAATAACTATATACTAGGAAGGACTATATTCATAGTAAGATTGATTTAGATAAGTGTGGAGAGATGATTCTACATAAATTAGATAGTTGGATAAGTTAATTTATTCCCAAGCCACCATTAAAGGCTATTGAAGCTCGATAGATGAGGGAACAGTCATAGATCCCATGACTGTAGAAGTGCCATCACCATTCAAGGCTTCAATAAACCATACCTACCATAATTAAACACTACTAGTTTTAGGATGGTGAAGAAAAAAAGGGATCACACTTTAGTAGGTACAATAAGACCTAAAATGGGAATGTATATTTCTCAAAGCAACCACTGCTAAAATAGTGGCACAATGACTGGAATTAATGAATATAATGCAAGTGGACACCAATACTTTCACCAAAATGTCCTACCAAGTAATACATTTCCCTAAGGAGGTCATGATAGGGGAGGATTATCACTATTTTTCAAAAAATTACCAATTAAAATAATATAACCACCACATTTCCAATCATTTTTGGATAGTGGACACAAGGCAGAAGATGGTGCAAGGTGATGCCCTATTTGACATCTTAATCTGAGATAAATTGATGTCTTCTATTACAAATAATCTTTATGATTTTCCATGCTTGAAGAAGCCAAAGGATCTTGTATAGTTCCTACTCTCACACATCCATGAGGACCACATTTACTTCATAGGGAGGCATATGAAGATTTCAACACAACTGATAAAGAGAATAACTAGGATTCTAAATACTAGTAATGATATCTATTAGATGATGGATGATGATGAAGAGGTAAAGTGTATATCCAACCTCCTAAATTATTTTAAGGGGTTTTTGTGTTCCCCATCAAAGAGTGCAAGGACCTTCGCATGAAGGTGGTGGTGTGCCTTGTAAGCTCCAAACTATGCCTAGGCGATTGATGGAACGATGTGACTAAGGCATATATTTGCATCACCTATCATAAGGTGTAGGGTGTATAGTTAAATATTTAAAAATTCATCACTGATGAAATTTTGAATAATGAATAGGAGTGATATAAGGAAAAAGGGACATTCAAGTGTGATCCATTCTCATTCTCATTATCATTGAAGATATTAGAATTTCAAACAAGGTAAAGGGCAACCTTTGGGTCTATCTAGAGCATAATGACTCCCCAACGTAGAAGTAAAAAGACTTCATGATCCCCTTCTCTTTCAATGTCAAATATAAGACTTACATCATGGGATGGTGTGAGAGGTACATAGAGGCCTTCAAGCTAGAGTGGCACATCCCTTAGGGGCTCCCTCAGAGCATGTTTTTAATGATAACCTTTATCATAATATATAACTATTGTATAGTGCACTTATTTATAGTTGATGGAAACATGTCAAGGTGGCTAAATCTCCCCTACACCTTCTTAGCAAGATACTTTAGGGATGTGTTATGTGGAATCCCTAATGCATAATAGTTAGACATTTTAGTAAATGAACTAGATATGGAGAGACATAGGATAAGGTGCCAATTCACTCATGTAGATGGGAAAGACACTGAGGATGAAGAAGATGAATCGAATCAACTAGATATCCAACCTTTTAGGAAGTTGTTTCTATGCTAATTTTGCTTTCACATTCAAAAGATAGAAATGAGAAACTAAGAGATGGTCTAGGGTTAGAAGATACCCGGATATAGTCGTGCGCACTGAAATCAGACGTTGGAAGGCACTCCTCTTTGGCTGTGGAGGAATGACACCTTCGAAGAAAAAGAGACTAAACACGAAAAAATGTTAGACGAAGAGACGGTGGGCTGTCAAGCAAATGCTTGATCCCTAAAGTATGAAGACTTCCTTAAGGGATATCAACCCACTAATAAAAAGCAAAATATTTGACTGAAGTAGAAATAATGAAAGATAGAATGAAAGCAAATAAAAGACAAAAATCAAAATGTGTACCTGATATGCAGCAAACTACTTTGCACAGTCACTGGTGTCCGTCTCTGTGCCAGCGTCGGTCAAGAAGAGTGCCGACATCGGTTGAAGTGCCGGCGTTGAACGGGGTAATGACCGGCGTCGGTCAGGGCAATAGTTTTGGACAGGGTCTAGTCAGGTCTGGACAGAGTTTTTGGATTGCAGAAGGGTCTGAAGTTTTTGTCTGAGGGTTTGGGAAGCCAGTCTAGGAGTCAAAGGGATTGTTTGGGGGTTTATGTGTAAGGGGTATGGGCAGAGTTATAGACTATATATTTTGCAGAGGGTGGATAGAGGTGATACGGGTGGAAGTCAACTTCGGTCTATGGTCTAACTCTAAATCTTGGTAATGATATCAAATAAAGCTAAACAATAACCAGAGAGTAAAAAAAAACATAGAGCAAAGCTTACCTGTTATACACTAAAAATAGAGTCGGAGACATGATTGATGTTGTCGCTGTGTTGCAAAAGTTCGATGTAGCAGACCTCCAGCAAGATGACTGAAGCAAAATACCTGTATCGGAGAGAGAATGTGAGAGATTGATTGCAGATTGGTTAGATGCAAGAAAATGGTTGATCCTCTGAATGAAGAGGTTTGCTTATTGATACGAAGGAAGGTCCGATAACCGATCGAGAAATGGATTGGAAACTAAATGGATAACGGATAACGAATAATGGTTCCTGCATTTGGGTCAAGAACGCAGTGATAAAGATAACTAACGTCAGCAGGACTGCCGACGTCGACTAATAAGTGACCGATGCCGGTGACGTCGGTCAGGTTATGACCATCGTTGATAGATGCAGAATGGGGACAAAGGCTAACTTTAGCTCTCTACTCATTTTTACATGTTGCCAGGGTCAAGGCTTGTGGGAAAATGGTCGACAGGGGTTAAATAGGCATGGAATAATAAAAAAGGAGGTTAAGGGGAGGATGACAAGGGTTAGACACGATTTCAGTGTCTACATTTGCCCCTTTTTGTCTTGTTGGTTGTTCTAGATGAACTGCAAGACAAAAATAGGAGTTGGTTTCCCCAAGTGTGGGATAAGGTCGATTCCATCTTGTTGGTTGTTCGAATGAATTGCAAGATAAAAATAGGAGGGTTGGTTACCCCGATTATGGATGAGGTATTCCCCCTCAAAGCAGGAGTCGAGAGAAGGGAACCTAGAATCAGGTGCTGATTTGATAAAGATGGGATGAAAAATGGGTGAAGATAGAGTGAGAATGCTACAAAAGTTGAGATTGCGCGTACACCACTTCATGAGGATGGTCAGGTCAAATTGTCGCAGGTCGAGGGTTGAGGAGTGTCAAAATTGAAATAACTGGGCCCCAGCATTTAGTCATCTGCTGATTGGGTTATTCAATCTAAGCTAAAGATCTAATGGTCATCATGTTCCAAGTATCCCAGGCTCAGGAAGTGCTCCCAAAAACACGAAAATGTCACAAGTAGTGGGGATCAACTGGCTTGTGATCCTATACTTGTGAAGGTCAAAAGTGTGTGCACAATTTTGCTAACCAATCATGAGGTAGCATACAGGCAAAAACAACCAAGGAAAAAGTGCTTTGGAAGTAGTCGCGGTTAGAGGAGATGGTCATGATCTCCAAGGTCTGGTGGTCGATGGATGGAGGTAAAAGGATGTGGTCTCCAGGGTGCCCCAGGGGGTGAAGATAACGTGGTCTGGAGAATTGACTGATCGGGGGCAAGATTGTGGGGCAAGGTGATGAAAAAAGAAGGGTTTGAAGTCCACCGATGTCGGTGATAAAACCATCATCGGTGGCCCAAAGGGACCGACGTTGGTAGGATATCAGCCGACATTGGCGGCATAGGGCACGACGATGCCGACATCAACAGAATGCCAAATCTGACAAAACCAGATTGGCAGCCCACCAAAAGTAATTTGCTATTGTTGACTAAGAGAAAGAAAAGAGCTCTGGAGCTAAGTGAGTGAAAGTGATCCAGAGTTAACTGAGGAGTAGTGTGAGGTGGCAGATAAGAATTGGTGAAGAGAGGGAGTGAGTTAGAGAGTGATTGGATGCTGCAGAGGCGCTTGTGGGCCAGGTGGAGCTTGCAGAGATTTGGACATTGAGGAGATGGCCGAAGGGAGTAGAGGACCTACGGGGGATCCACCACTAGCGGCACCCATTATGCCACCATGTCGATGATGTCAGGATGAGGTAGGAGGCCCTAATGAGCTCAATTGGTCGATTTGTGCTTTGATTTGATTTTTGAAATTTTTGATTGTTTAGGTAGAAATTGAGGGGGGAGGGTAGCTAAGAAGGTGGGTAGGGGGTCTATGATAGATTAGGAGTAATTTAGGAGAGATTTGGGGGGTTGGGGAGTCAATAATGGGGAAGCCCTAAATTTAGGGCTCGCCCCGTTCGGCCCTAGGGCCGAACCAGTCACCAACATCGGTGGGTTCACCAGCGTCGGCTGACCAAAGACCGGCGTCAGTCACTAACCTACTGATGTCGGTCACTAAGTGATCGACGTCGGTTAGGTGAGTGCCGTCACTGACATGATAACCGATGTCAGTGGCTTCTTGGTCAAAATGAGTGATGAAAAATGGTCAAATCAAAGGGTTGAAGCGATGCCGAGGGCTTCCCAAGTGTCAAAATAGGCATAGATGGTCAGAACGGTTGGTCAAATAAGAAGAGTAGGCATGAGATTGACTTGGGTTTGGTTTGCAGGTGAGGCAGACTCTGATGCTGCAGGATCACCTCCTAACTTTATTGACGTGGATGCGCTGGGACATTACTAGGGAGGAGTGGATGTAGATGAGCGCAGTTCGACTAGGTAGGTTGAGACGCTACTGCAGAGTGGCGCGGGATGTGAGCCTGATGGTGGCACTGATCGAGTGGTGGGACCATTCCACCAACACCTTCCACCTGCCCACGGGTGAGATGATGGTCACGGTCAAGCATGTGTACTAGATTTTGTGGTTGTCGGTATACAGAGCAGACATCTATGCATGCTCAAGAGAGGTGCATGATATACACATGGTTACACTATTTGGGGAGCACATCACTGAGACGAGCTACCACTTAACAAGTTTTGCTTATGAGCCTCTGTACGCGGCCAATGAGGATGCACATCAGCTGGCTGTCCTGATGATGATCAGAATTACAGTGTATGCACTCCCAGATGCAGAGGGAGGCAGGTTTCCAGTCGCCATGACTGGAGTTTTGACAGACATGATTGAGTGGCAGATAGTGTTTACTTGGGCACCAGTCTTTTTGGCCCAGGTATACAAAGAGCTATGGGGCATCAGTCGGTAGTGACAGTACAGCTTGTGTGTAGGCCACCTTCTACACTACTGGGCATACGAGCATATCATAGTGACATGACCTCTCAGCCTTCCAGTGGCTATCCAGGCTGGCTTCAGGGTTGGATTCAGATGATGGTGCGAGGTGATGGCGCAGTCACGGGTGGATGGAGTGGTCAGAGATATTGACCATTATAGAGGGGTACTGGAGGCCCTAATCTCAGTAGATATCATCTAGAGACTGTACTTGGGGTATCCAGCATTTAGAGACCAGGGAGAATAGCTTGTTGGAGTGTAGAGCCTGAGATGGGTCAGGGGCAGGCAAGTCGGCGAGCTTGAGAGGGTGCTTGTGGAGAGAGTGTGGTGCCAGTACGGGTTGTTATAGGATGTACCACCCATGTTCCCATAGTATAGGTGGGATGATATTGAGGTGACGCTCCCACTGCCAGAGGAGACATATGAGCCAAATTTTGAGGAGTTGCCAGTAGGGCTTGGGATAGCTAACCTAGGATGTTCAGAGGCCTACTCGACATGGTGGGCAGGTCAGTATACAGGGGTACATGCAAGACCACAGATTGATCTATAGGCAGTGGTTAGGGAGCGGGATGTGGCCCGATAGGAGAGAGATGCTGCCATCCAAGAGAGGGATGCAGCATGAGGATGAGTGACCATTTTGGAGAGTCAGGTCACAGGTTTGTAGGGGGAGATGGCAGGGTTGACAGATCGAGTGGCTACTTTGACAGGGCAGATCACTATTTTGCAGAGTCATTTGGCCGCAGCCCAGGCACAGGCATTGGTAGGATAGGGCTTGAGAGGATAGGGCTTGATGCAGTATCCACCTCAGCAGCCATCTTAGCAGCCCACACAGTTAGTGTCAGTGCAGCCAGAGTTTTCACAGCCGCAGGGTTCAGTGGAGGGCACGGTAACAGGTCTGATGGGTCCACTGCAGACTGTATCTTTAGTTAGATACAATGATGCACTAGACGAGATCACATATTATGAGAGGGCCATTAGGGGGTTCCCTCAAATACAATGATAATTTGAGATGAGGGCAGAGCAGAGCTGACAGTGTTCTATGTCATGGGTGACCGCTACAAGTTTGCGCAGGCGGCCCAAATCAGAGGTGGGAGAGGATATAGCATCTTCTCGACCACCGCCACCACCACCACAGCCATAGCCTTGAGGGAAGATTATGATTTGCCACACAGTATGGGTTGCTATAGGATGTACCACCTGCATTCCCATAGTACAGGTGGGATGATATTGAGGTGCCGCTCCCACTGCTAGAGGAGACATATGAGCCAAATTTTGAGGAGTTGCTAGCAGGGCCTGGGATAGCTGACCTAGGATGTTCAGAGGCCTACTCAACATGGTGGGTAGGTTAGTATACATGGGTACAGGTAGGACCACAGATTGATCTATAGGTGGTGGTCAGGGAGCGAGATGTGGCCCGATAGGAGAGAGATGTTGCCATCCAGGAGAGGGATGCAGCACGAGGATGAGTGACCATTTTGGAGAGTCAAGTCATAGGTTTACAGGGGGAGATGGTAGGGTTAATAGGTTGAGTGGCTGCTTTGACAGGGCAGATCACTATTTTGTAGAGTCAGTTGGCCGCAGCCCAGGCACAGGCATCGGCAAGATAGGGCTTGAGAGGACAGGGCTCGATGTAATATCCACCTCAGCAGCTAGCTCAGTAGCCCACATAGTCAGTGTCAGTGCAGCCAGAGTTTTCATAGCCACAGGGTTCAGTGGAGGGCACGGCAGCAAGTCTAATGGGTCCACCGCAAACTATATCTTTAGTTAGATACAGTGATGTGCTGGATGAGATTGCGTATTATGAGAGGGCCATCAAGGGGTTCCCTCAGATATAGTGATACTCTGAGATGAGGATAGAGCAGAGCTGACAGTGTTCTATGTCATGGGCGACCATTACAGGTTCGCGCAGGTGGCCTAGATTAGAGGTGGGAGAGGATACAACGTCTTCTCAGCCATTGCCACTACCACCACAGCCATAGCCTTAAGGGTAGATTATGATTTTTATTTTTGATGTATATACCAGCCTGCAAGCTGTTGATACGAGATGTATGAGAGAGAGATAGAGGCACAGATTGTGCGATTGTATAAAACATTATTGATATATATGATGAGATTTTGGATCAGTGACCTGTGTGATGGATGTTTTATAAATATGTGTTTAATGTTTATTGCATTTTGATGTGATGCATGTTGATATTATGGTTTATGTGTATGATGCTAAATGAACTGGTTATATGATGTTGTTTAATGATATTGATGTTGATGTTTGATGTGAATGGTTATGATTTTTAGATTAGATGGCGATGCTTAATGACTATGGATGGACATGATGAAAATGATTATGCTAATGATAATATATGACTAGCTATGATGTGATTGACAGGTGACGAGAGAATGGGATGGAAGAAAGTGACAAAGAGGATGGCCGAGCTAACCCCAGAAGACCCCATGTCAACTGAGTGCTGCCTACATAGCCCTTGTCCTAAGGGCCTCAGGCCAATGTAGTTCTCCCAAAGAGGGAGGAAAAGGGTCGAAGTGATTGATTGCTTGTGGTCGAGGTCAAGTCATGGGTCGAAGAGGAGAGGGTTTGTCCATTAGATAGACGAATAAACGAGGGTGGTCAAGCTAACCCCAGAAGATAGTCATGTCATCTGAGTGCTGCCTACATAGCCCTTGTGTGAAGGGCCTCAGACCAATGTAGTTTGAGACTAGGAGTCTGAGTGGTAGACAGGTGGTGAAAGTGGTCGATAGACTGGTCTTGGTCAAGGTTGAAATGATGAGGAGAAAAAAGATGTTACAGCCTTTTCCAAATGGTGTATTTTGTAACATTGGTGATGTGGTCTTTCATCCCTAGTAATTTTCCATAGTCATGATGGACGTATGTTAAAAATGAATTGAGGTCTATTTATGCTTCAGCAAGTATTGGTTTATGCTTAACATAAATTGCGTCTGGTCGATAGTTTCCATGTGTATTGGTGTCCATAGAAACTAGTGTGAATAGGTTATGATGATGTGACGGGTCTGAAAATGTTGGGTTAGCTTGGTTGGGTTTGACAAGTGATGAAGTTGAATGTGACCAAAGTGTAGAAAAAGTGAAAGGCATATTTCTCTTTCATTGACAAGGACCAGAAATGACAACATAGATAGGGGTTATTAGAACCAAGAGCCCCATTCATGCATGACGTCGTTGACCATATGTTGTGTTAGAGTGGTAATCGAATCACTTTGATATTAAAGTGAGCTCAAAGTCCCTTGAGCCGGTGATAGGAGGAGGATAGGGTAACCTGTTTTAGAGTAGAGATAACTTTGCCCCTTTTATAGGAGACCCTGAGACAACTACAAGCCAAGTCCATGATTTTTTTTTGGTGCAGACTGATCAATGCGGGAAGTCTACATAGAGATGTCATTTGCTTGGTGGTCATTTGCGAAGCTGATTAATGTGGGAAGCTTCTAAGAAAGATTGTTTTTGGTAGAAAGAGTTAATCATAGCCATCCTTCGAGGGAGTGGTCTATATTTTGCTTTATATATAAGGGCTTTGAATAGCTATCCTTCGAGGGAGCAGTCTATTAGCTACAACAATGATAGTACAGTTGTCTTTCGAGGGAGCAGTCTGCCTTTTGATGCGATTTGGTGACCTTGGATATTTTTGACATCTTGATTTGTTTTGACAGAAATGTGAGTCATGGACCAGACTATAGAAGGTCAAGGGTTCCCTTTTATTAGGACAAAGCATCCATACTGTATAAAATGGGTATATAGGATTTGTTAAAGGGAGTAGGGTTGAAAGGAATGAGGACTAAGAGGATAGGGATTGCTCAAGGGACGAGCTCAAGATAAATGTCAAGTGGATGAGTACTCGACTAACAGAAGAATGGTCACAGATGTAATGCATTAAGAGGCTCAGGTTCTGGTCGTCCGTCAAGAGAAGACAAATGATACGTCCCTGATCCATACTTGTGCATGATAATGAAAGGTCTGATCCAATTAGGGGCAAACTTGCCTCGTTTACTTCCCTCCATATTGGTCACGTGCTGATTCTCTTTGAGGATGAGGTCTCCGATATTGAAATCTCGTTCTCACAGATTTTTGTCATAGGCTTGCTTAATGCGATGTTGATAGACATAGAGATGGTTGAGGGCATCAAGACGGCGCTCGTCAAGTAACTCAAGTTGAGCTAAGCGATCTTGACAAAAGTCATCGTTAGAAAAAATGTCATGTAGAGAGATACAGAGAGACAGGATCTATACTTCGAGAGGTAAGACAGCCTCTATTCTGTACATGAGGGAGAAAGGGGTAGCACCCATGGAGGTTCGAATGTTAGTGCGGTAGGCCCACAAAGCGAAGGGAATGTGAATATGCCAATCCCTTCCAGTGTCACTGACCACCTTCATGAGAATTTTAGTTAAGATTTTGTTGGAAGCCTCAGCCTGCCCATTTGCTTGTGGGTAGTAAGGCGAAGAGAAACTGAGCTTGATGCCAAATGAGTCACAGAGTTTTTGAATAGTCTTATTTTTGAAGGACTTGCCATTGTCAGTGATGATTTTATGAGGGACACCAAAGCGGCAGATGATGTGGTTGATGATGAAGTTGACAATCTTGCCGGCTTTTGTGGAGATGAGAGGAATGGATGCCACCCACTTGGTGAAATACTCGATGGCAGTGATGATGGATTGATGATGAAGAGACGAATGAGGGTTAATCTCACCGATGAGATCTATGCCCCACTGAGAAAAAGGCTAGAAATCCTGAGCAACTTGTAAGGCGTGACTAGGAAGATGAAGCAAGTTAGAGTGCTGTTGACACTTGATGTAATGCCAAACATAGTCGCTACAGTCTTGATGAAGGGTGGGCCAATAATAGCCTAGATGAAGGATGCGCTTGGCAACCGAATTCCCATTGAAATGTCTGCCACAAATCCCATCATGGACTTGCTTAATGGCCTGAGATGCTTCAGTGGAGGTGAGACAGCGAAGAAGGAGGCCATCGAAGCCTCGCTTATAGAGAAGACCCCCTAGCATGGTATAGCGAGCAGTGCATTTGATAAAAGCTCATCGCGCATTGTTAGAGAGGTTGGGAGGAGTGACAGAAAAAGATAAATAGTCCACAAGTTGCTTATACCAAACATCTCATGGGCTAGAGTCTATGGTGTTGACATGATTAATGTTAGGAGAGATATAGGAAGGCAACGACACACGATGCACTGTGACAAAAAGTCTGGATGCAGATGAGGAAGATGGGATATGCAAAGTGAGAGAAGCCATGGTGTCAGCAAACTTATTCATGGATTGAGGAACAGTCTGCAAGAGGTAATGGTCAAAAGATGCAAGGAGAATGTCAGCATGGTTTTTGTACCTTTGCAAAATTTCATTTTTATAGAGGTATGAACCATTGACCTGATTGACGACAAGCTGTGAGTCACCAAAGATGTTGATGGACTTGATGCTGAGAGAGAGGGCAGTCTGAAGTCCCAAAATTAAGGCCTTGTATTCAGCCATATTATTGGTACAATTAAAGTCGAGCTTGAAAGATAAAGGCATGGGCACACCATCGAGTGGGATGAGAATGACTCCCACACCCCCACCAAGTTGACATTTGGAGCCATCGAAGAACATGGTCATTTGGTAAACAGTGTCATCGGTGGAAAGCATAGTGATAGACTCGTCAGGAAATTTACACTGCAAAGGTTGATTGTTGGGAAGAGGGGCATTCACTAGTTGATCAGAGATGGGTTTCTCCTTGATAGATTTCTATTGGATGAGTTTGAGGTCGAACTCAGCAAGCAGCATGAGCCACCGAGCCATACATTGATGTTGATATGGCTTGGAGTGCATATACTTAAGAGGGTCGGTGTGAGTGATGACAAAGGTTTTGTGGTTAAGAAGATAGTGGCAGAGCTTGGTAGTGGCAAAGACTAATGCCAAATAGAGTTTCTCGGTATGAGTATACTGAGTTTCATAGTCGACCAGTGTTCGGCTAATATAGTAGACCGCTTGCTCACGATGATGCTCATCTCAGTGCGTGATCATGGCACCTAATGAATGGTTGGTGACAGAGATATAAAGGTAGAAGGGTTGATCATCTTTAGGTGGAATGAGGATTGGTGGAGAGACTAGATAGCATTTAAGGGCTTCAAAAGCCTCTTGACAGTCCTTATCCCATGTAAAAGAGATGTCCTTCTTAAGGAGATGATGAAAAGGTTGGCAGCAGTCAGAAAGCTGCGAGATGAAATGGCGAATGGACTGGAGCTTCCCTTGTAGACTGCAAAGTCGCTTGAGATTAGTCAGGGGCGGCATCTCGAGGATAGCGCAGATCTTGGTGGGATCTATCTCGATGCCATGAAAAGAAATGATAAAGCCGAGAAGTTTGCCGGAGAGGACCCCAAAGACACATTTCTTGGGGTTAAGGCAGACATTGTATTGAAGAAGGCAAGAGAAGATGATTTTGAGAATGGTCAAATGGTCACGGCGAAGCTTGGACTTGCCAAGAAGGTCGTCCACATAGTCCTCCATGATTTTATGGAGGAGATCATGGAAAATTTAGGTCATGGCACGTTGATATGTGGCACCTATGTTCTTCAAGCTGAAAGGCATGACTCAATAGCAGAAAGTCCCCCATGGGGTAATGAAAGTGGTCTTGTGCTAATCTTCTAGAGCAATCAAGATTTGATTGTATCCTAAAAACCTATCCATGAGAGATAGCATCTCATGGCCAGCCATGAGATCAACAAGCTGGTCAATGTTAGGAAGAGGAAAGTCATCTTTGGGATAGGATAGGTTAAGGTCGCGATAGTCTATGTAGATTTGAATCCCCCCAGTCGCTTTGGTGACTGGGATGATGTTAGATACCCACTGTGGATAATCGATGTGCTGGATGAAAGAGATGGAAAGAAGGCACTAAAGCTCCTATTCGACAAGGAGCACAACGCGAGGATGCATCTTTCAAATCTTTTGCCTAATAGGCTTAGCCTCTAGTTTGGTGACAATGTTATGGGTAGCGATGGTGGCGTCGATGCCAGGCATGTCACAGTAGGTCCAGGCAAAGGCCTTGCTATGGTATGAGAGGAACTGGGTATAGTCAAGCTGCTCCTGAGCGTCTAAAGATTGTCTAATCTTTAAGACATGAGGAACATTAGAAGAAGGGAGGTTGATGTCAATGGTTGATTCATTTAACATAACCTGGATCTCAGAAGGGAGAGAGCACTGGATGAAAGAGTCGTTGGTGCCCATGTAGGAAAGAATGGTGTCATCGTCAACGCAGTGGATAATGTGAATGGTTGCCGACTCATCTTCTACCATGCTGGGAAAAATGAGAGGGAGAGACCTGGACACCCCATTGAGCTGATAAGTCAAGGGTTCTAGGCGGATGGTATTTATGGAAAAAAAACTAGGAGGGATGGAAACCACCGACTCCATAGGTGAAGGAGGAAGAATGGGTGAGCCTGGAGGAGATTGGTCAATGGTTGGTTCGGGACAAAGGTCTATAGGGGTCTAAGTGGGGTCATGATATCCCAGGCCATACCATTTCCTGGCATCGTCATCGTTGAGTGGTTTGATGGGCTAATGGGAGCCCTGCTCATAGCGTCCAAAGCCAAAACCCTTCCATGCACACCTGTAAAGGTAAATGTGTGCAAAGGTGGGGTTGCCAAGAAATGAGAAGTCTAATGTGAAAGGTTGAGGTGAAGAAAGAGGATTGCAATCAGTAGGAGCTTGATCAAGCCCCCCATAGACAAGGTTGGTTCAGAGGTGAGGAGGACCATAAGGCACGATCATCCCGATCTAATGGTCGTAACTAGGGCTGTGATGAAGGCATCCATACTCTTATGGAGTTTGGAACATGTCTAAGGCTAGCAAGCGATATTCCCCCAATGAAAGTCTTTGGAAGATGTCTTCCATGGGATCTGTGGTCATCACTTGAAGGGGAGGTGTGAGGGCGACTGCCATTTGTGAAATGGTTAAAGCTTCTACGGATGTAGGCGGTGCTGGGGTTGATGGCTTGATAGGAATGAGAATGTCATTTGGATGGCAGGTGGTGTTATAAGTTTTGAAGGGTGAAGGGTCAGTGGGAATGGTATGGACTTGCCCATCATGCTCAAGTTTCACACAATGGTGCAGGGTGGAGGGGACATAGGCCATGGCGCGGATCCAGGGTCAGCCTAACAAGATGTTGTATTAAAACTCTCCTTTGATGATATAGAAGAGCTTCGGGACTATGTGTGGACCAACGTGAATGTGAAGGATGACTGTGCCAATGGTTGTGGCAGTGGTGTCATTAAAGGAATGCAAGATTCAATCAGTTTTGGAGATGCAATTCTTGGGAAGAGCCAACTGTTCAAAGGCATGGGTGGAGATAATGTTGATGTTGGTGCCTCCATCGATCATAACATGTTTAATGCGTGTCCGATCAACATAGGTAGTGATGAAGAGGGCGGTGTCCTGATCTTCCGTGTTGGATGTGTGAATCTCAGAATCGCTGAATGTGATGGAGGCAATAGGGGCTAAAGAGTGGACAAGGGTAGCAAGTGGCTGGGGGTCCTTGGGTTGAACCTCCACTACCTGTAGGGCTTTGATGAGGGCTTGATGATGCTGGGGTGAGATTTGGATGAGGTCATAAAGGGACATCTTCACAGGCATCTGGTGAAGCTATTTCAACATAGAGTCATGAATTGGTCTGGAAGAAGAAGAAGAAGAAGAAGAGGGTTGAGGCGCACCAAGGATAGAAATCTTAGGCTTGGGCAGTTGAGGTGGCTGGACAAAAGGGTAGGTCCAAGGAATGGCAACTTTTTCCTTCGCCTTGTCCTTTTGTGACCTGGTGGTTATGTGAATGGCATTGATTTCGAAGATAGGGGGTGAAGGAGATGAAGGGGTTGTGGTCTGCTGATGAGATGTTGATGGGTCTGAAGAGGTTAGAGGGTTATGAGAAGGAGTCAGGGATCAGTCGAGAGTGTCCTTAAATAGAAGAGTGTCTTTCTCCAGATAGCGGCGAATGACGGTCTTGAGGGCACAACAAGTCTCGGTATCGTGTCCTGGTGTACGATGATATAAGCAAATCTTTGTGTCATCAAACCAGGAGGGCTTAGACCTGAGAGGTTGGAAAGGCCTGATGGGCAGAAGGGTTATGCTGGAAGTCTACAAAATTCGATGTAAGATCAAAGAGTATGAGCCCACTAAAGGGTCTGTGCTCGTCGATGTGTGCGATATTGGTGACTTTTGCTTGGGTAGAGTTGGAGGAGGCTTCTATACCACCTTTTGGATTGACAGTGCGGTGACAGGTGGAGACGGTACTTTCTTCATGAGAGGTACTACCCTTTTGGGAGAGGGTAGGCTAGCGGTAGGCAAAGGAAGCAAAGGAGGCAACTAGTTTTGATTAAAAGTCAGAGTGGGAAGGACTCTGGTCAGGGTCGAAGGATGGGGGCCCAAAATGGAGGGAAATGATGATGAAGGAGGAGGCATTCACCTCTGTGGTTTAGCAGTCTTCTGTGACTTGGGTTGAAGACTACTATTGGTCAAGGTTTGGTCTAGGTCCACCTTCACTTGCGGATGAGTGAGGTTGGAGACAGGGCAAATGCCAAGTGACTTGATAGGTTTAGATGGGGTAGATGTGGGTTTTGGTTTTGATGGGGTCAATTGAGGCTTAGAAATGGGAGTCTAGTTTTTGTTAAAGGTCTTGGGAGATTTCACCATGGGAGGATTAGCTACATGAGACGAGAGGGCACAGGCATGTTGAAGAGCTGTGAGACACTCCCACAATCCTTGATGCTCCACTTTCCTAGAAGGGAGAAGTTCGAGTTTCTCCACTAGTCAGAAAAATGGCTGAGAAGATGTGGGATGAGGTTTGGGTTCTTGAGAAGATGTGGATGGTTGTGGGGTTGAAGATGAGACTGGTGTAGCGGTCTCAGACCCAAGGCATGATGGAGTCATGATAGGTTCATCTATGGTTGGAGATGAAGGAGAGGTAGGTTCTTCCCTGGGTGGAGAAGAAATCAGAGAATGATGCTCCTCAAGTAGGTAAAGAGCAGGGATGATTGTGCCCTCCACTTGCAGTCGAGGATTAGGAAGGGTTAGGTCCTCCATGGGCAATAGGAAGGAGGATGGTGAAACTGGCGGTGCTGGTAAGGTCGAGGCATCCTCCAAGATGAGAGAGTTTGACGGAGAACTAACCAGAGAAAGAGGTTCATCCACATGTGATGGACTGATGGATGGACTCACCTCTTGAGGTTGGTTAGAAATAAAGGGTGAGACCGTATTGACTGTTCGTATATTGTGTTCGTGAATGTTGTCAGTCAAGGTCTGGATATTATTCTGAGTTGGTGGATGATTAGGGAATGGTTGCTTGAAGATGTCGATGCCTTGATTAGGTGGTGCATTGAGATTGTCGAGGGTGAGGTCACCCTTTTCTAGCATGTCTTGGATGATGTTTTTAAGGGTTTTATAGTTGCCCGTGTCATGTCCTTTAACACGGTGGTAGTTACAAAAATCATTTTCCCTATACCACGCAGGGATGGTACGTGAGGGATCAAATTGTGGAGGTGGTCGGATCTGGGGGAGATTGAGGACCCCTTGTTTGACGAGTTTTTCTAGCACATACACGTATGATTCTCTGAGAGGAGTATACTGTCATTGTATGTATCTCTGCTAGAATTGGTGGGTGGCGCTCTGAGATGTGGATGGCTCCGGTTGATTGGTTGAAGGCGAAGAGGATGAGGGTCTAACGACCACAGCATTAGCTAAAGCTTTAGACTTAGGATTGGATGATGAAGGCTTAGAAGAGGGGTCATTGGTCTTGGAGTTGGGATTATTGCTCCGTAACTTGACTTTATTCTCCTCAATGACACGTAACTCAAGTTTATGGGCCATCGTGAAGGCTTCGTCAAAAGTGCGGAAGTCTGAACCCTCAAGGTGGAAGAAATATGTCTGGCGCAGGCTTGGGAGAAAAGTTCAATAAGCTCAGGTTGGGGTAAAGAAAAGGAGAGTTGATTGATAAGGCCCCTCCATCGAGAAATGAAATTAGCAATGGATTCATCCTTGAATTGGCAGATAGAATAGAGGTCTGTGATTGAGACCTTATTGGTGATGTTGATAGAGAAATGATCGAGGAAGAGCTGGGCCAGCTGAGTGAACATGAAGAGGGAATGGCTGGTAAGGGAGCTATACCAGTCAAGCGTAGCACCTGAGAGAGACATAGGAAACGTGCGTAAAAGCAATGCATCGTCATGGGTGATAAGGTAACAGGCATGTCTAAATGCCCGTAAGTGCTGTTGTGGGTCTTCCTTGCTTTGAAAATGAGAAAACTTAGGAAGTTCCCACTGGCTGGGATATGGTCGGATCAGGACGAAAGGATGGATGGGCTCGTTGCAAATTTGTTCATATGAGAGAGTATTACGTGAGCTGGAAATGGAGGTTTCTAGGCTGGACATCTTGTCCATCAGTATTTTGATGATATCTACTGATGGATTGGCAGGTGGAGCACCCCCTAGATTGTAAGGTGCTTGAAAGAGGCTAGAAGAGGCATACGATGTAGTCGATTGTACTAGTAGGGGCACAATGTACGGATGACTAGTCATAGGGATAGAAGAGAAGACTAAGGATGGTTGGGTGGAAGGCACAGCTAGGCTCGCTGTTACCACAGGGGGTTAGTTAGTGGTAACATGGGCCAATGGATAGGTAGCCACCCTGGTGTTGATAGGGGCCAGGGTAGGCAGAATAGAGATGACCAGATTCTGAAAGGGGGTAGAAAGTGGTTGAGTGGGCTGAGGTTGATAGGGGGCCAAAACCCCGGTGGAAGTGGGCCTAAAGATGGAGGGAGAGGCCACACTTGGATGGTTGGTCAAAGGCTGGTCATTGGTCGAGGCAATAGCCTGGGTGTCAAAAGGTTGAACTACAGACGCTGTTGATACGGCCGCAGTTTTGAGAAGAGAGGTCGGCATTCCATAGATTGGATTGCCCAAGGAGTCTTGCGTTCGGCTATTCGTGAGATAGTGCTGCAAGGATTTGACGTTAAGGTCCAAGAATCATGCAAAATATTGGTCCCCTTCTGGGACAATAGGCATCTAGGTCGAGGATGGTCTAGTAGGAGTTCTTTCAGTCTCCAAGTGGAACTCCATTATAGGACTGGTTACAGATGGGGTAGACGGAAGCGGGTGATGCCTCACGTGATTGACTAGAGCCTTGGCTTGACTACAAGTCAGAACCATTCAAGGCAAGAAAGAACGTCCTCACAAGCTCAAAGAAGCAAATAAGAACAGAAAAGATGAAGAACACAAGTAGATCCTAAAACCCTAGGAGTAAATATTTAGGATTATAGTGGCTTATGCCTTAGAATGTGTGTAGAGGAAGATTGGCTTTTGAGTCGGGTCCTAGAAGAAGTAGTCTATGGATGGTTTCAGGTTAGTTATGGTGCTCGAGAAGTCTGTGTTAGGTTTTTTACAAGGCCTGGTGCTAAGGAGCAAGCTCCCCTCACTTCACGAGTCCAGTGATAAGCTGGGCCCGCTTAGCCAAAATATACTTCCCCTAGAGATTAGACTCTGCTAGAGAACAGAGTGGGCTTTCCCCTTGGTGATGAAATCCATGTAGGATCATTGGGACGGGTAAGGTATCTGCTGGGGGATGAAATCCCAGTCGGGCCTTGTCTCAATGAAGTTAAGATGTTTGTTTTGTATAAGTGGTTTGGTTGTGTAACATCAAGCGATCTACGATTAATTCAATATGTGTTTTGTTAATTACTAAGTGTGGTCTAAGAAATGCAAGCAAACAGAAATGAAAGTGCAACGTGTTTTAAGCCCCAAGTCAAAATGTTAAATTTGGATGAAAGCAAGTTGAGAAAGGGTTGAAGGATATGATTTTTGACTAGTCTAGAAATGTAAGAAAAGAAAAGAAAAGTTCTTTTTATCCCTACTTATGATGTCATTTAGAAGAGACGAAAGAGGCAAAAAGGAAGGAACCTAATGCACCTATATGAACGAAAGAAAGAAAGAACCCAAGGAAGGCCCTATGGTCCCACCGGGCATGCCAGAATGTTTCTACGCTAATTTCGCTTTCACATTCAAAAGATAGAAATGAGAAACTAAGAGATGGTCTAGGGTTAGAAGATACCCGGATATAGTCGTGCGCACCAAAATCAGATGTTGGAAGGTACTCTTTGGCTATGGAGGAATGACACCTGCGAAGAAAAAGAGACTAAACATGAAAAAACATTAGACGAAGAGATGGTGGGCTGTCAAGCAAACGCTTGATCCCTGAAGTATGAAGACTTCCTTAAGGGATATCAACCCACTAATAAAAAGCAAAATATTTGACTGAAGTAGAAATAATGAAAGACAGAATGAAAGCAAATAAAAGACAAAAAGCAAAATGCGTACCTGATATATAGCAAACTACTCTACATAGTCATCGGTGTCGGTCTCTATGTTGGCGTCAGTCAAGAAGAGTGTCGACATCGGTTGAAGTGCCAGCGTTGGTTGGGGTAATGACTAGCGTCGATCGAGGCAATAGTTTTGGACAGGGTCTAGTCAGGTCTGGATAGAGTTTTTGGATTACAGAAGGGTCTGAAGTTTTTGTCTGAGGGTTCGGGAAGCCGGTTTAAGAGTCAGAGGGATTGTTTGGGGGTTTATGTGCAAGGGGTATGGGCAGAGTTACAAACTATATATTCTGCAGAGGGTGGATTGAGGTGATACAGGTGGAAGTCAAGTCTGGTCTATGGTCTAACTCTAAATCTGGGTAATGATATCAAATAAAGCTAAACAATAACCAGAGAGTAAAACAAAAACACAGAGCAAAACTTACATGTTATATGCTGAAAATAGAGTCGGAGACATGATTGATGTTGTCGTTGTGTTGTAGAAGTTTGATGTAGTAGACCTCCAGCAAGATGACTGAAGCAGAATACCTGTACTAGAGAGAGAATGTGAGAGATTGATTGTAGATTGGTTGGATGCAAGAAAATGGTTGATCCTTTGAATGAAGAGGTTTACTGATTGATACAAAGGAAGGTCTGATAATAGATCGAGAAATGGATTGGCAACCGAATGGATAATGGATAACAGATAATGGTTCCTGCATTTAGGTCGAGAACGCAATGTTAAAGATAACCGACGTCAGTAGGACTGTCAACATCGGCCGATAAGTGACTGACGTCGGTGATGTCGGCCAGGTTATGACCATCATTGGCAGATGCAGAATGGGGACAAAGGCTAACTTTAGCTCTCTGCTCATTTTTACATGCTGCTAGGGTCAAGGCTTGTGGGAAAATGGTCGACAGGGGTTAAATAGGCATGGAAGAATAAAAAAGGGGGTTAAGGGGAGAATGACAAGGGTTAGACATTATTTCGGTGTCTACAGAAGCAACCATACTCAGCTACATCCATAGATTATATTATGAGATAAAGCCACAGAAGAAGTGCCTTAGTGCCGAATAGAGTGAATATCCCCCATTTTGGATTGATAATGAAGGAAATCTAATGTCAATAGAGAAAAAATCTCCTAAGAGTAAAAATGGGGAAACTTTGGAAGAGATATAGGATCGAATAAGGCTCAATATCACCTCAAAAGAGTAAGCCTCTCCTTCATCCCCCTCAAATAAGTGTGTGAGATTTGTGACAAAGTCTTCCCCTAGCACAAGGGAAAAGAAGAAGGGGAAGGTTCCTATTGTGGCATTGATAGTAACCCTATCAGATATAAAATAAGATAAAGAGGAAGAAAAATTTGAGAAGGGAGTATACATTATGCCTAAAAAAGGTGACTCCTCTTCTAGTGAAAGGACCCCCTTCCTACCACCTCAAACTGAAATGGAGAAGAAGATGAGAAGATGGAATAAAATTGGCCTAAGTGACACCACTATCTATAAGGCACAAGAGATGGAGGAATGAAGAGAAGAAAAGGTAAAGGTTGGATGTCAAAATAATCCATTGAGATGGTCAAGACCAAATAACATAGAAAATAAGGGGAAACATGCAAGGCACGAGAGATGAAAGGGAGGATAGAAAAAAAAAGGATGGATGGAAAGGGGAATAGGTAAATATCCTAGTGAGGTGGAAGTACTTGGAGAAGCAAGACCCTCAGGCACACCAACTGAAGAATAATTCAAGTGAAAATGAGAGGGCATGGGCCTAGACCAAGATCACATAAATGTAGTGTTAGAATTATATTGTAAGTGAGAGGCCATGAGGTCTAAGGGCATGACCCAAACTAAAATTGATTGAGTGGAGGCTGAAGAGATAAAGTTCAAAGAGGAGAATACGACCGTAACCATCAAGAGAAGCAAAGATGAGAAGAAAAAGGTCAAAGATGAAAATCCAAAAGGAAGGAAGCAAAAGAGAATGTGGCTCAAGTAGAAAGGACCAAAATGAATAAAGAGAGAGAGGAAAAGGTTATTTCTAGCACAAAACTTATAAAGGATAAATCAACCAAAATGACACATAATACCCACTCCAGCCTAGTAGATAAAGTTGCACAATAGGTTCACCCTAGTTCTAAAGGGGTTCCTAAAGATAAAGAAGGTAATGTTGGTGCCTCAAAATAAAAAATAGAGAATGTAGTAGAGACCCCAATAGGGCAAGAGGAAATTAAGGCTAGTGTGGAAGAGGTTCACACCAAAGAGCCATAATAAGAAGAAGTGGGCAAGGAGGAAGATTCTGAGGAAGAACCCCTCTAAAAACAAGATTGTGAAACTAGTGCTAAGGAAAGAGAAGAGGTATACCAATGGGAGAATTCCAATGAATAACCCCTGGTAGAGTAATAAGAAGAATAATAAGAAGAAGGCACTAGAGAAATCACCAATGCTAGTGTAGAAGAGAAGGAGTTGGTTGAGGAAGAGAAGTATGAGCCTAACTATAAGGAAAAATCACATAAGGAGTTCACCAAAGATGATGACTTATAAATGTTGGAGTACATGCACCCCAAAATTACCACAACCTTAATACACCATCAAGTTTTTTTGTCTCTTGATTTCTACATGGATGAGCCTTAGTTTGAGGTACTAAAGAAAGCAATCTAAAGTGTCAATAAACTAGAAGGGGGGCATGACTACAAAATTGTAAATCCAAGGTATATGAACCATATAATGTTGGATAATTCCCTCCTTAATATGGCCTCAATAGTAACATTCAATAACATCATTAATGATGTTTTCACCAATAAGTGGAAACATTTAACACATGAGGTAAAGGAAGAAATAAAAGTAATGAAGCTCAAAATCCAATAGCTGGTCAAGTGCATTGAATAAGTGGAACAATCCATTTTGGATGGTGTTGATACTTTGGAAATGAAATAGGATTATAAGGTTTGCACACTAGTATAAAAAATTCTCCCCTAGATGAATCCAACAATAAAGGAATAAGAAGACCCCTGTGAAGCCATAAAAAGATAGCTAAACAAAAAGTTCAATGCAATAGAGGACCTCTTCACCAAATTAGAAGGGGGCTTGTAACTTCTCCACTTAAACATCAATCATCAATGCACACCTTCAAAAGTAAAAAAAGGATAAGGATGCTTTGATGAAGCATGCTTTCACTATAAGTAGGATTGAGCATGCCCAAGTTATGGTGTAGGTCAACACCTTAAGTGCCTAGCTAAAAACCTAGGAGAAAGACCTAGGAGCAATTTTTCATGCCTTTTAGACAAAGTCAAGTGAACAAGGGGTCATATTATATGGTGTGGTAAGAAGGGTAAAAGAAAGGTTGGAAGCCTTTAGGAAGGAATTAGAGAACTCAAATGTGATCACACTTGAAGCTATATAAACAGAAGCAAAAGGCACCATCAAATAAATCAAGCTTGCCATTCAAGGTTTCAAAGACTTCAAGGTGGAACTACAGTAGAACATGATTGAATTTTGTGTAACAAAGGTATTAAAAGACTAGTCTCAGGGTAGACTATCAATTTTGTATAAGGTAATGTTGGGCCCCTTTTTATTCTACCTAGTGGACCCACACCAACTGGATATATCTTGACACAACAAAATCATTGTTAATGATTACTCTTTTGTTAATTTTGGTGCCATCTAGAAGAATCTTTGAAGATATTGCACCAACTAGTAGGTAATTTCTTTATGACCAAGTTTTATGGGACATTGCTTTGAGTGCTTGCACATGGTGGTTAGAGAGCATGGGTGTTAGAGTAGTAGAGCTAGGGAAATAATGACCCTTAGTGATAGTTCAACACCCAACATGCACCCATCTAACCTGGACCAAAGATGATCCTTTGCCTATAAAAATGAGCTTGAACCTGAAGAAGAAGGATGGAACATTAATGAAATGACTCCCTTTAAGGATTATGCATGCATTTGGTTTTAAATCCATCATGAATACTTTGAGAACCAATATTATATCACCCAAGCTCACTTTTGAGCCATTGGGCTTGTAGTAGAATTTAGATGAGTGTGTGCTCTATTTTATACAAACTATACTCTATTGATGAACTTTGAATTAGTGAAAATGGCATTACATATTTAGTTGGTTGTTGACTTATTTCATATATTTAACACTATTGTATGATTGTGACTTAAGTTTTGTATGAATAATGGTATAATTTTCATTTTTGAATGTATTATTGCATAAAGGTATATGATAGGTCACTAATGGCATCAATGTACCATATAAAAACATTGATGTAATTGTAAAATAAACCAAGTGTTAAAACTAACATGAATCAAAGCCCTAGTAACTATTCTTAGGGAGCTAAATTGAAGAATGAGCACCTGAATGTAAGCCACCCCCTTGATTTGATTAAGTGCCTGAACAACACTTAACTTTCTATCCCTATGGCTTACACCATTAAGCGCTATAGCTATCCAAACATGAACTTGAGCCATTAAGAGCTATAGATATCTAGACATGAACTTGTGACAAAATACTTGTGCCCTTAAAAGTTGTGTAACTACTCCAATACAAACTTGTGCCACCATGACTGAGACTAGTTTCCTTAAATAGGCTTGTGCTTCTAAGATCTTATCCAAAACAACATACATTGATAGACCACTTAAGCTCATTTTGGAAATAATTAAGTCCCATTGATACTAAGGTTGCACCATGTTTCAACTAGCCCAATGTGGGCCTCAATCCCTTCACTAAAATGCTTCAAGTGAGCACATAAGGCTTTCACCTTTTGTGAAATTGATACCAACATAGTAGTGCATTTAAATATTGTGCACAAAAGACTTTTACTATGCTTACACCTAGCTATATCAAGTATAAGACTGATGTGGATTGATTTCTAATCACATGACTAAGCACATGAGCTCAATGAGGAGACTTTTCTACAACAAACCTCTTCCTCCCTAGCAAAATCTACTCATTCTTCAAAGGATAGATTAGGTTATGGATACTAAATTTCAAGAGGAATTTTAGGTTGAATGGGTGGGTTAAAGGGATTGAATGTATAAAGGATGACCTAATGAGGGCCATAAATTATGAGGGCATGTTTATAATAAAAAAATGGAATTTAATTAGATTTACCATGGAGTTGTTAAATGATGAGTAGCACACCAATTTTCAGTTGATGTTGTCAAGACCAACATTCACCTTGACAAGTTGTCTTGAAGATAACGTGTCACACCAAGTGTGCCATAACTATTATCACCAAATCTTACACCCTATAATAAGGTGTTCAAGACTCTTTTATATTTGGGAAACATGGGAACACTTCCAAGTATGTGGGTGTAATTATATTAGAAATGAGCCTCTACATTTAAGGGCTAGTTCCGTGAATGTATTGTGCAATGATTATCACTTAAACTACTACTTAATTATGGGGAAAAGAGTTAGATAATGAATGAATTAAACCTATTCTAAAGGAGGTGATGCACCCAAATTTATTTCATGTGACCATCCTATTTCTGCTATGATGAAACAAAGCATACAAACTAGTATCTAAGTTTTAATGGGTTCTAACATGATCATTTTAATATAGAGGTGATATGTGAATACCAACATAAGGAAAATGAACTATAGGATATATTACACACTCTAAGTATAATTATACACCTGAAAAAACTTTACACTCTATACTACACTCTATATGAACTATTAGACTAGGAACTCTTACTCAAATATGAAAGGATATGGGAATGAAAGATAGATAATTATCACTTATCATCACCATACATCACTTGCAAACATATATAATTGTTCAAAACTTAGAAACGAACTTGCATTAATGTTCAAAGGTAAAATATGACATCATTCTAGTAGGGCTTCACCATACATGGTGTGGTCCCTTTACAAAGGCAAAAATGGTAGCTACTTATAAAATTTGAGAGATAGAAGTAGGAAAATAGAAGTCCCAAGGGGAATCAAATGAGATTGACCTCATTTTAACCATTATTATAACTACCTCTGCTAGTATGCTTATTTGGAGCCTCTTGATTGATCTAGGTTATCTCAAGCAGTGTAATAGTTCATTATTCCTTCACTCCTGCTCCATGTAGCAATAAGATCCATTTATTATAAATTTTTCCTAGTAATAACTACTCCTAAATTGTTTTTCATGGCATGAAAAAGTGGAGAGAAGGGTCCCTTTGATGCATTTTGGTCCTGGGGATGAAACCATTGGAGTCTATGTGTATGACTTCATGGCATCCTTACAAAATCTAGATCTTGTTCCAATCGGATCATGCTCAAACCTATTTCCATGTTCATGTGTTTATTATAGATGGAAAACCAATCTCAGACTATTGGTTTTCCTATAGTCATTATATTATGACACTTTTCTCGATGCCTAGTTTTTATTAGGTCCACATAGATAAATTATGTCATTACCAAAACCTGAGAATTTGTATATGCATGGAGCCTTATTTAAAGAAAGGGAACATAGTCAAAAAATGGCATAAAAACCTTCAAATATTTGAGCCAAAGGTCCATATTAAGATTTGATGGTGGTCTTTTATGTTCTTTTCTCTTGACTACATCATTATGTATGCTCCTTAACATCTGATAGATATCTAATGGTGGCATGTGCCCTTTGAAAATCTCACCCTAGTTTGACCTTGGTTATGTATTCAATCTCCATGAAATACCTTAACTTTTTGACCTTTAATTTCATTGGTCATTGATATTTTATTTGGATCATTGAATCATTAACCCATCTCAGACCATTGATCCTACCAGGTATGAATGATTAAGAGTCATCAATCCTACCCTTGACCTATTAACTCTATCCAAGTTGGTACTCCTTAGCAGTCATACATTGAAACTCAAGATTCATTGCCAGTCTACAACCTTAAATAATTACACCATATGTCAATCACATTTTAGTTTTAGGATCCTATTGTCAATCCATCAGCTCATGCACTTATTCCACATGGTGGCCTCTCAAGCTCCTTTACCTTTTGACTCATCTCACAACATCAGCTCAAGATGTATGATGCAATGTAGACTGTTAGATCTATTGAAAACCAATGACTATTTCAAGAGCTACAATAGGATATCCATGCTCATGTCAAATAACATTTGTATTATCATCTTTAATGTTTGTGAAACCATCAAATTTAATCTCAAAAGGGTTTATTTTTTCTCAATTTTTATTTTGATGTTTGTGCATATGCCTTACTTTTCAAGTCTAACTTTAAATATCCATAACTAAAGCTAGAGAACTCATGTGGGAATGAAAATTTTAGAGGATGATCCTAGAATGTATAACTCCATGGCACTATAATAATTTGGCTTGTGGTATTTCCTAAGTGAAGATAAAATTTTCAAAAATGAGTTAGTTCATTCATATTTGGACAATGTCCTTGACGATCTAGATCCTTAGACTCAGTGAGATGAACTTGGAAGGCTTAGATCTAAAGATAAAAAATTAATCAAGATATGAAACTTGTAGAGTATGATCTTGGCACTAAGGAGATTGATCATGCATGGTTTTATGATCACATGAGGATTTCTGGGCATATTTATAAATTACACAAGAAAGTTGTTCCACTCTGGTTTCCATGTAAAGTCTTAATGATGGTCTAGTTTCATAAATATTGTTCATGAACTCTAAAAGATTTGAATAGACTTATTAAGGCTTATTCAGACCCTTTCCATGATCTTATCTTTCATTGATCACCATGAAGACATGCCACTTGCATATATGACCCTAAAATGACCACTAAGACACCAAATTACACAAGAACCAAGCTAGACTATGACCAAAGCTAGAATGGCATGTGGAATGACATTAAATGAGCTAAAAAATATATCATGGAATTATAAAAAACCCATATAAAATATTTTTATTAAAGGGGGTTGACTTATTTTGGCCTGAGGTAAAATTGGTCAACAGGCTTATGAAGTAATGCATGAGAATCCATTAAATGAATAACTATAGAATCATCATGTTATAAATATAACACCTTAGCTTTAAAATATATAATAGTAATCTCTACATAAGATCATGTAGTAGGAAAGGATGATGATCTAATATGTGTAGTCATCATAGGATCTACATAGGTTGATTATATAGGCATATGCATGGTAATATAATAGAAACCTTGTGCTTGCCCCATACCTTAGGTGGGAATGCCATGTAGTCAAAGATATATACATAATAATAGTATAAATAGTAGTATTATAAACACCTATGGTCAAATTAGTACCTAAAATGTTTGATTATTAATAATAAAGGGATCTTGTTGTTATTCCTCAAATGCGATAACCTTAGATTTGTGAGAAGATTTAAATTTTAGGATTAATTTTAAAACCTTATCTAATTATTCACAATTTTAAAGAATTATATTTCAAAAATTAGACATTTATTTAACTTTTGTAGGATATACCATATTAAGGTCATTAGGATGGATTATAACTTGGTATTCATGATTATCTTGATTAACATGTTCTAAATTACACACTTCAAAATAGTCTTTTGTCTACACATATTCATTAATATTTGTTAGATCAAAAGAATAAGAAAAATAAGAATGAGCATCAATTACATTTATTTTATCCATTTTAGATGGAACCAAATGAATCTAATTATGATAAATATGTGCACCAATAAATATAACACTTTACTTTAGAGGGACAATAGAAATAACCTTATTATAGGACATAAAATACAATCATGAAAATATACAAAAGGATAGGGCATGAGAGAAAATTATTTATTAAATTTTATATGGGGAAATGATAAATCATAACTAAAACCCTAAAAATAAAATCTATAATACTATAAATAAGGATGAAATTCTAAGGGAAGATCTAGTGTCTTGATATGTTCTAGACAATATGTGGATTCACTCATATGTTTTACCTTATTTTTTTATTTAGATGATATTATAATATATAAATTTTAGTTAATTTAAATTATATGAAATATGATAATAAACATAAATATTAATTAAAAAGGTAGAATGAATTTCACTAATTACACTTTTTATAAAGATAAAATACCTAAAAGGATAAGATATTTAACATTTTTATTTAGTGTTAAGGTCTTATTGTCATGAACTTTTACATTTCATGACAACATATCCAATTACACTTCTAAAATGAGATTAGATGTATTTCAAAGACATGAAAAATACATTTCTTCCTAAATAATATGTTGAATCTATATCCTAATGGACAAGGCTTAGTAAACCCATCCAAAGCTCCTATGTATCTTTGCATTCAAATTCATGGTCACATTTCTTCGAGCAATTTTAAATATCTCTTTGAATTTTTTCACTTTCTCCAAGAAATAATAAGGGTTTAGTTGAATTTGTAAACTATTTGAGGCATTACATGTTTTAGAGTCTTATGGATGCAAAAACCTTTCATTAGAAACGTTCACCTATAAAGTAGTTGTTACTATATGAGACCTACAAAATAGTTGTCAGGATTCAAAAACTCCAAAGCATGTGTCAGTATATAAAAATTGAAAATTAAGTGTTGAGATCCATGACCTAAAAATTAGTTATATGGATCAGATACTTGTAAAGTATTTATGAAGATATGATACCTACAAAATAGGTCAGGGAGTTTGACAGTTAAAAAATAAGCAAGGGAGTCTCACAGATGCAAACCAAGGTCCAAGTTCCCTCTATCCATAATTTTCACATACAAAATCATTTTTATCTCCCATTTAGTGAATTAATAATATATTATAATTAGTAACAATTTATATTTATGACTCATGATCCAAAACCTAATATATTATCTCTAAGAAATTTAAAATCCAAAAGTAGTACAAAAAGAGGTAGTTACAAAAGCACTTTTCAAATCTAAATTTTGGTAAGGTCACTTTTGTAAATTCAAAGTTTTATATTTTTCTCATTTCAAAGTCACTTTGAAAAAGTTCACATATTTTTTAATTTTTTAAAAAGTGATTTTTAGAATGGTTTACCAAGTTAAAAGTTAGTGTCCTACGTTTTAACTACCACAATCTAGGCTATAAATATAAGGGTGGGCTCTTCTTTTCTCTCAATCCTTAGGAGAGAACATGCTATAAATTTTTGTGTACATAAACATTTTTAGATTTCTGAATATGAAAATATAATAAAGTGTGATGAATGTCACTTTGAAGTGGTGTTAATTTTATTTGGTTATGGAATGTGCCTTACTTTTTTAGATCAGTACTTAGCTTTTGACTAGAGCTATAACTAGTTCTGGGGCACAAACTAGGGGCCCAATCCATAAGAGGAATATATAACCATTAAAACTTGGGCACATTGAAGCCATTGAGTAAATAACCACATCCATCCTATAAATTCCCTTTGATATTCAAACTTGGGTGGGACTGGGCACAACCATACCACTCCACTAGTCCTTCTACATCTCATTGGCATGGAATGTGCTTTATTATTCATAGTTAAAGGGATTCATTAATTCTTATTGATTGTATGTAAATATTTAATGATTAAAATATTGGTGATATAAATATTTTTTGATGGAATTTGTGTCATATACATGTAATCTGAATGTGAGAATGACTTTGTGCTTTTAGGTGACCTCCATCCTCCATGAATTTGTTTTTTGTGTTCTTATTTTCATTTGAGAGAAAGTGTTCCTCTATATTTTATATTCATTTTGATGGGTTACTAAAATGGTGATTTGTGTTTACTCCATTATGGGTTTCTCCTCTAATTCTTTATTCTTCTGCCTCCCTCTACTTCCTTTCATTATTTTTCCCCTTCGTTTTATTTTCATAATTTTTTGTTAGAAACACACAAAAAACCCGAAAAGACCCATATTCGATAATGGAGATGCCCATCCCAAATGCAAAGGAAAATCACCCTTTACATGGTGATTTCTCCAATGTTAAAAGTTTATATTAATTCCAAATGGGTAGGTCACTGAAAAAATGAAAAAATCTTTCCAACATTTTTTGGCAACTCCATTAGGGATCGAGGTGTTTTGAGCATTCAATTTTCAAAAATTTTAAGGAACCTCCCCTAGAATGGAGGTTGGTGACTCTATTGATACAAATTACATAGTATCTACACCTTTTTTATCTAATAAATGGATTTGGTTCATCATAACCCTTGATATTATTTAATTCCTATGGGTAGTTATTTTTTGTTTTTTGGATTTTACTTGATACATTAAGTTACCTTAAATCTCAAGGAAGATATTTACTAAGTTTTTTAGGATAAATTTATCAATATATTGATGACCATATTATTATTTTCATTTTAGCCTTTGAAATATTGGGAGTTATTCAATAAGATTTTTTTGTGAGAATATTTGTTGAAACTCTTACTAGACATGTTATTGAATGGTTCTAGCACTTATAATATGAATGCATTATGATTTGGGAATCTTTGAAAAATAATTTCCTAAATATATTAAAAATAGTTTTGGACATATGTGTATTGTTGGTAAATTTATTCCAAATCCAAAATAAATAAGAATAATAGATAAGAGAGTTCATAACATGCTTCAATAAATTGTTAAGACTAATTTCTTTAGGTGATCAACCAAGTCCAAATAACCAACTTTGTATTTTAATTTTCTCTACATCCATAAATTATATTTATCTTGATGAGGAAAAAAGTGAATGATATATAAGTTACACAACAAGAATTTATTAAAATGAAGATGACATGATTTTATTTTGGATGTTGAATAAAAAAGTTTCAAAATATGTTACAAATCACTTAAGTGGTGAAGAATTAGTTGACCCTAAATTAATAAAGAGTCCTCAACATTCAAAACATATATTATGAAATTAAATCCCTTATCAAACATTCCAAAACTTCAATAAATAAGATAAAATTCTCCATACTCTATATGAATGTTTCAATTTAATAATTTTGTAAGAAAGTGAACCTTTAGATGAACAAATAGTTAGTCTAAAAACAAATGAAGAATTTAGTTTCTCACTTATAAATTAATATAAGGTTTTGCATGTTATACAATATTGCTTAAACCTCATAGTCCTAAAAGGAAATGAATTATTTGAGGGAAATTTTATCTCCTCAAAAATAAAAAAATACAACAATGTGCAATGAAATGTTTTTACTTTTGAAAGAGAGGTCAATATTGAATAAAATCTATGTAAAGAATAAGATCCCTCTTTTATTAGAACATAAGACTCAATAGTAAAAATGGAATATTTTCTTATTTCTTCCTTTTCATGTTCCATTAAAGAAGAATTATTTGAAGGATTTAAATCCAAAATAATGAAGCCTACACATTTTAAAAATCATAGTCTTGTCAAGGTTGAAATAAAAAAAAGACATGAAGACAAATCAACATGAATGGTGCCAAATAATCATTTCAAGTGAAATGGAAACAATCAAGGTATAATTAATTGATGATGATGATGATGATGATGATGATGATGATGATGATGATGATGATGATGATGATGACGATGATGATGATGATGATGATGATGATGATCTGTTAAACAATGAGTTTTTTTTGTTTTGGGAAGGAATTTAGACAATAATATCTATACTAAAATCATTCCATAAGATATTCCTATTTTGTTCTAGCTCATAAAAAAACATATAACACATTGCTCTTAGATTTGGGTCCTATGCCTAACGCTAATGCATTTAAAATCATTCAATAAGATATTGAAGAAGTCTAGTATTTACCAAGGATGCCCATAAAAGAATAGATAACTTAAAATTTTACTATTTAAAAACATGAATACATTGCTAATATGTTCATTCATGACTATCTTAGTATACAAGGTATTTGTAAGTTAATCCTCCTTCCACCTACTTTGTCGCCATTACTAAACATGATCAGGCCTCATGAGTAAAATCCATTGTTTCAAAAAATTAGATACCTATCCCAAACAATTAAAGATTTTATATAGTCTTTTTGTTTTCCTTTACTCCCTATAAATAGTTATGCTTTCTACTTTTGGCTTGATTTCATTTCACATTTTATTTTTGGTGCGTGCATGTGTGTTTTTCAATAAATTAATTTTTTTTTATTGTTCTTCCATTTTCCATGTGTTGGTATTTTGTACTCATACATTTCTATAGTTGTGTTCTCTTCATGTAAAGTCTCAATGAGAAATCAAATTATTTTCATAAAGAGGTCAATATAGTCATTACATTAGAATATAAAATGATCACATTTTTAAGGGAATGTATGACCATTATTTGATAGTACAGTGTTCACATCTATGTTTCTTTAAGAAATTGATTTGAATACAAATGTGTTAGAATATTTATATCCTATGCCAAGTTTTACAATTAAAATCTTCTTTAGTTTTTCTAATGGCATACATGAAGAACTTTGAAACATTTTAGCTAAGTGGGTTTCCAAGCCATATATTTAGAAGTGTATATATTTGGATGATGGCATTTGTAATCATGGAAATGAAAAGAGTGATGTAAAAATTTTATCTTTAGGTGTCAAATGGAGAAGAAAATATAGCATTGAGTCTCTTTAAGTAAACATATAAGCATGCAAAAATTCCAAAGCAAGCGATCTAGCCTGACATCATGTGTTCATTTCTCATATGATTGAGATAGCCAATAGGTGAATTAGATGTTATTTTTATAGATAAAAACATTAAAATGTGTGCCAAATATACTATTTATAGAGATACATATAAAAATTAAGGCACTAATCATAAAATATTATAGAGTTATCCAAAATTTTACTAGTAAATGTGAATCCATAGTTAGAGCCAACTATTATCATGAAAGTTTGCATTTCATGACAACACCTCTAATTTCACTCTTAACAAGTGAATAGATGTATTTAAAAGATAGGAAATTTTATTTTTTTCTTAAATAAATATTCTTACTCCATATACTGATGTAAGGGTATTAGTGAACCCATACAAATAGCATGTGTATAGTCACAGTTAAATTCATGGTCATATTCTTTGGGTAGTTTTGAATCCCTCTTCAGGATTATTGACTTTCTCAAAGAAATCATAAGGGTTTATTTGAATTTTTAAACTATTTAAAGTATAAATTATAAACTTAAGGGTTGTATACCTACCAAAACTATTCACTAAAACCTATCAATTGGAAAGCAATTATTAGAATCCAAGACCTGCAAAGCCATTATCAGGATCCAATACCTACAAAGTTGTCAGGATCAGAGATTGATTTAACCTTTTAGGGTTTTAAAAATGTAAATCCTAAGTTAGATTAAAGGGATGAGATGTATAAATTATTTAGATAATATTCAATAATTAACCGTTAATTTGTTATAGCTTTTGACTTCTTTTGAATTTGTTAGTGTAGGCCTTTTCCCACCTAGTGGTTTTACCTACATGTCTTTTTAGCTTACTTAGGTTAGTTAATTAAGTCAGTAGGGGTCATTCACCTTTAAGTAAGTTATAATTATGAGTTAATTTTTTACCCTTTTTGGTGACCTAATTTCACCCTATATGTACTTTCTTCTTTTAGGTTGGTTAATGTAAACATTTCCTTTTTAGAATTTTCTTATTTTTGGAGCTCTCATTTTACCTCTATAGGAATTCAAGATTACTGCATGCTCACTATTTAGAGATCTTGGTGAAATATAACATGGTATCAAATCTTTCTTGATAGCCTCATGCATTTGTCTCTTTTGGCATGATCCTCTTGCATTTCACATTATTAGTTTTTCTTCTGTATGGCCACATTTTTGACCCTAGAGGTGTGATTATTCTCTACCTTGAAACTCATATCAAACAACCTCAGATCAAAAATCTAGTTGCATATTCCTTTTGGATTTTTCAAGATATTAAATGGGTCTCTCTTATATTTTTAAGAAAGTTCATAGATTTATGGCTACTTTTTTTACCCTAGAGGTGTGATTCTTCTCTGCCTTGAAACTCATGTCAAAAGACCATTGATGAAAAATATACCTACATATTCCTTATGGGTTTTTGGAGATATAAAATGGGTCTCTCTTAGTTTTTTTGAGAAAGTGATTGAAATTTCCAAAAATCAAGTTTTCTTATTGCTAGTTAGACATTTATATAAATGAGTATAAGAGCCTACAAAACCTACAAATCCAATGACTTAAGTAATCAAAATTCACAACTCTAGCAAATTAGAAGTAATCAGACTTCTAAAACCTAACAACTTACTTGGATAAATAATCATACTTTCAACCCCTGACTACTTGCATGTAAATCAAATGTAGTTTGAAAACCCAAAGTAGTAGCTATTGGAAAAGCTAAGTTGTAGTTATTCAAAACCCTAAAGTAGAAGTTTATAAAAGCTTGAAGTAGAAGTTGTACCTGAGTTGCAATTATTCAAAACCTTGAAGTAGAAGTTGTTTGAAAACCTGAGTTAAAGTTACTTGAAATCCCAAGCAAGTAAAGCATGTTTAAAACCCTAGGTAAGTAAAGCTCCTTTGTAACTCTAATCAAGTAATGCAGCTTCAGAAACTTAGCAAGTAAAATAGGTTAGAAAGCCTGAGTAATTAAGCTCAAGAAACCTACATGATGTTCAAGAGGGTGTCAAATTTCAAGTGAAAGGTAATGAAGAAATAGATTGAAGTTTTTGTTATCTTTTATATTTTTAGAAAGGGTCCAGGAATATGTGGGATTAAGAACTTGTAAGTGCCATAAATTTCAATTTATAGATCCATTTTGGGTGATGTTTTTTTTTTAAATGCATAGTTTTTAAAGATCTATGCATTGTTGGTATTGTTTTAAACTTTTGTAACATCTAGTTTTTCATAGTTTAATGGCTTAAATCTCACTTTATCCCAATTTTACTCTCTCTTAGATGAACTATTGGTTTAATCTAATGTTCCTCTAGTTCCTTGTACTTATGCACCTACTGTTCAAGATGCATTTTTAGTTGAATATAACGTCTATATGAGCGTGCTTGTATTTGAAACATTCAGGAGAGGTCAATGTTGATAGTTCTAAGGGGGTACTATGTTGTGATATACATTCTTTCTTTTTTTGTATTCTTCTTTACTTACTACAATAATATTTACTTCTACACTTAGGATTCACTCTCTATTAGTCTATTTACACCATTTAATTATCATGAATGAAAACGTAGAATGGAATTCATCTTGTAATCTAAGAGTTATCATCAAATTATAATGGGTACTGACACTGAACCTACTAATGTTGGAGTAAAAATTAAATGATTTAACCATTGTGATAATTTTTTTGGATTACTATGTCTTTCCATCTCCCTAGATACACTCTTTCATATTAAATCTACCAAAACACCTACTAAAGTGTGGGCCCAACTCACCAAGCTTTTTGGAGTGCAAGATGTGATGAGAGGACATGAGATGGAAAATGGGATCATTAGATTGAGCCTAGATGACTTTGACACTCTTCAAGACTTCTTCACTAAATTAAAACTTTTGAGATTAAAATTGAAAGCATGTGGAATTGAAAATAAATATGAATAACTTGTTTTGTCAATACTCTCTAAACTAGGTCCTAAATATTTTGCATTTTTGTCTACTTTCCATGCCACTAAGAGTTCTCTTGACTACTAGATGGAATATGCCTTCTTTAGATACCTTTGTTGCCAACCTAATTTAGGAGCAATTAAATTTGATACAAATAGGAACAATGAAGTCATATAAATCTCATGTACTACTTGCTGAGAAAGATAAGGCTTCTAACAATAGAGAGAGAAAGTAGAGCAAGAAAAATGGTGAGAAGGGTGAAAATATTTCCACCTCCAAATTAAATAATGCGACCTCTTCTTTCATTCATAAGCCTAAGAATGATTGGATCAAATGTGGGCATTGCTCAAGTAAGCATGATGAGAGTAAATTTTTAAAGAAACAAATTGACCCCCTTAATAGCCTTCTTATTCAAAATAACATAGGTGTTATAGATTCTATCAAACCATCTTCATCAACCCATGAATCCACTAAGGCAAACGAATCTGGAAAAGAAAAGGAAAAAGATAATAACAAGGGGAAATAAAAGGGCAAAGCCTTAGTTGAAGTTATGGCTCCAACTCCTACATAGGTCATTGACTCTAGTACTTCACATCACATAGTCTTTTCATAGATTGAGTTTAGTTCTTTGGAACCATGTGACATGTCCTCAATACAACTAGGTGAAAACACTTCTAAAAGGGTTCGTAGGAGAGGGTATATTGAAGTGAGTGGTGGAATATTCAATAATGTTCTAAGTATACCCTCACTTTCAACTAATCTCCTATCAGTCTACTAGATCACTCGCCTTAGTTTGGGCATGTGAGTTGAATTCACTCTAGATTTAGTGTACATCAAGGAGTTGCACAATGATATTATTTTGGATATGGGAATGGTCAATCATTAGACTTTACTATATACTTCTCACACTTTACTCTTGACTCTCCTTCAAATTCTTCTTCAAACTCACCTATACCTTTTGACACTTCTAAGCCTGAGTATTTTTCTGATATCGATAAATCTTCTTTTGTAGATGAATATAGCAGTGAAGTGGACACACCTCCACCATCTCCTTGTAACCTTATAGATATTCAAGATTTAGTTATTGATCTACCTAACTCTGGTCTACTTATGAAATTATATGTAAATGGTTTACTAATCTAGGATACATCAAACATTGGGTAATCTATTCCACAATTACAAAGGATTTTGCAAACCTTCTTTCCCTCTACTTATAGTGTACCATATTGTCATAGAATAGTTAACCCATCTACCTCATAGTATGAGAATCATTCATTTAATAGGAATTACACCTTGGTTGAATATCCATCAGGCATTTGGGGGGATAAACTCACTATTTTAGGGTGAACCACTCTTCATTGCATCTCTTCTAATTCACAATCACTTTTGAGCATTCCTCTGGGGGACACCAGGTGGCTATAGTCAATTGTAGACCTTAGCGGGGTTTTTTTATATCTCTTCTATTATTTATTCTCTTTTGAGGAGGAGCTTTTTTCCTATATTTTTTCTCCTTTACCCTAATTTATGGGATTTTCATTGTGCTTAGGTACCTCATCAGGCCTCGTTATTGAGACCCAATTCTTCTACCCACCTAAGTTATGCTTCAGGGGGGTGTTATTTTAGGCCTTTTTACACATAGTGGTTTTACCTACACATATTTACAGCTTACTTAGGTTAGTTAATTAAGTCATTAGGGGTCCTTTACCTTTAAGTGGGTTTTAATTTTGAGTTAGGGTTTTACCTTTTTTGGTGACCTAATTTCACCCCATATGTACTTTCTTCTTCTTCTAAGTTGGTTAATGCAAACATTTCCTTTATGGAATTTGGTCTTATGGTAGTTATAAATGGTAGTATGTATAATTAGGGTAGAATAGGGATCAAATACCTTAATTTTTCTCAACTTTTTTCTTATTTGGATAGGATTTTGTCTCTCTTTTCCATCTAGTAGATAGATTTATAATAATCTTGTATTTATAGATATCCATAGCTTGTATATATAATAAAATATACTTAGGCCAAGATTAGGAGGGGAACATGTTTTAAAATATATCCATTCAAGATAATTATGGTAAGGGACACTAGCACCAAGTTTGGGACACTAGTGCCATGTGGCTCTAGTGTCCTCAATATGGTGTTAGTGTTTAGTTGGCAGATTGTGGGCACAATAGGTTGAGATCTGGGAATGAAGTTCTAGGAATGTGTTTAAATTGACTATAGATGTTTAGGGTCTACATAATAGCTATAAAAGTGTTATAAAGGCTCTAGGATAGGTCTAGGGATAAGCTAAGAATATGTTATCTCAAGTAACACTCATAGTATCCAAATACAATTTTTAGGTGATTACATTTCCACCCCCTTATGATACAAATGAAGTAAAGTGAAATGAGTAGTATAAAGGAAAAAGAAGTGTACCTAGACTTACCTAGGAAGTGAAGCCCATATATCTAAGTTTGAGTATGTGAATATGGGTCTGTATATGTGAAATGTGATCCAAAGCAATGACTTGAAATAAAACATGAAAAAATTAGTCTTTAATTAAGAGAATATCAAAATCAAAAGACTATGATGAATAAAGTAATTGAGTAAATTTTATTAAAGAGATAGGAAAGAGGAAAGGAATGAATATACCTTATTGGGTAAAAATAATAATATATAAACCTAGTAATAACATATGTGTGTAATTGTACATACTGATCAAATCATTGAATAGCTTAGACTGGCCTAATATATTTCTCAATCATCATATATGGGTAGCTCAAGAACATAATCTAATTTTTATGCCATCATTACCCACCCTTGATTGGTGTATCATGATCTATGAATAGCTTGGATAATATTGTTAGTGTGTTTAAACCTCTCTAATGTGTGGCTCAATACTCAAGTACGCCATGACTCCATAATTTCCCACCCCTACTCAGTGGATCATGATATGTAAATAGCTTGGATAAGACTCTAAGTGTGTCGAACCCTCTCATGTGGGTGGCTCAAGAACTCAAGTAAGCTATGACTCGATCATTGACCACCCATGTGAAGTAGATGCATCTAAAATTGAATAGTGTAAAGTGTTGAAAGTATCTAACTAGGTATATCTAACTATGTATGTCAACTTTGTGAGCACTCAAGGTACATTAGGTGGTTTTGGGCCACTTGGGAATGCCAGCCACTATATGTGGACTAAGGTATGGAATTGGTGATGACCTAGACTATGATAGAAAGTATATACAACATAGAGAATTATATGGATTTTTCCATTCCATCTGATCAACCTATGTGTAACCGAGCATATGGAAATAATGTGTTGTGCACATGCCTCCATTCTAATATCTGAGTATATTGATTTTGAACTATGTAATAATTGAATATGTGTATTTGAACTGAATGTGGTAGTGATCATGTTGTATATGATGCCCCTAAATCTAAGTATTTGGTATGAATCTGAGCTAAAATGAGTGTATTTGAGTAAAATTTGGGCATAAATATTAAACTTGTGATTATATCTACAAAAATATGTACTATAGTCAGTGTACTTTCTTGGCTAATCTATACTACCCTAAAGTTTAGGGTATTATACAATAGTGTCATATAGTGGATAGCAACACCCTGTGGAACTAGTGTCCCATTCTAGGTGTTAAAGCCTATTTGGTCTAAAATCTAGGTAATATGAACTACTTTATGAGTCCTTATTTTTTCCTATGTCAAACCTATGTCTAATTTCTAAAATTGAGCCTTTGTGTTGAAAATGATATATAAATAACAAAATAGGAGCCTGATCTCTATGAAAAAACCCTTGTGAATTCCCCCTATTTTGAGGGTAATTATAGAGCCTATGTAAGAATTGTCCTCAAAATAAGTATCTCTATAAAAAAATTTATCTAGAACATATATATGATAGCTATGTGATATTACAATATAATATGAAAACATAACATCAAAATGAAAATTATCTGAGCATAAATATGTCATGTGAGATTTATGTTGTAATATAACATTGCCCAATGGTGTCAAGATAGATGTAATCAATAATTATAACAATAAATCTGAGTATCTACCTAGGGGATGGGGCATGATGTCCATCATGAAACCCAAGTAGGAAGGTTAGATGCATAGGTCCCTCATGACATTAAAACTTGGTGTGTGTGTAATAAGCAAAGACAAGTGTCATGGTGAAGATGCATACATGAAAGCATACATATAAAATACATGAGGCATGCAAAATCAGGCCAAGGGGATACAATATAAGGGACATGGGCACATGTCACTAAATATGAGAATGGAAGACATACAAGGACATGTTCAAATGTATGCATACACAAGCAATAAGAAATTTGGCTATATCCACATAGAAAGACATGTTTAAATGTAAACATATACAATTATGAAACCACACACAAGGGACATAGGCACATGTCCAAGTCATATAAACATATAAGTGGCATAGATCCAAAGAGCAATGGCATATCCAAATTCACTCAAATAAAATAAGAAGAGGAAACACAGTCAAGTCTAAATTAGGAAATCTAGAAATTAAGACATATATAACTATGTAGTACAATTCTATGTAAATGTTAGGATGCACATATGTTGAGTCTAAACTAGTGATAGTCAAAAAATATTTGATTATAATTAGCAATGATCAATATCAAGATATATTAATACATAAACTAGAATGTATAGAATTTAAGGATATAACCTACTAGTAGAAACTGTGTGTAAGATGCCCTCAAGTGGGAGGATATATCAAGTGAATAAACCTAGAGAAGTGTATATGCCCCAAGTGGGTAGTTGATATTAAGTCTAGATCAATTTAGTGGGTTGAATTCATTTATGTAATCTACAAGCACTCGACAAGAATAAGTGAAGCATATGTGTATGATAAAACTAATTGTACTAAGATAGATAACATATGTAATATATGGAAAGTAATAAAAATGTAAACATAATATTGCATACAATCTATAAATTTTGTGTTTTTCGAGTAATATTTGATTTTTTTATATTTTGACATGCTATATTATTTTTGTATTTTCTATATATAATCTATGTAAAATCAAATGAAATTAACCTATGTACAAGGAGTGAAAGAGATAAGGAAGAATGTAAAAGAAGGTTAGGAACCATACTAACTAATGAGTCTTATGGGAGACTCATTATCACTATGATTTGTGTCAAAAATAGGAATGATAATCTCTCATGTAGTGTAATTTATATTCTATATTTGAATGCATTTTAGTAAGAATCTAAGTATTGATCATCAATAAAATCATAATATTGTTCAACATCTGAATCATGATAACCTAGAATACTAGAGGGAATTACCTCATCTGTGAATTTGACATTTTTGAGTTGTGATTTGACATATTGATTGTTATTTATCTCTTTGAAACCATGGTTATTGCAAAAATCTAGTGTAGTGGAGGATATTTTTCTATAAAACCTATTTTGAGAATGCTTATTGGCTTAACATGATTTTGACTTTGCAACTTAAGTTCCTTCTCTTTCTATAAAATGTACTATGTATCTAGATATTTTTCCTTGATAAAATGTATTTGTGATTAATGCTCTAGGATAGGATGTGGAATAAATACCAAACCCTATTGACTAATATTATCAATTGCTATAATATTTGATGTGATGTTTTGGGCTTGTTTTCCCAAACCTTGACCTTGATAATCAAACTATTGTCGATAATTTTGACCAAAATTATACCATATTGAATGTTGAGACTCATTTTGGATAGGTATATTTGCTTGATGTATCTATGTTTATTGTAATATTTCATGATTTAATTATGTATTATGAATCTTGTGTTGTTCTGAGTTATGTTTTGGTAAGCATTTTTGTATAGTTGCTGAATTTGACCCTTTTTTAATTAGTAGATGTGCCAATGTATGTTGTGTGGATGATGTGTCAATGTGTGAGTCATTTTTATCCATTATGTGTTGTATTTTATTTTTAATTGGTAAAGATGAATCTATGTGGTACCCATGCATTATGTGATATGCATAAAAATATAACTATCTCCTCATTGGGTGTAAAGGAGGTAGTTGGATCAACTTAGCTTTAATCATGTCCTTTAGTATCTCACTAGAGATATTATTTAACCATTGAATGCTTTTTTAATCACTAGTTGTAGAGGTATTTTTTTGTGATTTATGATTTGTATATGTAATATTGTTTATCATAAATTGACTAGGTGAATATGCATATACATGATTTACACTATTATGCCATGGAGGCCTTTGACTTGTAAAATGATTTTCTAATGTTTTAGTATTTTCATGTAATTATTCATTATGATTTTTCAATATTTTCAATTGTTTTTTTCATACTGATAACTTGATCACATAGAGTAGTACAAATGAAAACCCTAACATTTTTTATTGAACATGTAGGCACACATCCTATAGGGAAGAGGTTTGAATAGGCTAAGTATGGAGAATAGTGACTTTTTAATAGGATACTTCATATTGTGGAGGAATGATATCATGGACCTGATTAGAGAGAAAGTATATATCACCCTTATGGACACGAGGAAGAGAATGATATTCTTTCTAGTGCATAATATATGACATTGAAACTTTAAACATAATTGTTAGCTTATGTGATAAACCCTCTATGTGTGTATAGGTTTGTTTGTTAATAGAATTACACATAAGATAAAGATAAAATTTTATGAGATATGAAATATATTATTATTGATATAAATTATCATGTATACATGTGTTTATGTCTTTTCTAAGTTCATTTTGAATTTAAAAAAATGAGAATGTAAATGAAAGTATTAAAATTTGTAACAAAAAGTGATTAATTTCTTATGTCATTATGATCATGATGATATGAAATAAAAATCATAAGATATATGGATCTAAAATTTGAGTATAAATATAAAAAGGATACAAACCTTAAGTGTGTCTAGGGTTAGGGTTTTGTTAAACTAGGTTTGTCTTGCAAAAATTTAGATTAGATTTTAAAAAATGAAAAAATAATGTGAAATTGATTTAATTAGTTAGGTTGTCTAAAAAATCTTAAAATCAAAAATTTGGTGCCTTAATTTATTGCACAAAAATTTGGAAAGGGAAAACTATGGTTTTAATCAATATTCAAAGTAAGTTAGGTTCACCAAATGATTTACCCTTTTAGGGTTCTACAAATGTAAATCCTAAATAATATTAAAGGGTTGAGACGTCTAAATTAGTTAAATAAGATACAATAATTAACCAATGATTTTTTATAGATTTTAAGTTTTTTTATCTTTCTAAAAATAGTAATAAATAGGTATAAATAGAGACTTATCTAGAAAGTGACTGTCGTGGAAGATTTGGGTTATGAATATGTTTGAGTGTCATTAATAGGGTCTCAAGATATGATTCATCACTAGACAATAGTACCACACCTAGATAGTATCACCTTGATATTATAGTGTCCTCAAACTGGTGCTAGTGTCCTCTTTGTTGGATTGTTCTTATTTTCTGGGAGAACCTACACCTATGTTTCTAGGTTCTAATCCTGCATGTACAAAATCTAAATTTTTGTATTGTGCCTAGAAAATCTAATTTAGTGTACAAACCCTAATCTTCCTTACAATTATGACATGAGATAAAAATGTGGGTTTGTTATTAAGATAGGATGGACATCCTCAGCACCTCACTATGAAGAGAATTTTTTGCATACCAATACTCTAAGGAGGGATCAAGACCGATGTAGGTCTCCCACCTAGTGTTTGGTGCAAGTGCATGTGAATTCTAGAATGAGAGTGGTCTTGAATGCCTTGAGTGTGCTTAAGATTTAAAATATTTGAAATATGGGCTTATGGCATCTATAGATGGTAGTATGTAAATTTAGGGTAGAATGGGGATCAAATACATTAATTTTGCTCAGCTTGTTTCTTATTTGAATAGGCTTTTGCATATCTTTTCCATCTAGTGGATAAAGGCCTAATGTCTTGTATTTATAGATATTATTAGCTTGTGTAGATAATAAAATTTACTTAGGCTAAACTTAAGAGGGGCACATATTTGAAAATATATCCATTCAAGAGAGTTAGGGTAAGGGACACTAGCACCAAGTTGGGGACACTAGTACCATGTGGCTCTAGTTTCCTTAATGTGGCACTAGTGTCTAATTTGTAAACTTCTAAGCATAATGGGTTAGGTTTTAAGAATGAAATTCTAAGACTATGTTTGAGTTTACTATAGATTTTTGTGGTCTTTGTTGTCCCCCAAAAAAATGTCACTCTTTTTGGGACAACGTATGAGCCATTTTGGTCCTGCAAGACCAAATTTGCCTCTTCCCTTTTCAAAATTTCTTCTAAGCTTTCAAGTTCCTCACTTTTCAAGATTTTCCAAAAATCTATGGACTCAACATGCTTGAAATTAGCAGGTTCAACTGATTCAATGGCTTCTTTAGATGAGTTCAATCAAAAGGGGCGAGTTCCCAACACTTGGGCATTGTCAGGATTGGTTCAATGCCTTAGTTCAACCAAAAAGGGGCTCATCGGCAAGCTTCTAAGAAAATATTGAACTATTGAACGTTGAACCACTTTGGTTTAATGGTTCAATGGGTTCAATGTTTGACATCATTGATAGGGTTAAAAGAGTTAAGCGCTTCAGCCAAATTGAACCATTCAGTGATGTCAGCAAGACACTCAACTACTTTGGTAAGTGTATCGGCTTTCCAAAAGACTAAGCTTCAAGGAAGGAAGGAACCATTGAACCAAAGTTTGTTTAATTGGTCAATTCAATCAAAATGGTTCAAAAGAGCACCAAAGTTGGTTCCAAAAAGAATGAGTCAAGCGGAAGCTACCACATGTCATCTACCGAGCCCCATTGCACTTTATTTTTAATTGCAATGGAAGACACCACCTGTCCCTGCCAAAGCTTGTCAGAAGCCTCCAAGTGTCTCCATCTAAAGCTTCAAAGTTTCAATAGTTCTGAAGTTTAATGCTCATGTATTTCTTTTTTACACAAGTTTTTGTCTAAGTCTCAAGAAGCCACGGAACGTGCCACGTGTCCCTTGTAAAAGTTTGGCAGAAGCCAACAAGTGTCAATCTCCACAATTTCTCCCTCTTGCTTCTTGTTTTCATAAAGACTATGGTGGACCTGCAGTGAGTTGTCATAGAAAAGAGGAATGCACCATGTGTCATCATCCACCTGAGTCTCCAAAGATAAGTGGAAGCTGCCACCTGTTCATTTATAACTTTGTAGAGAGTGACACGTGTCTACGTCTTGGTTTCAAAAGAGTTTATAAGCTTCTCCTAAGCATTTTTCCAAAGATAAGCAGAGACTACCAGGTGTTATCATCCACATGAATCTAAAATAAGTCTTGAGTGTTTTCAAAGGCCACTACAGTGTAATAGAGACTTCCATGTGTCATCTTCTGTTAGACTCATAAAAAATGTTTCTAAAGCCTCTAATAGCATAGGAAGCTGCCACGTGTCCTCACCTATTTCTAAGTGGAAGCTACCGCGTGTCCTCACCTATTTCTAAGTAGATGCTATGACATGTCAATCTTTTAACAGAAAGTGACCAAAGAATAGAGAGGTAATTTAAGGACCCAATTTAACAGCTAGAAAAGGAAGAACAATGAAGAAAAGAACTAGAAATATATATGCATGAGATATGTTTCAAATGATGGTAGACTTGAGGACACCAAATTGGTGGCAATGAAGTGTCTGTTGATTTTTGTAGACTTAAGTGTGAGAGCCCTAATCACTTTGAAGCAAAGGAAACAATATGAAAGATTTGGAGTGTCAACATAGTGTTTAGATTTGATAGACCTCTTGAGCCTAGAAATGTGGATGCAGATTTCTCAAGCCTTTAAAAGACATGACTTGTTTGAGAATAAAGGCAAAGTGAACAATGGTGCAATCAAGAGAGGAAACTAAGAGGATCATCCAATTCTAGAGGATGACAGTCAAGTTAAAATATAGAACTAAAAGTGCATTCAAAGCATGGCATGCACAGCATGAGCTGTTCCATGGGATAAACATGCCAAACCTCTCTCAACCTCTATATATTGTAATCTCTCTGATTATTATAAGGGATCTTTCCTGCCATAGAAGCAAAAATTCTGCCCAAATTGAAAGGCATTTACTATGACTTTGAGCTTAGATTGTTAATTATTTTTCTTCATTTGAATAAGAAAGCAAGTGACCTTTTCAAACTTTATGCTAGAAATAGCTTGTGTTATTTAGGGAATTATTTGTATCTCTATTTCTTAGAAGCATTCTTGTTTATTTGATCTAACAAGAAGAACTAGTAGAAGTGGTTAGGAAGGTGTCCTGAAGACCAACTGTGGGATGACTTTGTGCCCCCATAAGTATCGTCAGTGTGTGTTTGTATTTTCTTTTTCCTATGTAAACGACCTTGGGATGACTTTGTGCCCCCATTGTTCTTCATATCTCTCTCTTAGGTAGTTAAGATGGAGACTTTGCATTGCATCTTATATTGCTGGTTACTTTTTACTTTGGTTATCGGTTACTTGTTCCTTGAAAAGACTCCTGTTGTTTCCTGCAAGAATACTTTTGAAAGAAGAGAAGTTCCTTTAGTGTTTCCCAAGATTTCTCCTTTGTTTGTTAGCATCATCTCTGAAAAAAGAGAGATGGATGGTTTGTCCTACCCTTGTGTCTTATTTTATGCTTATATATATATATATATATATATATATATATATATATATATATAATATATAGCTCCGTATACTTTATAGGGAACCTCCCCTTGATGAGAGGAGAGATTTATCCCATTTTGATGTAGTAAACCTACACATTTGGCTAATCAATCTCCTTATTGCTATGGTGATAGGACCTATTTTGCTCACCAGTTACCTGGTCAACAAAATGTTCACCCAAAAAATTTTGGCGACTCCACTAGGGAAAGAGCATGCAGTTTGAAGCCTCAAGTTTCAAGCTGAAGCAGGACCGGTTCTTTCCTATTTTTGATCTATAATCTGGCAACTTCACACTATACCAGAAGCCAAAAATCCCAAGGTGTTATTAACCCTATTTTTGAGTTGGTGCAGTAGAGAAATTTTGAGTTGTTTCCTCCACAACCTCACCTTCAATGAACTAGGAGTCTTCCTCCTACCAACACCAAGTCACCAACACAAGGTAGAGCTTATTTTTATTTTATGAGTAGAACTTTGCCTATACATACACCACCTAGATTTATTATCCCTACTTTCAATAATCCACTCATGGCAGTTCAAGGCCCCTGGGGTAACTCTTTTGGCCCATTCAATATTACTCCACCCTTTCATGAGCTTCCACATAGTTCAAGGAAGAATTTCCCCAAATTATTTGGTGATGGAAAGGTCCACCCTGATGAACACATTATAGCCTTCAACATAGCTTGTAGTGTGATAGGTGTGGAATTTTAGGATGTGGTAGTCAGACTATTCATAGAGACATTGCAAGGTACTACTGTAGATTGGTTCTACCATCTATAGGCTAGATCAGTGACTGACTGGGACACACTCAAAGCCAAGTTTAAAGCCAAATTCAAACCTACAAAAGATGCACATGCCCTTCTAGCCCAGCTCACACAAATGAAGAAGGAACCTCATGAACCAATGAGGGATTTCATTGCCAAATTTGATAAGTTGAGGAATAGGATCCCTATAATCGCTCAGCCAACCCTCAAAAACCTCAAGTGCTTCTTCATCAACTCACAACTGCCTGAAGTGAGTTTTTTAATGAGACGTGTTGGCCAAATAGACCTTATTGAAGCTTAGGAATTAGCTACTAAGGTAGAAGATGACCTTATCTTGGGTAAGAAGATAAGGAGAGATCCAAATAAAGGTAAATATTCTTCATCTTTTGATTACTCATCTACAGCCACTATTGATCCCATGCTGCAAAAGTTGGCAAATGAATTGTTGGCTCTCAGAAGACAAATGGCCCAAGGGACATCATCCACTCCTACATATAGAGATATCCTAAGGAGGATGTTCCAAAATTAGACATACCAAGGTGATGCTACTAGGGGTTAAGGGCAGCCGAATCATCTTCCTCCCCCATAGAGGAACTTTGCCATTGAAGCACCTCCAACCAACTCAGTGGTTAGATATCTTGAAGCTGACTCGGGTTTCCCATTCCAGCTTGAGTTGAACCTTGAAGATGATGCTAATCTCTTCACTGAGGAAGAAGAAGAATTAGCTGGTGACTCCAACATTGGTTTCTTGAACTATCAAGATGATCCCAAAAGTGAAGGTAATGCAATGGAGGGATCATATGCTATGTTCACCACGTCTAAGAATCAATCAGCTTAGGAAGCTAATAAAGAGAAGATGGAGGAGTGACCTCAACCAACAATCTCAATTTATAAGCATGAAAGTACTCTGCCCTTCCAGCCAAAAGATCTGATGACTGCAAGAAAGGTACGTACACCAAATACCCCTACACCTTTTACTTCAAATCTGCAGTCTATTTCTCCCCCTGCCAAGAATAAAAAGGATGAGCTCCCATCCTCTATTCCTAGCTCATTTCAGACATTTGACATTATTGATCATATAAAGAAAGCCAAAGTTCAAATGTCTAAATTTGAATTCCTATAGTCTAACCCTGATTAGTTGGATAAATTGGTTCAATGTGTGAAGAACCAAAACATCCCAGCAAGACAAGAAGCTAAGAAAGTAACTCATGATCCCCCAAGGAACATGTCTATCCCAAATAATCTTGTCATTTCTCCTCTTACTACTCCTAAGAAAATAGAGCCTTTCTATGTATCCTTGTTAATAAATGGATATCAGCTGAACAATTGTATCATTGATTTTAGAGCTTTAGATAATGTCATGCCTACCAAAGTGGTTGAATCCCTTGGCCTTACACTGACCAAGACATTTGGTAGATGTTTTTCCATGGAAAACAAGCAAGTACCATTGCTGGGGTAAATTAAGGACACCCAATTTGCATTTGTAGCATTCCCATACAAGAGAATCAAGATGACTATCTTGGTGGCCAACGTCCTAGCATCTTATGGTATCCTTCTTGGCTAGAACTTCTATAAAGATGTTGGTGGTGAATTAAACATGGACTTGTCTGAGGCAAGATTCCCAGTCAAAGGCATCGTAAAAAGATTGCTTCTTGAAAAGGAAACAAAATATGTGGTCACCCAATCATCAGCACCTGAAGCTCAAATTTTGTTTGAATATTTAGGCATGGGTAACTACTTTCTATCCACTGAAGAAGTTCATGAAATGCCTGTTGAAGCTCTCAAAGGTGACAAACTGAAAGTTAGTTCAGTTAGAACTATGGAATAATCTCCACCTCCAAATGAGGAAGAATCTAAAGGAAAATCAGTGTCTAATGAGGTATGGATCCTTGAATTCGATGGCAAATGTTCCTCTACTAGTTCAAGAGCTGGGGTTGTGTTGATATCTTTGTAAGGAGATATTTTTCCTTCATCCTACAAGTTGCAATTCAGCAACATTAATAACACAGTTGAGTATGAATCCCTATTGATTATATTAAAGGCTACTCATGACAAAGGTATCAATCTTCTTCATGTTAAAGGAGATGTTGAACTGATGGTTTGTCAGGTAATAAACTTGTATCAGACCAAAAATGAGAGATTGTGCCATTACTGCAATCTAGTTTGGGACCAAATTGAAAACTTTGATGCTTCAGCATCTTGCAGTCCCCAAGGAATTTAATGATATAGCTGATGCTTTGGTTGTCTTGGGCACTCTTCTGGTTCCCCACTTAGACATCAAAGGAGACAAGTACACTATTGAACTAGTCTCTCAAACAAGTGTACCTAATAATGCTAGTCATTGGTCAGTGTTTAACAATGATAACTAAATCATTGCTTTCCTAGAGAAAAGGACAATTTTGAATGGTTGCATTTTGAAGGCAGTGAACCTCTAGAGCCTGAACTGACCCCTAAATCAAGTTCAAGCATGGATGGAGATTTCATGCAAATTAAAGGGAATAATATTCTCAAAGGCTTGGTCTCCCTTGAGAAACTATTTAATAAGCATGATAGATTCATCAAACAACAACAAACAGAGGCAAGCTCCTCTCAGGGGTTTGATCAAGTAAATTTGGGTACCAAGGAAGATCCCAAGATGGTGAACATTGGGAAGTGTTTCACTCCTGAGGAAAGATTCAAGTTTAATTATCTACTTAGATAGTACATGGACATTTTAGCATACTCCTATGATGACCTAAAGTCACTTAGGCCTGATAAAATTTGACATGACATCCCTCTGAAAGCTAACTCAGTGCCTTACAAGAAAAAACCCAAGAAGTACAATCCAAAGATGTCAGGTACTATTATGTCTAAGATACAAAAGATGTTAAATGCTAGGATCATTTTCCCAATCCATCATTCCACATGGATTACAAACATATTGCTTGTGAGGAAGAAGAATGGTAAAATTCACCTTTGTGTGGATTTTAGGAATTTTAATCAATCATCTTTAAAGGATAACTATCCTTTGCCAATCATGGATCAAGTGCTTCAGATAGTGACTGGTTCAGATATGTTATCAATGCTAGACAGTTTTTCAAGATACAATTAGGTTGAAGTTGGTGAAGCAGACCAACATAAAACTACATTCACCACACCTTGGGGCACCTTCACCTATAAGAGAATGCCTTTTGGCTTGATAAACACTAGTGCCACCTTTTAGAGAGCAAAGGACCTCGCTTTCAAGGATGAGATGGGCAAGTTCATTATAGTTTTAGATTAATGGTAAAAATAGGTTTTGAAGGGGCCCCGAAACCCTATACATCGAGAGATAAACCTTAAGCATAACAAGAATACAAAAAAGCCTGAAACCTATGAAAGCAAGACCAAAAAACCAATAAACTAAAAAAAATAGACAAGAGCTAGACAAATAATTAATATTGTTTTTTACAAGATCGAAGTTTCATATCTAGAGGGGGGACCAAAGGCTTAGACTTATTCCTCTTAACTGCAGTCCAACCATCCTCTACCTTAGTTGCCTCAATAACCTAGTCCTCAGAAGGCCATGATCCATGAAGTCTAGGGGGCGTCGAAGCCTCAGCAAAATCCTTATGAGAACTAGCCAACTTTTGGCATCTAGGAGAATCCTTCAAAATAGGTGGAGGAACCACCACCTCCTCAGTAATCGGTTCAGAGAGATCACATTGTCCAATCTCTGCAGTACCTTTAATAGGGTTAGTCTCCAGCGGATTCTCCTGATCCATCGATTCAAACTGGGTACTCTTTTCATTCTCATCATCATCCTCTAAATCAGTTGAATCTCCCTCGAGTTGTTTAGAAAAATAGTGTTCATGATCAGCTTCAGACCACCAAGAAGGTGAACTTCTAGATTTCAATTTCCCTGCAGTACACCGGGCTGCAATGTGCCCTATCTGTGACACTTTCTGCATCGAAAAGGTAAACCTTCAAAATCTAGCATTTGCATCCAAGAACCCCTAGGGGAGTCCAGACAGATCGCCTTAGGAGGGCCCTTAGAAACATCCACCTCAACCATAAGGCGAGCACAGGTCGAGTAGTAAAACCTCTTAATTTCATCATCCTCAAATAAAAACTCCCCTATAGCATTTCCAATGGTTTTAAACACCGATTCATGCCATAGATGTATTGGTAGATTAGGGAGCCGAACCCAGACAGGGATCTTATTGAAGGTTTTCATGAGAGGATTAAAATCCATATGCCACCATTTGGCCATAAGAGGGTATTTACCCTGCAATACAAGATTACTGTTGGATAGAATGGTCTTCCTATCCTTAGATTTTTGGAATAAAGCTACAAAAAAACCTTTAACACATGGGTATATTTCAACATTTCCATCAATCAGTGGCATCCAAATATTAGAGATCCAGCCATGTAGATCTACAAGAGATGGCCAGTAGCCATGAAATCGACAAATAGCCCCATACTTTGAAAAATATTCTACCCGATTAAAGATTGCTTCAATTGTATCAGGATCTAGATTAACCCTGACAGGATTTAAAGCACTTACAGGTGCAACGCACGATCTCCCAGCAGAAGCTTGATATTTCACTCCATGTATTTCAGCTTCATAGGCAACCACATCCGCATAAGTTCTTCCCTTTGACCCAAGGACAGAACCAAAAATAGGGGATCCTTTTACTATATTTGTAATTGGAATAGAGCCCCTTTCCAAAGAAGAGTGGGCGATCAGGATTCTTTCCCCATTCCCAAGTGGATTCCCTTTCATTGCAAAGACCTCAGCCACGTCCGCCACCGAATCAATGGCTACCTAGTTCAAGTTTTGAGGTTGTGCTTGTGCATGCGCACACTCGGCATTCAAAATCTTAGGATTCAAATTCTCCATCACGCTCATATTAGGATTCTCATACTTAGCCATCGCACAAGTTCATTATAGTTTATCTTGATGACTTGACTATTTTCTCTAAGCATCACCCATATCATGTGCACCACTTACAAGTGCTAGAACGCTGCCATTAGAATGGCATTTCGTTGGACCCCAAGAAGTCAATTTTTGGAGTAATAGAGGGAAAACTTCTCAAACACATTATGTCTAAAGGAGGCATAAAAATTGACCCAAAAAGAGTCAAGTCTATCCAATAGCTTAACTTGCCTACAAGTAAGACTGTTGTTCACTCTTTCTTTGGAAAGGTGAATTTTTTACGAAGGTTCATCCCTGAGTTTGCTGAAAAGACTAGACATATTGTAAACATGATGAAGGGAAAGTCCACCTTCAGTTGGACTAATGAAGGCAAGTTAGCATTTAAAGATATCAAGATTGTCATTGCTCACGCCCCAATTCTGGTTTGTCCAGACTATAACAAAGAGTTCACCATGTACATTTATGCTTCAGAACACATGCTTTTAGTGATTCTAGTTTAACAGAATAAAGAAGGTATGGAGTCCCCCATTTCCTTCATGAGCTATCCTCTCAAATATCATGAGCTGAAGTACTTGAATATGGAAAATCATGCTTATGTAGTGGTGAAGGTGGTAAAGCATTTTTGCTTCTACATCTTGAATTCACATACTACTACCTTGGTTCCTGACACAACAGTCAAATCCATACTAACTCAGCAAGAGTTTGGGATGAAAAGAGGCAATTGGGTTGCAAAGATTCAAGAGTTTGATTTGCTCATCAAACCAACAAAGCTAGTTTGGGGAAAAGGCTTATGCCAATTAATTGTTGACAACAAGCCAGAAGGAATAGAGCATCAAAAATCAGAAGAGGTAAAAGTGCCAACAGTCCTTTTTATCTCTACCACTGATGAGTGGTATTCAAGTATTGCTCATTTCCTTACTTATGGTGAATGTCCTACTCACCTATCTTATAAAGAGAGAAGGACTATCAAGTTAAAAGTGGCGCATTTTGTCCTTTGGGACAATGGCCTATATAAGAGGGGCCTTGATGGAGTGTTCCTTCACTACGTGGACAAGGAGTAACAAAGCTAACTTTTGAGATCCTTTCACAATCGAGCGTGTGGAGGAGATTTTTTTACTCCTGTGACTGCCCATAAGATCCTTCAAGCCAGATATTATTGGCCTACTCTTTTTCAAGATGCGTACAAGTGGGTAAGGAAATGTGAACTATGCCAGCAGTTTGTTGGAAGACCCAAGTTAGTTGCCCTGCCTCTCAAGCAAATAGTCATAGAAGAACCATTTCAGCAATGGGGCCTCAATTTTATTGGTGCTATAAACCCATCTTCAAGAGCTGGACATGATTATGTCCTCATAGCCATAGACTACTTCACCAAGTGGGTGGAAGCAATTCCAACCAAGCATGCTACTTCAGAAGTAGTATGCAATTTCTTGAAAGAGAACATCATTTCTAGGTTTGGGGTCCCAACTAAGATTGTCACTGACAATGTAGCTTGTTTCACTTCCCAGGAGATCACTCAATCCTATTTCTACTATGGAATTACACTCTCCCACTCATCTAATTACTTTCCACAAGGGAATGGATAAGTTGAATCAAGTAATAAAAACCTGGTGACTATCATCAAGAAGCTGGTTGATGACAACCAAAGAACATGGCACAAAGCATTGATTGATGCTTTGTGGACTGATAGAATTACACCCAAAAGGGCAACTAGTATGTCTCCTTTCCAACTTCTTTATGGTATCAATGCTGAGATACAAATCACCTTGGAATTGCCAGCATTAAAATTGGTTAAGGCAATTGAAGATCAAATGTATCAAAGTGCCCTTGATAAGAGAATTATGTGCCTGACTGAGCTAGAAGAGCAGAGAACTATAGTGGCAGACCGAATCATAGTCCATCAAAGCCTGGTGAAGAAACTCTTTGACCAAAAAGCAAAGAGCTGAGATTTCCAGGTTGGAGATCAAGTCCTGCTATGGGACAAGAGAAGAGAACCAAAGGGAATGAATGGAAAATTTGATTCCCTATGGAGAGGCCCTTTTACTATCCATGACCTCAAAGGTGAAAACAACTTCCTATTGAAATATCAAGATGACATACCCTTTTCTCTGCCTCACAATGGGTAGCATCTGAAGCACTTCAACTCTTGAAGTATTAGATGAAATTGTCTATACATATGTATATTTGTAGTCTTTCCTACTTTGTGCTATTTGTTTTCATGTTTTTGTCACCTTTCTTTCTGGGTAGCATGACTCCATATCCCAACGGCACACTTCAAGGCACTGGAGATTCTAATTCCTACTCCCCTTAGTTGTTCCAAGTTCTCATCTGAAGGAAGTTCCCCAATAGGAGCCAGCAGCTATTGTCCCCCAAAAAAATGTCACTCTTTTTGGGACAATGTATGAGCCATTTTGGTCTTACAAGACCAAATTTGCATTTTCCATTTTCAAAATTTCTTCTAAGCTTTCAAGTTCCTCACTTTTCAAGATTTTCTAGAAATCTACAAACTCAACATGCTTGAAATTAGCAGGTTCAACTGCTTCAATGGCTTCTTCATACGAGTTCAATCAAAAGGGGTGAGTTCCCAACACTTGGGCATTGTCAAGATTGGTTCAACGCCTTGGTTCAACCAAAAAGGGGCTCATCAGCAAGCTTCTAAGCAAAGATTGAAATATTGAACCTTGAATTTTTTTGGTTTAATGGGTTCAAGTTTTGACATCATTGATAGGGTTAAAATAGTTAAGCACTTCAGCCAGATTGAACCATTTAGTGACATCAGCAGGACACTCAACCACTTTGGTAAGTGCATCGGCTTTCCAAAAGACTAAGCTTTAAGGAAAGAATGAACCATTGAACCAAAGTTGGTTCAATCGGTCAGTTCAATCAAAATGGTTCAAAGGAGCACCCTAAAAAGAATGAGTCAAGTGGAAGCTGCCACATGTCATTTATCAAGCCCCATTGCACTTTATTTCTAATTGCAACAGAAGATGCCACCTATCCCTACCAAAGCTTGTCGGAAGCCTCCAAGTGTCTCCATCTGAAGCTTCAAAGTTTCAATAGTTTCAAAGTTTAACACGTAGGTATTTCTTTTTTATGTAGGTTTTTGTCTAAGTCTTGATAAGCTATGGAACGTGCCATGTGTCTCTTATAGAAATTTGGCAGAAGTTGACAAGTGTCAATCTCTACAATTTCTCCCTCCTGATTCTTGTTTTCATAAAGACTATGGTGGAGCCCCAGTGAGGTACCGTAGAAAAGCAAAATGTACCATGTGTCATCATCTGCCTGACTCTCCAAAGATAAGTGGAAGCCACCACCTATTCATTTATAACTCCATGGAGAGTGACACGTGTCTACATCTGAGTTTTGAACAAGTTTATAAGCTTCTCCTAAGCATTTTTCCAAAGATAAGTGGAGACCACCACGTGTTATCATCTACATGAATCTAAAATAAGTCTCGAGTGTTTTCAAAGGCTGCTAAAGTGTAGTGGAGACTGCCACATGTCATTTTCCATCAGACTCATAAAAAATGTTTCTAAAGCCTCTAATAGCAACATAAGTTACCACATGTCCTTGCTTATTTCTAAGCAGAAGCTACCACATGTCCTCACCTGTTTCTAAGCGGATGCTACCACATGTCAATCTTTTAGTGAAAAGTGACCAAAGAATAGAGAGGTAATTTAAGGACCTGATTCAACAGCCAGAAAAAGAGGAACAATGAAGAAAAGAACTAGAAATATCCATGCATGAGATATGTTTCAAATGATAGTAGACCTGAAGACACCAAATTGGTGGCAATGAAGTGTCTATTGATTTTTGTAGACTTAAGTGCAAGAGCCCTAATCGTTGTGAAGTGAAGGAAATAATATGAAAGATCTGGAGTGTCAACACAGTGTTTAGATCCGATAGACCTTTTGAACCTAGAAACGTGGATGTGGATTTCTCAAGCCTTTAAAAGACATGGCTTGTTCAAGAATAAAGGCAAAGTGAACAACAGTGCAATCAAGAGAGGAAACTAAGAGGATCATCCAGCTCCAGGGGATGACAGTCAAGTTAAAATATAGAACTGAAAGTGCATTCAAAGCATGACATGCATAACATGAGCTATTCCATGGAATAAACATGCCAAACCTCTCTCAACCTCTATATATTTTAATCTCTCTAATTGTTATAAGGGATCTTTCCTACCATAGAAGCAAAAATTATGCCCAAATTGAAAGGCATTTATTGAGACTTTGAGCTCAGATTGTTAATCATTTTTCTTCATTTGAATAAGAAAGCAAGTGACCTTTTTAGACTTTGTGCTAGAAATAGCCTGTTTTATTTAGGGAATTATTTGTATGTCTATTTCCTAAAAGTGTTCTTGTTTATTTGATCTAACAAGTAGAACTAGTATAAGTGGTTAGGAAGGTGTCCTGAAGACCAATTGTGGGATGACTTTGTGCCCCCACAAGTATCGTCAGTGTGTTTGTATTTTATTTTTCCTATGTAAAGGACCTTGGGATGACTTTGTGCCCCCATTGTTCTTCATATCTCTCTCTCGAGCAGTTAAGGTGGAGAATTTGTGCTGCATCTTATATTGTTGGTTACTTTTTACTTTGGTTACCAGTTACTTGTTCCTTGAAATGACTCTTATTGTTTCCTGAAAGAATACTTTTGAAATAATAGAAGTGCCTTTAGTGTTTCCCAAGATTTCTCCTCTATTTGTTAGCATCATCTCTAAAAAAAGAGAGATGGATGGTTTTTCCTACCCTTGTTTCTTATTTTCTGATTATATATATATATTATATAGCTCCGTATACTTGATAGGGAACCTCCCCTTGATGAGAGGAAAGATTTATCCCCTTTTGATGTAGTAAACCTGCACATCTAGCTGATCAATCTACTTATTATTGTGGTGATAGGACCTATTTTGCTCACCAGTTAGCTGGTCAACAAAATATTCACCCAATAGTCTTCACAATGGCAAGAAAAGTGTGATAATGGCTCTAGGATAGGTCTAGGGCTAAGCTAGGAATAAGTTATCTCAAGAAACACTCTTAGCATCCAAATACCACATTTAGGTGATTAAAGAGACCTAAAAAGTAGTTTTCAAGATATGAGACTTATAAAGTAAGTGTTTGGATCTAATACCTATAAATAAATTGTCAATATTTGAGACCTAATAATTTATTAGGATCTAAGACTACAAACCAATTATCAAGATCTGCTACCTATAAAGAAGTGTCTAGATCTGAGACCTATAAATTGGTTGTCATGATTTGAGACATACAAATCAATTATCTAGATCTAAGATTTATAAATAATTATTAGGATTTAAGACCTTTAGAATAATTCATGGATTCTAATAGCTATAAAATAGTACAAGGAGTCCCATGGATGCAAAGCAAGGTCAAATTTCCCTTTGCCAATACTTTTCACATCTAAAATTTATTTTGGATCTCATTTAATGCATTAAGAATATATTATGATGAGGAATGATTTATCTTAGGAATAATGATGTAAAACCTAATATATTTTCTTTGGAAAATTTAAAGTCTAAAAATAATGGAAAAAGAGGTGGCTACAAAATTAATTTTTAAATTTATGTTTTGATAAGGTCACTTTTACAACTTTTAAGTTGTATCTTTTTTCTCATTGTAAAAGTAATATTTAACACTTTACTAATTTTATAATTTTCTAAAAAGTGTTTTTTTAATGCTTTAATAATTTAAAAGGTAGTGTCATACTTTATAACTACCACCTTCTAGGGTATAAATAGAAGGGTGAATTCTTTTTTTCTCTCAGTGCTTAGGAGAAAACATGCCACAACTTTGTGTGTACATAGACTTTTCTAAATTTATGATAATGAGAATACAAACAAGTGTGATATATGTTTATTTTAATAGGTTTTAATTCTCTTTGGTTATGGAATGTACTTTGATATTCATAGTTTTAGGGATTCATTAATGTTTCAATGCTTACTGGTTGCATATAAATCTTTGATGATGAAAATTATGGTGTTGCAAATCTTTTTTGATGGATTTGTGCCATATGCATGCAATGTGAATGTGAGAATATTTTTTTTTCTTGAAGGTAACCTTCATTCTCCATGCATTTATTTTTCATTTTCTTGTTTTCAATTGAGAGAAAGGGTTCCTCTCCATTTTATATTCCTTTTTCTGGGTTACTCAAGTAATGCTCTATGTTACTCCATTGTGGCTTTTACCTCTTTTCCCTTCTCCTTCCATCTTCATATATTTACTTTCATTATTTTCCACTTTTGTTTAATTTTCATGATTTTTGGTAAAGATACATAAAAACCATAAAAATACTCATATCTGATGAGGGAACTACCCCTCCCAAACATATAGGAAAATCACCCATTTCTATCGGGATTTTTCCAATGTTACAAGTTTATGATGGTTTCCATTGGGTGAGTCACTAAAACAAATGAATATAGTGCAGTGACATAAAATCTTGAAAATAAGTCTTAAAAAAATTATAGGTGGTGTAAATGTTGAGAAAATAGACCAGGATAAGCTCAAATTAGGAACTATGTTTCTAGATCTGCTTGGATAAATTCTTCATATTTTTAATAGTAACGATTCACATTAGTGTCTAAAATGTGATGAATTAATTTGATTATATTTTTACTCTTTATTTTAATATACATTTTTGCACCTAATTTTAAAAACTCTCTATGTGTAATATCAAGGGCCAACTATGTATGTAATTACATAAACATGTATCCTTCTCTTTGAAACCCTAGGTCCATTTTTAGCACTAGGTTTAGGCTTATGAAATGGGGAAAATTTGGGTTGATATGACCTCAAATGACTCCTCAATCAATTGTTGAGCATTGCCTACATATACAATACTATAAAGAGGGAAGTCAAACCACATTAATTTCTCATTGTTATGTGTATTTGTGAAATAGTGATCCTTCAATTAATTCAACTTGTGATCTAGATTTTAATATTTGAAAAATGGCATTTTGGATTAGATTTGAGGTACTTTTGACTTGACTAGGATCTTCTCCTTGTGACTGTTGGATAAAATGAAAATAATATTTTATTATATTTGAATGTGTATGTGTATAGTATGATTCCTTGAGAAATTATAGATAGGAATATACTTAGCCCTAATTTGTGTTTTTTAAGATACAGGTAAAAGTGTGGGTTTTAAAGGATTCTAGAACCTAATACAAAAGATAAAGATGAAACATAAAATATCCAACCATAATAAATATAACAAGTGACTATAACCTATAGGTGATTAAAAATCCTACAAACATCATCAATAGTTAAACTACATATCACCCCAAATTTAACACAACTATAAAACTAAGTACAAAAAATAACAAAATATATGAAATACCTCCTAAAACTAGTCTTAGTTCTTGGAGCCTTATATATAGTCTTTTTTTCTCTTTTTTAATAGATTCTAACTTTATATTAATGCCTCATTTTCATTTTCTTAGTTCATAATTATTTTCCTCCCATGCACATTTCTTATTATTATCCTACAGTTTATTGGTGCTCTTTACTTTGACATTCATTTTTGCCCATCCTTTTTATCATTCCCTTGAGTCACCTAAAAATTATTGGATTCATCTTCATCTTTCTTAATAATATATTCTAGGAAGGGGTTCAAAAACTTAGTGGGATTCTTATTTATTTTGAAACTTTTATCCTTACCCTTATTCTAAATAATTATCAATTCAATTTTAACCTTCTCAACTTTAGACACAAGGTATTTTAAAAGGTTACTATGAATGATAATGCTATCCTCTAACTTATCCAGTTTGACCTTAAATTTATCAATGTTTCTATCAATTCCTTATTGGTAGTGGTATTCATCTATCAGGGCTACAATTCTCATGGGGTTGAGTAACTCATCCATTTTATTTATATAATTACATAATTCCTTATCCCCATCAACCAAGGACTTACCAACATCCTCTTGAGTTTGTTTCTTCCTCTCCACAACTTCCTTACCCTTACCCCTTTTATTTTTAAGTTTTTTGGTATATTGTGCCAAATTTTCCTTTATCTCACTCTCATCATCCCTCTATATTTTTAAATTATCCCCTAGTGTTCCAAATCCATTCTCAACCCTTCCTAGTTTGTACCCAATCTGATCCTTAGGTCAATAGTGAGTTGAATTTCTTGGATAATTATGTAAATAATGAATCATCCTAAACTTCCACATTGCTTCCATAGTCAATGATCCACTTAATGCCTTTGCACAACAAATATATGTTTTTGGCCTTGGATTTCCAAAAGGAAGAGCCCTACATTAGAACATTTTCCATCAGTAAAATATCCTCAATTATCCCCACTACATACTTAACTTTGACATTATTGGTCCATAGATTATATTCCTTCATTAATTTCTAACCCATATTTTCAACCATAATATAATCCATACTCTTAATCCTTCTAAGACTAAGTCCTCTTAGTCTTTGGGAAGGTACACCCTTTCCTAGACTATTAAGGGGAACCTATCACTTTCCTCACAACATGACCAATGAACTAATGTGTATTTATATGGAAAACTTTTGGTACTTTCTCATGCCATCAACATTGAAAAATAAGGGATAACCCACATGAATGATTTTCATTTTAAAAGTAATCATTGTTTGACATGTGATGAGTGTGATAGGTTTGAAAGAATTCAAAATTTTAGAACAATCTGAGTCTAATGGATTTTTACATATGGAAATAATACTAATATAATTATTTAAAGATAGTCTAAATATGATTTTAGATAGGGTAGATATCAACTAGCCAAGTCTTATACATAACTGATTGAAAATTAGGAAGGTTGAACCCATGGAAAACATGTGGAAGTGAGATAAGGGATAATAATAATTATATATGGATGTATAAATCATGTAAGGTAAAAGTAGGTTAAAATTGACATTTCCATGTATCTAATACTATATTTTAGTATCTACAATTTATGTTTTAAACAATATAGTATCATCACAAAGAAAGATCAAAAGTCATGAAAACCAAGGAATGCTTGGACAATATGTCTAAGTAATTAGATATAGATCAAATCATAAAATTTTATCAACTTATTTAGTAATTAAAGACTTCATAGAAAAATTATTCTACCTTTCACACTTGATCTATTAATCAGTAGTTGCTCATTGTAGATCATGATTTGGGTCCATGAAGCTTTATCTTGAAAATGGGCATGCAAAAATTTGATGGAAATTACATCCATCACATGGATCTACCAAATAGATACATTTTTTTAGTTGTACCAAGTTATAGTCCAATAGAATGTTGAAATAACATCTCTATGTTTGGAACCTTATCAATTAATTTACTATTTTTGGATTTGTGAGGGAAAAAATTATCATCACATGGTCGATTTTAATATAAGAACTATCAATATATTATAGTACAAAGCTTATGGATAAATACTTGAAATAATTGAATAATCTTAGACAAATAGGTATGAAAAAATATTATATTTTGAAATTTTAAACCCTTAGTTTGAGAGAGCATGATATTATAGAGGGAAACATGTTGGACTTATTTCTTAGAGGATCAAAGTAAAACATTTAACATGAGGTAAGACTATTTGATCCATAAACCTTTTTTTAATGATTTTAAATTTTAAATAAGATTGGAGGAAAATTTCTTGGTTAATAGGAAAATATCATTCACTAACATCAAATATTGAAGCACCTCAACACATTCCTTCCCAAAAACACATTATAAAATAGAAGAAAAAATGGAAAATGATAGTTCTTGAATTCTGATATAAAATATAATAGAGTATTTAAATGGAAAAATATAAATTTCCCATCAAATGCGAATGTTTCTCAAAAATATTCTTTTGTATTTATGGCACATTATTTTCACTAGAGGCTCAAACATGATAGGCATCAACACCACTAGATCTTATGATTATTATTGAGAAATACTTAGTTGTGTTCAGTGTTAATCTAAAGGGGTTTTTACCCAAAATATATCATGATAACACTATTCATCTTTCACTAGGTAGCCTCACACCCAACAACAGGCCTTATATGTAGTTGTATTTATAAAAGAGTGAGATTGGGAACATTATCTAGGTGATTCTAAAAACATGTATTATATCATAGTAAAAATGCATGTGTTTATCTACTAGTGATAAATATTAATAAGGATTATAATTGGTGCATGTGCCTAAACTATTAAAACATAAATACACTCACCATCAAAGATAAGTTTTCTATTATTGTAATTGATGACTTTCTAGATGATTCAAATGGAGTTTGTTTCTTTACTAAATTATATATTAGGTCAATTTATCATCAAATTAGAGTCAAATAACATAATATTATATAAATTTAATTCTAAAAACATGAATACCATCACAAGTTTCTTATTATTCCTTAGAATCTCAAAAATTCTCCTTCTACATATCAAGTTTTGAAGAATTACATATTTAGAGATTTTCTTGAGAAATTTTATTTTGGTGCTATTTTATGATATGTGCATATAAAAATAAATATGTGAATACCACATGTACCAATTTGATTACATCCTACATAATCTCAAATAACATCTTAATACACATTATTTTTGGTTAGTGAAACTATTCTATTATATGGCTTGTTAGATTAATAATCTTCCCAAGTATATGTTCACACAGACACTAAGTTTGGGTTGGGCCAACTTGTAACCTTTTGTGAGAGATTTATTAATGTGCTATATGTCATAATACCACCTTAATATCATCATGCCATGAAATTATTTTTCATCATAGTTTCTCATTCCCCTTTTTGACCCTCTTATTTTGACATCATCAGTTGGGCTGATGATGTACTATTTTTGGTATAATTATTCATACACCATCAATTAGGCCAATGATATCAAATATAACTGAGTTTTTAATTTTAGGTTTTAAATCCATATTTATGGTGTTCCTATTTTTCATTTATCTAAGATAAACAAATAAAATTTTGTATTTGTACTTTAAGATTCACCATAAGAGGAAGAGGAGCAATTAAGGATAAAAATAACTTACACCAAGGAAGAAAAGTAAAGACAAGGTATTTGAAGATATAAAAATAGGAGGTGTGCCTATTATCATCAAACTTTGCACCCTTGAGGAGTTTTTTCAATCCTCCTCACTTAATTAATAGCATAGAGGCACATCTAGGCTATAAGTGGCCTAATCAATAAGGTGAATCTATAGTTAGGGATATATACCTTGATGCTATCACCCTTAAAAATACTACTAAACCTACTACTTGTAAAGGAAAAGGGTAAGGTAACTGAAATTAAACTCAACTAGGGAGGTGATGCACAAAATCAACACCTTCCAATTTACCATACTGCACTAAGAACATGAAAGAGGCATGAATATAACCACACTACTCAATAAGGACCTTTAAGAATGATTATTTCAACATGGAGGTCATAGACAATGTGTTGAAAAAAAGGGCTAATCAAGAGGTCTAACTAAGACACTAATGACTAAAATCCACTTATAAACTATGAAAAGTTATTCAAGCTCACCATGTGAGTTGAAAGAATACAATCCATTTGAAAATATCTAAGAGAACATAAATGAGAGAGAATGAGAGCACTACTAATAGAATTCATCAACAATCATACAAGTACACTAATTGTAAACATTTGAGAAGGTAATAATTAAACTTTATTTAACATTCAAAGTCATGGTAGAAGTGTTTAGTTGACATGGTATTCACCATACTCAACCAAATGATCCATCACAAGCTATTAAAGGTTATATATATAGGATAAAGTGATAAGGAGAGAGAGAGAGAGAGAGAGAGAGAGAGAGAGAGAGAGAGAGAGAGAGAGAGAGAGAGAGAGAGAGAGAGAGAGAGAGAGAGTCATAAACTTTGTTTGAAACTGTCTATTCTTGGTCAAGGAGGAGTTACAAGCTATGTTTTTCTATGTGTCAATCTTGATCATGCTTCCTTGAGCTCTCTAATTCTATCCTAGGCTAATTTCATGTCTATTTCATCTTGATGGAGTTTAGGATTAATTTTAAAGTGTATTCAAGATGGTAAAATATAAAATATGATTATGAGACTCAATTGGTGAGAGAGAGAGAGAGAGAGAGAGAGAGAGAGAGAGAGAGAGAGAGAGAGAGAGAGAGAGAGAGAGAGAGAGAGAGAGAGAGAGAGTCATCAACTTTGTTTGAAACTGTCTATTCTTGGTCAAGGAGGAGTTACAAGCTGTGTTTTTCTATGTGTCAATCTTGATCATGCTTCCTTGAGCTCTCTAATTCTATCCTAGGCTAATTTAATGTCTATTTCATCTTTATGGAGTTTAGGATTAATTTTAAAGTGTATTCAAGATGGTAAAATATAAAATATGATTATGAGACTCAATTGGTTCAAGTGCGAACCACCATGTTGAGTCCATTTCTTCAATTATAGGCCTAGTTATTACTTGAGGGTTATTACCATAGCTTGAATACCTCTCAAGTACCCTGTATGAGTCTTTATACCTATATCCCTACTCAAAATAATCTCCATTATTGAGTTATATGTGCATTAGGGTTTGGTCTCTTAGAACTCTTGATGACATATGGATCTATCAATATGTCTCTTAAGTTATTCAAATAAAAACTAGGTCATAAGGGCATTTAGGTGTATTGAAACCTCTTCATGAGGAATTATTATCATCCTCAATTTAATTATCTAGATTATATATGGTTCTAAGGTATTATACTAGGTCTCCCTTAGTCAAATCTCATGAGAAACCCTCAAAAACTACATTTTTAGGCTTGTAATTATCATTCCTAAGCCAAATTCCATACCATTTAACCTCACACGTGCCTAAATAATGACTCATTTATGAACTCTTATGTGAAAAATGTTCACTAAAATAATTTATAGACCATTTAAATTAATTTATATCACTTAGGAAGCCAAAATCCTCCCTTGGGTCCTTTATAGGGTTTAATCAGGGTTTAGGAGTGTGAAACCTTCTTAACAATGGTTCATAGTCCTATAGGCCTTAACCTAAGAAAAAAATAGGAATTTAAATTATAAAAACTCATTCACCTTCCATAATGAGTTCATATTCCCATGCATCTTCTCCTTGTAATTCACACATGATCAAGGTTGAGTTTCCTAGCTATTTAGGCCTATTGAGAAGGTTAAGAAGGGTAATTTAGATCAATAAAGCATAAATTTTCTTGATTATGACCTCAAAAACCTCCTTGAGTTCTATGTAAAATAATATTAGGTATTCTAATTGTTATTTTCACCATTCCATCACTCAACCCTATTCCACCCTCACAAGCTCATAAGCAGGGTTTCAGGGCAGTATAGTGTTGATGGTCCTAACATTCTTGTTTCTTGAATTTTTATTCACTCCAATGGGTTTTGCCTTCACGTGATTGTTATACCAAGGTCTTAATAACCTTATTAAATTCTCCACTCTTCAATTTCATATTCTCCAAGAAAATTTCTTCACTATTTTCAATGCAAGCTTGTGTGTGACCGTTTAGGCTATTGACACTAGGTGAATAATGGAGGAATAATAACAAAATTATTTTAAATATCAAACTTATTTATTTTTGTACACTATGTAATCATTTAAATTTTACGATAAGATGATTTGGTTACAAAACCAACTAATAGTTAAAACAATATAAATAACCAAAAAATAAATAAAATTAAATAAAATATTAAAAACTTTGGATAAATAATCTAATAAACTCCCCCTTGATCCAAAGGGGTATATTAGAAAAATATTGGAGAAATGACTTTAAAGTCATCAAATAAACTCTGAACCAAATGCAAGTGGTCCACTATACCTCTAGCACTAACCGAAAATTGATATCACTCCATAAAAAAGCATGTCCATGTGAGTTTGGTGAAAAATGGCTGATGAATACAATCAAAGATTGCTCATCCCTAGTGATCATCATACTATAATATAGTATAAAATTATGAACCATGTCCAACTACATCAGCCCAAATAAGGTCCCACATAAGAACCCATCCAAGTGAAAAAAAATTATGTTGTATAATACATCTCCTTGATTTCTAACAAATGTTGACAACATTTGCTCAACACTAAATGTGCTAGTAACCCCTATCAAATCATACTATCATTGATGATTGATCAAATACCAAAAAATGTAATATATTCTCCCCTATCACGAGAGAGTTGAGAATCTATATAATGAGAGAAACAAAATCAAACTAACATTTCCACTCCAAGTCATGAATATCAAATATAGAAATCCAAAAATAAAACTGAAAGCAAGAACACAAGCCAAATAATGCTATTACAATAGATCCCAATCTTGAGCCTAGTAGCTCACAAAATATGGGTCAATTATTGATCAGTCAGAATAAACTGTCAGGTCCACTGGGACCACATACCTCGTCAATAGAGGATGCCTCATGATTAGAAGATGTGTCAAAATAACTAGAATAACTAGAGTAACCAAGATATCAACTGATAGAATGATCCACATAATTGGCATCAACTTTATTTTTATGTGTAGAGTGTGGTCATCAAGAAGGACATACATTTGTAATATTTCCCATACCACTACATTTGAAACATGTTGGCTCTTTCCTTTGTCGACAAGATCTAGAAGTTGAATCACTCGAAGAAATACATGACTAAGAATAATTTTTATGATGATGTTTGCATTTGGAAGACCTTGGAGAGTGTTGATGTGAATGTTATGGATACTATTAAGAGTGATGTGGAAAATGTCTCTAAGAGAGTTTTAGATAATGTTTTTGAAACTATCACTATACATGGTGATGATCTTTGTGCTATGACTTTTTATTTACATAGAGAGCTTCTTTGATAGGCATACTTTTATTATTTGTAAATCATATCTCATGCCAAGTCAACAACTCACAATTGGTGTCAAGTTTGGATCTATTAATCTTATCATTAAGTTCTAGTATTTCAAAAAAGTTTATATATGTATCACTAAGGCCATTCAATGTGATGGAAATCAACATGTCATCATCAATTTTATCCCCTATAGTAAAATACTCTTATTTTAGGGTTTTCATGTAGGAAAGCTATTTATAGATGTCTTCATTGTCTTCCAATTTATTGTTCAAAATCTGCATAAGAAGGTCAATCTTCTTGTCTTTATGTTGTTTGTCATACAAATATTTTAATGTTTTCCATGCACTAATTTTAACCACCTCAATATGAATCATACATTTTTTAGTGCAAGATGATTTAAAAAGTTCAAGTGAATGCTTATCATGTTTATGGTATTCAACCAACTTTATGGCTTCAATTGGTGTTATGGTTTCTTTCTCTATGATATCCCATAAATCATTAAATATGAGAGCATTCTCCATGTTTCTATTCTAGTCTTTGTAATTTTAGGTGATAATTTTATTTTTTTAGATACGAGATTAAAAAATTTAGCCATGATGTTAAAATAAAAATCAAGTCAAGAAAAGGGAATTCTATTGAGGTTTTTCCTTCACCTTCAAAAATACATTCCATTTATAAGGATGCAAAGATTCTTAGACATATAAAAAAAATACACCTTATATCACCATTATGATCTTTTATAAATCATTTACACCTTTACATCTCCAAGTACCAAATATTACTTTAATTAAAAAAAATTGATGAAAATAAACTATGGGTTTTGAAATTGTAACCTCCAAATTTTCAAGATACTTTCAAAATCGACCCATCCAACTCTACCTCAATCACTTTGAAAAAATAAAAATAAAATATTTTATATATTTATCTTTTGATGCAGATGTGTGATATAAATTTATATTTCACTTACAAAAAAAAATTCACTACCTTTTTACTTATATATTAAAAATATAAAAGCATTAGATTTTGTAAGGTGGAGCCCACAAACTTTACTACCCAGTTTTCTTAATTCTTCACACTTATTTTATCTTCATGCTGACTCTAGTCTGGAAAGGCTTCCACTATAAGATCTTGAAGAGCTTCATGCTGCCATAAATGCTTCACTTGTCCTTGGATCTTCACATTGTATGCTATCCTTTAGTTGTGTAAAAATAAATACCACATCTAAGTGTTTATAATTTATTTTCTCAAAATTTTATTTTTGAAATTTTCCATCATACGTGTAGAAAACCTTTGAATTTTAAGATTTTAAAAATCCATGCTTTCAACAAATCAAACCATTATTTCTCCCTTAAAATATTTGTGCCTTTATTCAAACTATATGTGCCTTTATTGAACCACAATGTATCTCTTTCAAAAATCATTGTGCAACACTCATCCACCATTCACTATTTACAAGGGGTTGTACAAAATCATGATTGTATTTTTTTAAAAAAAAAACTTAATGACTTACTACAAATTTACCATTTATAAGCTGTATGAACATGGACACACTTATATCAGCTCAAGATTATTTATGACAAGAATTATAGATTGTAGCATCTCTCTCCTTATGCATATGCATTTATGGCTTCTTCACTAAAAAAAGTGGATATGATACCTATGTTGGCCCCAGGTGAATAATGGAGGAATAATAACAAAACTATTTTTGATATCAAAATTATTTATTTTTATACACTATGTAATAATTTCAAACTTATGAGAATATTAGTTGGTTGCAAAATCAATTAATGGGTAAAACAACCTAAATAACCAACAAATAAAAGAATTAAATAAAACATAAATAACTTTGGATAAATAATCCAACATAAGCCTTCTAGGCCTAACCAAGCTTTTTGACCCTTTTCTTTCCTTCACCCATCTTGAAAACCTTATGATGACCCTTATAAAAATTTTAAATTAAGTGTATACATCATTTATACTCTCACAACTTCATAGCTTCAAAAACAATTAAATTCCTCTTCCAATTCTTTGAAGTAGGCCAATCGGTGGTGTCTTAAACCTCTTGACTATAGGTTTGGAAATGGAGACCTCTTCATATTGTTTTGGTGGTTTTGGATTGATTTTATAAGATGTATCATGATTCATTTGACCTATATTCAACCCTTACAACCTTCCATTTCACAATATACATGTGTCTTTCCTCATTTTTGTAGATACGCCTATGGTTTGCCCTTAAGGCCTAACATTCTATTGGAACCTGAGAGGACATCTTCTTGACTGTTCATCTTACTCTTTGAATATTAAAAAAGTCTTAATTATATTTACTTAAGACTCATTACACTTTATATAACCCTTCAAGACTTCTTTTTGAATACAAAACTATATATTATCCTCAAAATGTTAACATAGACCTGTAGGTCTCCACTTAGGCTTCTTGACTACAATATGAGGGTATGCCTTCTTCAAATAGTTTCTTTAGAATTTGGTAGTCAAATATATATTAGATAAAAATTTAAAATTCCTCTGTACTCCATATAAATATCCTAATACTCCATTTGACTTCACCACCATATTTTCTTAAACTCTACATTTGTCAGGCCTATAGATGATCATTAGGCTTGTAGCTTCCTTTCCTCTTATTTTTGCCTTAGGAACCAATTTGATCAATAATATCATTGTATATATTATATATTAAACCTTAAATAAATTTTCACATGGTTTTAGTCATACATTTGACTTGATCACCTACTTTATCTTTGGGCATTTTGTTTATAGTCCATTTATGAAGAGTTTGAGGAAATTACAAGTGGGCTTTCGATAAAAAAGCTCTAAAAAGATCTGAGGTTATTATATGAATTGGTTCACCAAGTGGAGGATATTATAAACCTTGTCATATCATTATAGTACCTCTTCCAACCTTGAACATTGAGGAAATATCATCTTTAGACCTATAATAATGCCCTAAGCTAAAAGGACTACCATAATGAGTTGGATTAAAAGAAAACCTTAAATGATGAATGGGGGATAGATAGGATAGTGAGAACTTAGATGTAACCATGTTATAATATCATTTAAATCCACCATTTCACTTCTTTATGACTTTATAAGGTTTGTTTTGGCCTAAAACCATGCAAAAAACCTGTGGGATACATGAACCTATCTTCTTTCTCATTGTTTTGGCCATTTTAAAGCTTGGGGGTGAATAAGTAACTTGTTAGCAGTGAGTGATTTTTATAAGTTTATTATAGGTGATATGATTGAGACTAACATTCAAACTAAGGAAAACCTATCTAGAGTTTCTTGAAACATGCTCACAACTCCCTCAAACTAGAGATTTTGCCTCATCCAGACTTACACATGATAAATAATGTTGGAGAATGGTGGTAGAGGGTAAATGGGGTCCTACATGACCTTAAAACATAATTTACATGCATTAATTAAGCTTCAAAAAATTTAAAATGAAGAAAACTGACCCTAGTGGGATTTTGAGTCACTTTTATACACCTTTAACTTCTTAATGATTGTTTATAGAGTTAATGGGATTAAAAAGATAACCAATGGAAAAAATTATAAGGAAATTAGGGTCCAATCCTATGGAAAATATCTTGGACTCCAAATCTCTCTCTCCTCCAAGCACCAAGTGAAAACCTATTGCTTATCTTGAGCTACCAAGATGATCGATGGATAAATGGAATGGTTTTTTCATTTTTGGATTTGTACCTCCACATTTTTCATGTATTTGTGTCTAATAAAATCATGGGGACCTATGGGATATTTTTTAATTTGTAAACAATCTGAAACCCTCTGTAAAAAAATACCAAAAATATGATTTTATCAAGATTATGCCTATTTTGACCTTTAAAACTGTTGGAGATGGTGAACTAGGTGACTTCTAATCTTCCCCTAACATGTACATATATGGAAGAGATTGACAAAATGAATCACACCCTTTATTATTGATCTAGGAGGATCTATGTTTTGCTCTAAAATAGAATTTGTCAAATTGTGGAATGATCATTGGCATAATGTAGAGCTTGATGAGAGCTTTTTGGTACAATTTGAATGGGTTGATTTTGAGCATGTATGTGCAAGATATCATGCATTAAAGATCAAAAAAGGCAAAAGGTGACATAGGTAATGGACAAATGGTGTAGTGACATATGGTGGCAAGTTCATGTGTTAAAAAAAATTAGTTTGGATAGAACATCCAGTTGGACATCGATAAGTGTCAAATGGAGAGTGATCTACGTGGTCAATCCTCAAGCCACCACATGGCTTGCCACCACTATAATATCCATGGTTGAATTACCTTTTGACAATATAATTATTCATTATGGGTTTGAAATTTGAAGTCCACCATATTCCCATAATTTTCATAGCCCACTGTAACATGCCACATCCACAAGCCAACCAAACAACCCACATACCAAGTTTTCCATAAAGATTCCATGCCACCACCCCATAAATTCCCATGATAATGCCAAGAAAGAATAACATGCCCAATGCCTACGTATAGGCATTATCTAACATGAACTTCATGGTATTTCAATACTAAATTTACACCCACTTTATCAATGTGGGATAAAAAGATATGCATTAGCCATGAACCAAAGGCTACGAATTCTAACCTTCCATTTTTAGGTAAAAATATAGTGATCCAACTATTTCACCCATGGGTTTAATATTTATATAAAGTTCTCAAAGTGTTATTTTAAGGCATGTTTTTCAATGTATTTTCATGGAAACAAGGCATGCATAAGGGTGTTTAGAGAATTAAAGAGACTTTTTAAGGTCTAAAGCCATATAATTTTGGTTTGAGAGTATTTGTTTGATAGAGTTGATCCTGTAAAGATAATTTGAGAGACTTATAAAGAAAATTTAAAGCTATTTTGTAATAATTTAATGGAGTGATCCTAAGTTGGAGTGGATGCAGAGATGTAGGCCATTGTGTTGAACTCTGTTATCAAATTGGTTCAGAATTTTTATCAATCTATCTCATTTATTATTATTATTATTACACTCTTTATATTTAGTATAGAATGGATATTTAAAATTAATTTTTAATTTTTTTAATCTTTTTTAAATAATTAAAATAAGGTTTCAATCTATTATAATTGTGTGTTCTGTTGTTATGACACTTGTTTGATTTTGATTACAGATCAAATTTTTTGGTATTAGAGTGGAATTTAGTATTTAACTATGTGGATTGTTAGTGTATGTTGACAAGGTAAAGATCTAGGTGGGGTCAAGGATAATTGGTCAAGTACAATCTAGAGGTTGGATCAAGACATACTATTGAAATGGGAGATGACTTTGAGTCTAAATGAGCTTTTTGACATGCCTTCTTAGAAATGAAGGATATGGTTGATGAGATTTACCATGAAAGATGAAGTAAAATAGAGTATGATGAATGTGGTAAATTTTTTTATAAACCTTCCTCCTCTTATAATGATGGTAAAGACAAAAATGCGTTGAATCTCTTCCTTCACTAAAGCTAGATATTAAGTTTAAATTTTTGATGTTTAATGGTGAGATTAATATAGAAAAGTTGGACAACCAAATAAAGCAAATTGAAGTATATTACAAGGTATAGAATATTATAGATGATGAGGCTAAAATTCACCTAGATACTCTTTGAATGGGAGGTACAACTCTCATCTAGTGGGAGAGTAAGTTGAAGGAAAATGAGCTTAACACAAGTAACTTGATTTCCACTTGGAGTGAATTTGTTGATGAACTTATAAATCAATTTTATCCTTTAGGATATCTGTAACAAGCTATGATAGATTGGAAATATTTTAGACAAACTAAAGGCCAAAGTTCTTAGGAATATACACAAGAATTTAGTAAAAAGGCTTTACTTTTGAATATTCCTCTTTATACATAATAAACACTGCTTAAGTACATAGGTGGATTGCATAGTTACTTGAAACATATGATTTGTTCTCAATCCCACTAATTTAGATGAATCATGTATTAAATCCATTCATTTAGAGGCTAGAGGAAAATAGACAAAATAATCTTTTCCTAAAAGTAAGCAATCTGATGTTAGGCATTCTAAAGGGCAAAGTTCTAGAAAGGGTAAACACAAATCCACTATTACTATTTGTAAAGAAGAGGGTAAGCCAATTTTCAATCACTACAATAAAAATCATGATGAGTCTAAATGTTTTAAATTACATCCTAAGTTAAGACCTCTTAATAGGATTTGGAAGAAGGATAAGAAAACTAATGATGTGGTTCATTATCTGGGTTCAGGCTCAGGGGATGAAATAAAGATCATAGCCATGAGTATGCAAAATTATTCTTCTCTTTATATTTCTATCACTAAGTCATATAATGTTGCTTCCTACTCAAAACATAAATTTTTTCATGATGATAAGAAAATTAATGAGCTATTCCACATTAGGGTTATTTAAAAACATACTAAGATTGACACTTTATTTGATATTGAATCACATGTAAATTTGATTTCTGAAGAGATTGTTAAAAAGTTAATAGTACAAACCAATCCCCATTTGAAACCCTATCCACTTGGTTGGGTTTGTGATGATGCAAAGATGCAAGTAATAAAAACCTAAAAATTGAAAATTTTCATCACATCCAAGTTTGTGGATGAAGTTGATCTAGATGTCATCCCTCTGGACATATGTGGGATTGTTTTAGGAATCCCTTATCTTTATGATAGAAAAGCAATCTTATATAGGGAGGAGAATAAGTACTTGCTTGTTATGGATGACTTTAAATATATAATCAAAGAACATCACATCAAGATGAGTCTTTCCTTGGTTATAGTAGGGCAAATGAAAATACTACTTAATTCAAGTAAGAATTTTTGTCTCATGTTGATTATGTCTAAGGAAAGAATATTCCTAGGCTATGGAAAATTGTGATCCTAGACATAAGAATGAATTGATTGAAATAATTTCTAGTTATGATGATGTGATTTAGGATCCAAAAAGGTTTCCCCATAAAAGTGGACTTTAACATGAAATTCAGTTGTTACAGGATTATCCTCCCCCTAACATTGGCATGTACAGGTTATTAGTGGTGGAAAATGAAGAACTTAAAAAGTAGGTAATAGAACTTTTGTAAAGTGGTGTTATTCATCCTAGTATATCTCTTATTGGTTCACCTATCATTTTGGTGCCAAAGAAAGATGGAACATGGTGAATGAGTGTTGATTTCCATGGTTTGAGAAAAATTACTATTAAAAAACATTACCCTCTTCCTCATATTGATGATTTGCTAGATCAATTAAGAAATGATATTTATTTATCTAACTTAGAATTGAAAAGTGTCTATCATTAGGTTAGAATTATTGATGGTGATATTTGAAAAACTACTTTTAAGACAAAATAGGGATTTTTAAGTGGTTTGTCATGCCTTTTGGGTTGTGCAATTCACCAGCCACATTCATGTGTTTGATGAATGATGTCTTTAGGCCATTCCTTGATGATTTTTTTATAGTCTACTTAGATGATATTTTGATCTTTAGTCAGTATTGGGAAGATCATGTGGTTCATATTAGGAAAGTCATGGATGCATTGAGAATAGAGAAACTTTATTTGAAATTATCTAAATGTGAATTTGACAAGACCTCTTTGGTTTTCTTGGGTTATATTATAGGACATGGTGAGTTAAAAATTGATCTTACAAAAGTGGAGGTTATATTTAAATGGCCTAAACCCAATAATGTAACTAAGGTTATAAGTTTTCTTGGTGTAGTACAATATTGGAGGAAATTCATTGCTAATTTTTCACTTATTGCATCACCCTTGCATTCTTTGACTAGCACTAAATAGGTCTTTCAATCGGGAGGCAAGCATCAAAATGACTTTAAAACTTTAAAGGCAAAGATCAGTATTGTTTCTATTTTGGCACTTTCTAATTTATAACAACAATTTGAGATTGAGGTAGAGAAAAGTGATTATGCTATGGGAGTTGTCTTGATGTAAGGAAAGAATCCAATATGCTATCATTATGAGACCTTCATAGGTGAGGTAAGAAACTATCCAACTTATGATAAGGAATTATATGCATTGGTTTAAAGTGTTAAAAAATGGAAACATTACTTAATGGGAAAAGAAATAGTGATAAATACAGATCATCAGCCCCTCTAGTATCTCCACTCATAGGCCAAGTTATAACAATCTAGGCATTTTCATTGGATGGGTTTCCTGCAGTAATTTCATCTTATGATCAGGTATAAAAAAGGTATTTAGAATAAAGTTACTGACATGATTTATAGACCTCTTATGGTAGTTGCATGTATTCTTTTATAGAACCATTATTTGACTCATGAAAGTTATAAATAAAAATATGTTAATGATGATGACTTTAAGGATGTGTATAAGGATTTAAAGAGTGGTAAATAGGTAGAATAATCAAACTATCATTTACATAATGAACTCTTGTATCATTTGGGTAAACTTTGCATTCTTTATAATGAAAGGGTGAACATGATTAGGGAAGCACATACTTCTCTTATTTTTGGTCATTTTGGAGTTGGTAAAATGGTTGTACATTTGAGAATGTATTGTTACTAGCCCTATATGAAAGAAAATGTTGCCAAATATATCAAGGGGTGTGTTCTTTGTGCCACAAGCAAACCTAGTAATAGGAAACTGGGACTTTACACTCCCTTACCTATTCCTACCTATCCTTGGAAAAGTATTTTCATGGACTTTGTATGGTGTTTACCTATGCCATGAAGGAAAAATGATTACTTATATGTGGTAGTGGATAGATTTAGCAAGATGTGTGTTTTGATCCTTTGCATTAAGCAGATTACAAGAGAAGGTATGACATACTTGTTCTTTTAGCATGTATGGGTTCATTTTGGTTTACCCACTTCTATTGTTTCTAATAAAGATTCTCAATTTCTTTGGGAATTTTGGTCAAAACTATGGGAATTAATGGATACTAAGTTAAATAAGATCAATGCATTTCATCCATAGACTGATGGTCAGATAGAGGTTATGAACTACATAGTGGTACATTTGCTTAGGGGTTATTGTAGTAATCATCCAAAGTTATGGGATGAACATTTATTATATATTCAACATGCTTACAATTGTGCACTTCATTCTTCTACTATGAAATCTCCATTTTAAGTTTGTTATGGATATTTTCCTAAATCTCCTCTAGATGTTTGTTATGGATAGGATTTAGATGCTGATGAACGTAATGATGTTAAAGCTAATAAGTTCATTGAAAAGATACAATAGGTACACAAGATTGTTTGAGATTAGTTGGAAAAAAGTTAGGAAAAGTACAAAGCAAGACATGACAAACATCATGTTGATCATCAATTTGTTATAGGTGATTTGGTATGGCTTCACATCAATAAGGAAAGGCTAGCAAGTGAAGGTAAAAAGTTGAAACCAATCTAGTATGCTCCTTTCTAGATTATGGAAAAGATTGGTAAAAATGCTTTTCGATTAGATTTTCCATCTTATATGCAGATTTATTTAGTTGTGAATGTGGAAAATCTAAAATTTTATGAGCCTCTAATGATTTTAGATCATGATAAGAGTGTATCCATTCCTTATGTTGATGATTTTGCTCTTGAGTATCTAATAGAATTATAGGATGATATAATTCTTGATAAGAAGGTTCAGACTTCATAAAGGGGAGATGTTGAGTATCTTCATGTTGGTCTCAAAGGGATGCACCTAAACAAGGCCAAATTGGATGGAAGGCAAAAAAGTTAGGGATAAATACCCTCACCTCTTTATCAATTAATCAATTTTTAGAGGTCTAAAATCTCCTAGTGGGGAGGATTTATCTAGGAGGATCTATGTTTTGCTCTAAAATAGAAGATTTCAAATTGTGTAATGATCATTGTCACAATGTAGAGATCGATGAGAGCTTTCTAGTGTAAGTTGAATGGGTTAATTTCAATCCCATATGTGAAAGATATCATGCATTGAAGATCAAATAGGGTAAAAGGTGACATAGGTGATGTGGTGTAATGGACCAATGGTGCAAAAACATGTGGTGGAAAGTTCATGCATAAAAAAAATTAGTTTGGATGGAACATCTAGTTGGAAATTGACAAGTGTCAAATAGAGAGTGGTCCATGTGGTGGGTCCTCAAGCCACCACATGGCTTACCACCACTATAATATCCATGGTCAAATTAATTTTTGATAATATAATTATTCACTATGGGTTTGAAATTGGAATCCCACCAATTTCCAATGGTTTTCATAACCCACCGTAACATACCACATCCCCAAACCAACCAAGCAACCCACATACCAAGATTTCTGCAAAGGTTCCATGCCACCACCCTATGAACTCCCATGATAATGCCAAGAACAAATAACATTCCCAATGCCTACATATAGGCATTATCTACCATGAACTTCATGGTATTTCAATACTAAATTTACACCCACTTTATCAATGTGGGATAGAAAGATATGCATTAGCCACGAACCAAAGGCTACGAATTCTAACCTTGCATTTTTAGGTAAAAGGATAGTGATCCCACCCTTGCACCCATGGTTTTAATATTTATATAAAGTGATAAAATTTTTATTTGAAGACATGTTTTTCAATGTATTTGCATGGATAAAAGGCATGCATAAGGGTGTTTAGAGACTTATAGAGAATTTTTAAGGCCTCAAGCTTTATAATTTTGGTTTGAGAGAATTTGTTTGATAGAGTTAATCCTATAAAGATAATTTGATAAACTTATAAAGAAATTATAAATCTATTTTTTTGAAAATTTAATGGAGTGATCCTCACTTTGAGTGGATCTAGAGATGTAGGCCATTGTGCTAAAGTATGTTATCAAATCAGTTTAGAATTTCTATCAATTTATCTCATTTATTATTATACTCTTTAAATTTAGTATATTATGGATATTTAAAATCCATTTTTAATTTTTTAATCTTTTTTAAATCTTTAAAATAAGTTTTTGATCCATTACAAGTGTGTGTTCCGCTATTACAACACTACTTTGATTTCAATTATAGATCAATTACCTATAGTTATCTCAAAAAATCTTCATTTTTGCATTGGAGAATGATAAATGGTAGTTACAAAAGGACTTCCAACATTGAAAATTAGCTATATAAGACCCTTGGAGGATGTGTACAATCAGTTACAAGCATAATGTCATGACATAGGTGATAGATGACTTAAAACGTTCCTTTTCCAAAGACAAAACCTTTATATTTATTCTTAACTAGCAAGTGTCATTTTCACATTGAAATGCATACTAAGACTAAATTAATACAATACCTTAATATTATCAAAACTACCTTAAACTCTCCAAATAAACTTCAAAAACAATGTGATCAACATAATAGTTCAACTTCCTTGACTAATTTTATCAACTTTTGACCCTATTTGTTCCTTATAGGGTTACCACTTTATCTCCTTGAGCATGCCTCCACATTGACTTAATTTCAAACTTACCTTAACATTTCAAATTTACCTTAAACATTTATAAACAGAAAATTAATATCATGAATAATGACCATTATATGACAAGACAACTTGACTTGACTCAATTGTCAACTAGACTATCCTACATGACCTTGTAAGTTGCCAAGGAAGATACATTACCTATCATCTTAGATCATTAATGAAAAACACATAACCTTCATAATAGGTATCAAAAAATTTAAGACCAATTAAATCAAAGTTTTAAATGATCCTCATTCATTTTATCCAAATTTTATCTAACATCTTTAGTGACCTCTTGGGATTACATGTCTAGTATGCACTCTAGAATAGTTGCATAGTCCATATATTGAGCTATGGAGTCATCTCAACTCAATAAAAAACATGAATTGACCTTGACACTTGACTATGAACTTCTTAAAAAAATTGACTACCTTTACTAACACAACAATATAAGAAACAATCATACCAAAATAATACATACACACAACAAACAACAAGACCAAAAAAATTGATAGAAAGCACTTAGAGGAAAGGCAAGACAAGAAACTACTATGTAAAACTAAATTTTAAGAATTGATCTTCCTAGATTTAAAGGAAAATTTCTTGAGTCACCTTCATGTGATGAGAAAGGATGATGTGTAAGTTGTTGGTCATGTTTTTTTCTTGCTTGACTAGATCTTTTATGTATCACCACCTTCTTGGGATCAACTTTAGATGGGTCTACAATAGCAAACATGTCTCCAATAAAGACAAATTAATCTTGATCTTCAATTCTTACCTCATACTACTATCCATCCTTGGCAATGTGAGAGACCTCCAAAATGACCATGGTTTGATTCATAAAGGTAGAAACATTATCATATTCATATTTTATTAGCTCCTCAAATTTCATTTCATGTTAATCTTGAAGAGTTTCATATTCATCATATTTTGATAGACCATGGATTTGAAACTCCTAGTTATGACTAATAAGACTTGTTGGATTGTTAGGAGCTTTTTACTCCTCATCAACAACTTCTTGTTCTTTTTGAGGTGTTAACCTACCAAACTCTTCAAAATACTTGAACATGTCCAAGTAGGACTACCACATATATTCAAGGCCTCCTTGAAATTATTCATGAGACTCAAAAAGATTATCAACCATAGTGTTCTCTTCAAGAGCCTTATCATGCATGTATTCATCATATTCATTGGCCAAGACAATAATCGTATCACTATCCTCATGGGTTGTAGGTTCATTATCCAAACTAGAACAAAAGTTTCCTAGTTCTTATAAAAATCTAACTTATTGTTTGTCACTTGAAATCATGTCAAGTTCAATTTAAATCTTTCCATTTTTTTGAGGTACAATAGGCTAGTTAAATGCTTCAAATTCTTGAATGGACACATACCATGGCTACAAGTTGTCTTCTTCAAGTTCTATCTTTTGCCCAGAGGTTCAACAAGACTAATATCTAATGTATGTTCAAGAAGACTTACCTCATGTTTAGTTGTAACCTTCTCAGCTATTGCCTAGTCACTTTTCTCTTCAACAAGACCCAATCCATGATAAATAGATTGGTATTTTTATTCCTCCATAAATAATGGAATCTAATCTACCCATTTAAATTTAAATTCATCATGTATCTCTTGTGCCAAACTTGATTTTTCCTCCTATAAGAGGCTCCAAAATTTTACAACTTCATGTTGGAGTTTACTTTCATGTTCTATAAGGATTACATGCTTTCCAAACAAGTCCATTTATTCCATGAAACTATGGTATAAATATTTCCATGCATGATCAAGATCTTCTTCTTCACTCTTTTCAATGGAATAACTTTGATAAGATATTTTTTCCATGTTACATTGAAATCCTACATTAATACCATCTTTTTCATCATCCTTTAAGATTTATTTACTTCCCTCTTGACAAAGATAACTACTAAGAACAATTTCATCATCATATACACTATAAACACTCTCCTCATAACCTTATTGAGATTCACTTATAGCTGATTGATTTTTATTTTCAAGGGATACCACCTCATCACCTAGTTTTGTCAAGTTCCCCTTCACATCTAAACGTCCATCTTATTCCATCCATGCAACTAGTTCTACTTCACAAAAGGAGAGGGTGGGAAGGCAAGATACTTTATTATATTGTTTGAATCTTGACAAAGTGTCCTTCCAACTTAGGACTTTGAGAGTACTAGGTTGATTATTATATTCTTAGAGAGATGGATAAGGAAACTAAATTGATGGTATTATATTCTTATATTTACACTCTTCAATGGATTCATCAAACCTTGATGTTTCTTGAACTTCATGGGTGGTTAAAACTTGAATTGTAGATGAAGGGTTTGAATAACTTCAGAGATACCTTAAATTGGCTTACATAAACTTTTCCTTCTCTTGATTCTAGATAGGCATGAGAAAAGGTTATTTATCAAGAGTAGGTATGATATAATTAGGGGTATAAGTCCAAAAAGGTCTCTAATATGGTATGTTCTTAGGTTCTTGAGGAAGAGTGAGTGAATTTTATAATGGCATAAACCTCTCTTGGTGGCATATTAAGATTTGGGTTGTGTTTGGAAAAAAACAAGGTTGATGTGGAGTAGGAGGAATATATGACTAAATGTGTTGCATTTTATTTATCTCTTAAAGTATTAATCTACTCTCTAGCCATTGAATTATCCCTTTTACTTCCATCACACCATTTATTGGTATATGCTAATTTTCTTTCCCAATGGTTGCCCACTTATTTTTGACCAGCTGTAAGAAACTTCTTTCTTTCTGAATGATCTCACTTTGAATGTAAGGGATAGGAACACTTAGTCCAAGATATATTTATCTATAAATATACCTAATTTTCATTTCATATTCCAATATAATTTCTTTTATGGATTGAGTATGATTATCATAGCTTTGACAAGGTTAACTAGAGGGATAAGTAGGTTGCCAAATAGGATTATTGGGATTGGGAGAGGGAATATAAGGTTGATAATAAACTTGATAAGGTTGACATGGTGCTTCTTGAGAGACACTTGGGGTGAAGTCATGAATTCCATCAACCTGATATGGATAATATGAAGGCATAGAGTATACATCTTGGCCAAAAGAATGATTAGAATACATGCCAATTTTTTGATCTTAGAAACTTGGGCTGATTATACTAGTTGAGATTCACTTGGAATCTCCATTGTTGTTTGTTTTCATGCCTCTAAAGGCTACTATGTTTAAGATCATCATTAATTAATCTTCAATAGGATGCAATCTGAGTCCCATCAGGTATGTTAGAACTGTTATCATCAAAATTTGCATCCTTGAGGAGGTTATTCAAGCCTCCTCACTTAAATTATAGCATGGAGATAACTCTAGGTTATGGGTGGCCTAATAAATGAGGTGAATATTTAGATATGGCTAAATCCATTGATGTTATCAGCCTTAAAACTAATACCAAACCTACTTTTTACAAAGGAAAAGTGTAAGGGAATTGAAATTAAACTAAACTAGTGAGGTGATGCACCAAATTAACACCCTCTACTTGATGATACTACACTAATAACATGAAAGAGTCATGAATTTTATATCACTACTCAAAAAGGAACTTAAAGCATGAGTATTTCAACATGGAGGTCATTGACAATGTGTTGAATATAAAGGCTAATCAATAGGTCTAAGAAAGAAACTAATTACTAAAATCAACTTATAAACTATGTAAATCTATTTAAACTCACCATGTGACCTGAAAGAATATAATCCATTTTCAAATAGGTGGGATAGGACAAATGAGAGAGAGTGAGAACACTACTAATATCATTCATCAACAATCACACAAGTGCACTAATTATAGACATTTGAAAAAGTAAGAATCAACTTTGTTCAACATTTAAAGACATGGTACAAGTGTTTAGTTTAGTAGGGATTCACCATAATTATCTAAATGATTCATACCAATCCATTAAATTTTGTATATATATGAAAAAGTGAGAAGGAGAGAGTGAGAGGCATAAGAAGATCAATGGCATGTGTCATCTCTTGAAAAAACAAGATAAAATCAAAAAAACTATTAAAGAGAAGTCCTAAGAACTCCTTAAACATGTTTCAACATGATTTTATCTTCTCCCTCATTAAGGGTGGCTTGGAATGACCCTTCACCTTCTAGGATGAATTATCAACCTTGTTTAAAACTACCCATTCTTGGTCAATAAGGAATTACAATTTTTTGTTTTGTCATGTGTCACTCTTGATCATGCTTACTTGAGCTCTATAATGCCATATTAGGACAATTTCATGTCTCTCTCATCTTGATATATTTTATGATTAAGAATAAATTATCTTAAAACTAGTATAACTTGCAATTTGATTGAGAGACTCACTTGGTTCAAGTGAAGACCATAATAGTGAGTTTATTTCTTCAATTCTAGGCCTATTTATTATTTAAGGGTTATCACCATAGATTAAATACCAAGAAAGTACAATTTAAGAGTACTTATACCTATATTTAAACTCAAAACCATCTCCAAAAATGATCTATATGTGCATTAGGTTATGGTCTCTTACAACTCTTGATGACATATAGATATATCAATATGTCTTTTAAGACATTTAGATGAAAATTAGCTCATAAGGGAATTTAAGTGTATTTAAACCTCTTAATTAGGCATTAATATCATCTTACCTTTCCTTATATATAACATATATTGGTCCAAGGTACTTTATTAAGCCTCACTTATTCAAACCTCATGAGAAACCCTACAAAACTACATTTTCAGGCCTATAACAATCATTCCTAAGCCAAATTCCATACCATAGCACCTCACACATGCCATAATAGTGAATAATTAGATTAATATTAGGTTTTAATATTTAATTAAATGATTTTATAGGCCATTTAAATTAATTTATATCACTTAGGAAGCCAAACTCTTCCCTTGGTTCATTTGCAAGATTTAAGTAGGGTTTAGCAATGTGTAACCTTATTAACAATCATTCATAAACTTGTGTGCATTAAAATAATAAAAAATACCATAAATTTAATGTGTAAAAACCCATATACCTCCCCAATTATCTGAAATTCCCATGCACCTTCTCCTTGTATTGCACATGTGAGCAAGGTTGACTTTCTTGGTTATTTAGGCCTATTGATAAGGTCATGATGGGTAATTTGGATTAATAAATAATAAATTTTATTTATTATACACAAAAAAACCTCCTTTAGGTTTTATAAACCTCATATGAGGTGTTTTAATTGGTATCTTCACCATTCCATCTATCAATCCTACTTCCACCCTCACTGGCTCATAACTAGGGTTTCAAGGGAGTTTAGAGTTGATGGCCCTAACAGTCTTGTCTCTTGAATTTTTATTCACTCTAATGGGTATAACCTCAATTTAATTTTATAATTAGGTATTAATAAAATTATTAAACTATTCACTCTTATATTTCATCTTCACCAAGAAAACTTCTTCATTTTTCTCAATGCAGGCATGTGTGTGACTATTTAGGCCTTCTAGGTCTAACCAGGCTTTTTGACTATTTTATTGCCTTATTACATATTTAAAACCTTATAATGACCATAATTAAATTTATAAATTAATTATATACATAATTTCTACTCTCAAAACTTCATATCTTCAACACAATCACATTTCTCTTCCAATTCTTCTAAGCAAGTCTATAGGTGGTGTCTTAGACCTCTTGACTATAGGTTTGGAAATGGAGACAACTTAAAATTAGTTTAGTAGTTTTGTATTGATTTTATAGGATGTCACATGATATATTTTACCTATATTTTACCCTTATAACCTTACATTTCACAATATACATGTGCCTTTCCTCATTTCTCCAAACATGCCCATGTTTTTCCTTTAAGGCCTAACATTCTATTAGAACCCGAGAGGACATCTTATTTTTGGTTCATATTAATATTTTAAAATTAAAAAACTATTAATTATATTAATTAAACACTCCTCACACTTTATATGACCCTCCAATACTTATTTCTTTTTACAAAATTGTATATTCTCCTCAAAATGTTAACACATAAATGTAGGTCTCCACTGAGGCTTCTTGACTTTATATGAGGGTATGCCTTCTTCAAATAGTTTATTTATTAATTTTTGGTTAGATATATATTTAAAATTCCTCTTTACTCCCTAAAAATCTCCTAATACTTCATTTGAATTCACCACTATGTTTTCTCAAACTCTACATTTGTCAGGCCTATTGATGATCATTAGGCTTACAACATCCTTTCCTCTTATTTTTCCTTAGGAACCAAATTGATAAATAATAACATTGTATATATTATATATTAAACCTTAAATACATTTTCAAATTTTTTTATTCATACATTTGACTTGATAACCCATTTTATCCTTGGGTATTATGTGTACAGTCCGTTTATGAGGAGTTTGAGGAAATTACAAGTGGGCTTTTGGTAAAGACACTCTAAAAAGTTATACGGTTTATGTATAAATTATCTCACAAATTTTAGGAGATTATGAAACTTTTAATATCTGTATATTACCTCTTCCAACCCCAAACAATGAGTAAATTTCTTCTTTAGACCTGCAACAATGCCCTAGGCTAAAAGGACTACCACAATGAGTTGTCTTAAAAGAACACTTTGGATGATGAATGTAAATGAATGGAGGATAGATAAGGTAGTGATAAATTATATTTACTGATATTATAATATAATTTAAATCCCTTATTTCACTTCTCTATGACTTAATAAGGTCTATTTTGACCTGTAACCATGCAACAATCCCTTGGGATACATGAACCTATCTTCTTTCTCACCGTTCTAGCCATTTAAATGCTTGGGGGTGATTTTAAAAAGTTTTTAGGAAGATTGATTGATTTTTATAAGTTTATTAGAGGTGATCTTAGTGAGACCAACATTTAAACTAAGGAAAACCTATCTGGAGTTCCTTGAAACATGCCTATAACTCCCTCAAAGTGGAGATTTTACCTCATCTAAAATTGCACATGACAATTAAATGTTGGGAAAATGGTGGGAGAGGGTAAATAATATATTTAATGACCTTATATGATAATTTAAATCCATTAATTTATCTTTATAACTCTTAATTTGAAGGAAATTGACCCTAGTGGGGTTTTGAGTCACCTTTGTACACCCTTAACTTAAAAACAATTGTTCTTAGAGTTAAGGGGCTCAACTAGGAAATTAATGGAAAAAATACAATGATATATTTTCCCCTCCAATGGATAATATATTAGGCTCAAACTCTCTCTCCTCTAAGTACTAGGTGAAAACCTGTTGCTTGTCTTAAGCTACCTAAAAGATATATGAATAAATGGAGTGGGTTTTTGTACTATTTGGATCTATACCTCCACTTATTACATGTATTTGGGTCTTATAAGACCATGGGGACCTATGAGAGAGTTTTTACCTTCCCAACCATTAGAAACCCTTTGTAATAAAACACTAAAAAGATTCTTTTCTCAAGATTCTGCCTATTCTAACCTTTGAAACTATTGAAGATGGTGAACCAAGTAAATTTTCATATTCTCATGACCTATACAAATGTGGAATATATTTTAAAAATGCCTCACACCTTTTCTTACCTAAAATTATCTCAAAAATTCTTTATTTATGCATTAGAGAATGATAAATGGTAGTTACAAAAGGACTTCTAATATTTAAAATTAACTATATAAGACCCTTAAAGGATGTCTATGGTCAGATATAAGCATTATGTCATGAAATAGGTGATAGATGACTTAAAACCTTCCTTTTCCAAATAAAAAACCTTTATATTTGTTCTTGATTAGAAAGTGCCATTTTCACATAGAAATGCACAATAAGACTAAAGTAATAGAATACCTTAATATTTTCAAAAATACCTTAAAATTTCTAAATAACCTTAGAAACGATGTGATCAACTTACTAATTCTACTTCCTTGACCAATTTGATCAATTTCTAACCCTATTTTTTCCTTGAAGGGTTACCACCTTGTCTCTTTGGGTATGCCTCCACATTGACTTGTGATGAGTGCCGTTTAACTCCTCATTTAATCAATATTCAATTGATGTCTTGCCAACTAGGGCTGGTGTCCAAAATTGTCTACAGTAAGGTATAGGATGGTAGATCTAAAATTCTACTTATGGGGGTGTTTGATTGTCCTATTCTAACTTTGACTAAAGAAATAAATATGTCCTAAACTATGTGATTCACTCTTTTGCTAAAAATAAAGAAATCAAATCAATCCACTCTTTTTCTTAGAAGTAAAAATCACACTCCTATTTACGCTTGTGTGGAAAGTAAATTCACACTCATATTTAATAAAATGAAATTTGCTTCACACGTCTACTGTAAAAGAAAACACACTTTTGCTTAGAAAGGAAATGATTTTGAAATAAGAAAATGACTTTAAAACTATGAACTTGTTTTGATGTTTTTATGAATAAATGTAAATATTAACAAGATTATAACTAGTTATAATAAAAAATTAATAAAACATAACATAAATACCATACACAGTTCCTAGTTCTAAGGAGAGTGGGCCCTTGCTCCTCTCAGACTCAAGAATAAAGATTAATTAATACTAGAAACTGAAGTGATAATTCATAAAACTAAAATGATTACAATCTAGCTAAAACCTATACTATGCTTGTATACATCTTTTCCTCTATTATCTGCTCTCTATCATCTGATATCTAATATATATTATATATGAAAATCTTACATTTTATACTAATATAATCAACTCAAAATAGGATGCAAATAAATAGGATTCCTTGGTTGATCCATTCATCCAAAGATAGGAGATTGGATTTCCAAGAGATCTAATTATTTTGATGAAATAGATATCATATCCTATAATAGTCCTAAGATCCAACTATATATATAAATTTATCAAAAGCAAATCCTAAAAAATAGGAAGTGATTATTTTCCTTATTTGATTCTAGCTGGAATGATTCCCTCTTATCATATTGGGCTGCCAGCTTCCCATTTGTAGCTTCATCCATACATAATCCACAAAATTGACCCTATAGAGTCAGGAGGAATGATATTGTGGAGTCCATAGAAACAAGTCTATGGAGTCCATAGAAACAAGCCTACAGAGTCCATAGAAACAAGCCTATAGAGTCCATAGAAATAAGCCTGCACAGTCCACAAAAACAAGTCTACATAGTCCGTAGTTCTGTTGGATGGAGATCAAAATTGAACGTTCACTATACATCATTTGTGTCTTCTTCCTGAGCATTATTCATAATAGAAAATCAATAAAACATGGTATGTATTAGACATCAATGACAAAGTAAATGTTTAATCTTTGGTTCAATATAAATAAGACAAATATCTATTTTCCATGTAATATCTATCTAACAATCTAAGATTTTCATAAGATAATATCCTTCAAGAGATGAATTAAGGGAAATAACATGTCAATAATGAGCCATATTCTGAGCTCATCATCTCCCCCTAGCTTTACCTTCTGCAAGTCCCATTGCAAATATTTATTGGCATTCATAGCTTTGGCATCTAATTTTCACACTTTGAATCAAATCATAATCATCAAATTCATCTATTATATGATTATCTAAATTGATTGTAAATACCTTCTATACTTGAATCAATTGTTTCCATATATTGAATTTCTCCTCTGATTATGGAGCCCAACTCTGCCATCTTGGAATATGTATGATCAGCAAAGGGGGTCTATATCTCATGTTAATCCATTTCTATTCTCCCCTAGAGTTTATTACCTCTATTAAGATTTCTAAAATTGAGGATGCTCTCCTCATACTCCATCTTAATTTATTTAGGGACATGACCTCTCATCTTTTAAGAGGCATTAAAAGTTGGTCCCAACTATTTATACTTGTAATCACCATTGAATCAAAACTCTGTCTTGAAAATAAGTTAAAATAAATAGAAAAATCATATAAAGCCTATAAATAATTCATTTTAACCTCATTTCTTAACAAATCACAGTTAAAATTCTATTTGATTAATTTGGGAATAAGAAAGGCTAGTCTGACACACAATCCTGTAGTATTAGCATGATTTGTATAGTCCTCAAATATGTTTTTCCATGCTATTTGATTTTTGAATTTAGAATGTAATGCCCTCAGTTGAACTTCTCCTACATGAAGGTTTATCAAAAATTTATTATGCTCATGGTCTCCTAGAATCAAATCGTGCAAATAAAATTCACAAAGTAAATCCTGCTGATCAGGTTCAACACTATAGAAAATTTCCAAAAATGTTGTTGGTTGTAAATTTTTTTAAGGAAGATGACTAGAGATCCTCATAAGCTACCATCTATAAAGCTATTCAAATAAAAAAAACTGTATGCAGGAGAAGGATTCCTACATGCTAAAATAGATTCCCCTAATTTACATGCATCTTGCACATTTTCTTGTAAATCTTGAACTTTAGCTTCTAATTATTTCTTTTCATTTTCCAAGAGTTTGTTTGAAGGATTTGCATATTTATTTTTCTATTTAAGAATGGAATATTCTTCTTCAATTTGATGTAGTATTTACAAGGAATGAATACTTGGATCACTTGTTTGACAACTGTGGTCAATAAATACCTTAGGAGGAGAAGGTGCAACATTAGGTGCTTTAGAAGACTTTACCAAACTCTACAATATTTTATTTTCCTTATTCAAATTTTCTACATATATCCAAAGATCTATTTGTTCACTTTCATGTTCCTTTATTGTTTCCTCTAATTTGTGAACTTCTACTACATGATCAGCAGTTGTGTCTAATTTTTGTACCAATAATGAGTTTAGATGATCCTTGTTTTGTAATTAACTGATCAAGTCAACAATGTTAGTTGTTTGTTGTTGTTCAATAGCTTGAGCTTGAAAAAGCTACAAATTTAACTACATAACATGATCATTTAGATTAGATGATTCAAATTTTGTATTGGTACATATAGTTTTCCCTTTATCCATTGTAGTTTCAATTAGAATAGGTGGTTGTTTTGCCATACATGATTCCTTTGTCATGTGTGGCTATTCCTCTAGAATTGGTTCCTCCATTATGATTATAGAGTTCCTTTCAAAAGTAATTTTTTCATCATCTACAAGTGTAGAGATATTTTGATGTATGGGGGAATGAGATATTTTTTTAAGACTATCTAAAATATTTGTAGCTTCTTGTTCAACTTCATCTATTAAAATGAGCCTTCTCCTTTTTTGAGTCACTCTCTAAGCTACAATTGGTTAGCTTTCCTTCAAAATCATCAAATCCTCAGTCTTCTCAAGTTTTGTAGAGACCTTTCATCTCAATTTTCTTCTTCCTGACAAGGGAATGAGTTATACTATAGATTCATGAGGTTCTTGTGGGGACCTTAAAACTTTAGGGTATTGATACCTTATGATTCTTCTTGAAGAAGAAAAAGAAGGGATTCTTGTTGGGACTATAGTATGTGATTTATTCTTTGGCATTATTTTCTTAACTGATGTAGCAGGTGGAGATGAACATTCCTATAGTGAATTTGAGGTTTCTTGTGTAGGTAGATTTGGAATTTGTTGTGCTATATTGCTCTAAAATTCCTCCTAGACCTCTTTTTCTTGCTGAAGGAAGTGATGTTGGATAATGAGATGAATAAGTCCATGATGCCTAAGAGCAACATTAGGGGTTGTAGACATAACTTTTAGAGCACCATATAAGAAGGATAAGAGGTTAATTTTGTACTTAGGGTTTTATCTCCCATGCTTAAGGTGTATTAATATTTTCATGGTATCTCCCTCTAAAAGATTGTGTTTTTATTCACAAATGATATACTTGAGTACCCACTTGGATATAAATTTCTAGGGTTCAAGAAGTGAATTTATACTAATCCCTTTTGATTTTCCCTTAGAATCTACTAGAGATGAAGTCCCCATATGCTCATTACCATTAAACTGACTAATTAAATCACTAAATGAAATTTTTCCTGTAGCTCTCATTCCCTCTTCTAGAACTTGTATAATTTGGCTTATAATTTAGTTGTAATAGGAATAACAATGCTTTTCACAATTAAAAATTTAGGGGTGAGATTAGTGATGAATTCACTTACCATTGTTTCATCGAAACCCTAGAACTTTTCAATGAAAGGTAGTTAGCCATTGGCTCTAAACACTACCACAGAAGCTTTGTCTTTATGAAACTTTGCTATATTATTGGCTCTAATCTCATCTTTAGTCCCATTTCTATGTAGATTTATAGACAACTCTATTCCTTTAACTTTGATTGGGGTTTAGACCAGTATTTTTTTTAAATCGATAGGTAATATTCACTGAGGATTTGTAGAATAGCTTCTATTGAAGTCTATAGAAATGAAATAGTTCATATGAAATGCTACAACTGCATGTTCTCTAGAACAATCATGGTTCTCCAAAACAACTAATTTATCTTTTACCTTTTGAATAAATTATTTTTTATTGAGAGGTTTTTGATGAAGCTTCAATCTATTTCTATTAACTAACAGAGCTCTTCTGCTATCATCAATAGGTATTAGCTTAATAGAACCATTTTCATAAAATCCTCAATCTGATAAGGTCCCAACCACCTCATTTGTAGTTTTCCACTAAACTATTGAAATTTGAAATCAAACAATAGTGCCTAATCTCCTTTTTGAAACTTTTGTTTCTTAATTTGTGAATTATGATAAACTTTTTCTTTGATGTTATACCAATTCAGTTCTTTGTAGTGCTTCCATCCTCATTTCATCAAGTTGATTAAGTTGTAAGAGTATTTCTTTTTGTATTTCTTCTAATTCAATTCCTACTTCTACAGCTATTTTCAAAGTTTGTAATTCAAATTCAATAGAGAATAAAGGCTTCTTACCATAAACTAATTCATAAGGTGAAAATCTAGTTGTTGTTTTCCATGTAGTATTATAGACCCAAATAGCTTTTGGTACCTTATGAGTCTAATCCTTTCTATTGGAATTAACAACCTTGGTTAAAATAGTTTCTAGTTCTCTGTTGGTGACTTCAACTTACCCATTAGCCTATGGGTGGTATGGGGATGTTTTTCTATGTTGAGTTTGATATACTTGCATGAAGTGCTTTATCATGTTTGACATGAACTGCAGTCCTTGATATAAGACTATCTCTCTTGGAGCACCAAATCTTTGTATGATTTTGAAATATAAGAAATCAACTACCATCTCTTCTCTTGCATGAGTTAATACTTCCACTTCCACCCACTTGGTCACATAGTCTGTACATACTAGGAGATATTATTTTCCTCTAGAAGGAGGATCTACAGGACCTATAAAATCAATTTTCTATTTCTAAAATAGTTTTAAAAATAATTGAGGATGAGGGTGCATAGGCATATCTATTGAAAGAGTAGGTTGTCCAATTCTCTAATAAGCATCATAGTGTCTGACATATCTTTTTACTTGCTAATGAAGGTGAGTCTAATAGTATCTTACTCTTAGGATTTTATGTATGGTTATTTGAGTTGATTAATGACCCCCTTCTGGTTCATCATGACAAGCTCTGATGATATCATAAGCTTCACCATTTTTCATACACTTGCAAAAGATATGGTCAGGTCTAAGTTTAAATAACATTCTATTAATCCATTTAAAAGAAAAAATTTATTTGATTTAATATTTCTTTTCTTTTTTTGAAAATTGCAAACGAAACTTCCTTGTGGTGAGGTATTTGGCTACATCAACAAACCATGGAGATTTTTGATGAAATAGAAAATAGTTGTTCATTTAAAAAGTCATCTTATATTGATTCTTCTTCACCTGTAGTTTTCATTCTTGACAAGAAATCAGCAACTACATTAGACTTCCCTAGTTTATATATAATAGTAACATCAAATTCTTGTAAGAGGAACCACTATCTAATAATCTTACCTCTCATAATTAGTTTGTTGGTTAAGATATCTAATAGCTGAATGGTCTGTATAGACAAATACCTTATAACCTATTATGTAGTGTCTAAATTTGTTAATTGCATAGACTATAGCTAGGAATTCTCTCTTAGTTGTGGTATAATTTTTTTCAACATGTGTCATGTTTTTTCTAATATAATATATAGCATTCATGTTACCCTCTTCATCCTTTTGTCTAAAGACTGCTCCTAGTGCTATATTAGAAGCATCTATGTATATATGGAATGGTTTAGTCCAATCTGATGCTCTTAATACTGGAGAAGTAACAAGTTTAGTTTTAATGGTCTCAAAGGCCTACTGGAAACTATCACTCCATTTTAATGTATTATCTTTTGTAAGCAAAGAAAACATAGGGTAGCTATTTGGCTAAAATTATCTATAAAGTGTCTGTATTAACCAGCATGTCCCAAAAAACTCTTAATTTTAGTTTGTGTTTGTGGGATGGGTAAGTTGGAGATTATTTCAACTTTATTTGGATCTACTTGAATGCCTTTTGTAGAAATATGGTGTCCCAACACTATTCCTTCATCCATCATCAACAAACATTTCTCATGCTCAAAGATAATTGATGTTCCTCATATCTGATCAATACTCTTTCCAAGTTGGTAAGATCCTCTTCATAAGTTCCACCATAAATGGTGAAATCATCCATAAATACTTCAACAAAATCATTTATAAGGCCAGAGAATATTGTCATAGCTACTCTTTAGAAGATTACTAGAGCATTATAGAGTCTAAATGGAAGTACTTGGTAAGCAAAAGTTCCCCAAGGGTAGGTAAATGTGGTTTTATCTTGATCTTCAGTTACTACCATTATCTGGTTATACCCACTAAACCCATCTAAGAAAGAAAAAAATCTTTTTCTTGCCAAGTTGTCAAGAACTTGATCAATAAAAGGTAAAAGAAAGTAATCTCTTAGTGTTGCTTTATTCAGTTCTCTATAATCTACACATACCATTAATTTTCCAATTTTTCTATGCATAATTACCAAAGGTGAAACCCACTGGATGTTTGAGATGGGGTAAATAAACCCAAATTCTAACAACTTTTAGATCTCTATTTTGACTATCTCCTTTAATGTTGGGTTTATTCTTCTTTGTGGTTGTCTGACTGGTTTGACAAATTTTATGTAAATGTGATGAGTGCATATGCTAGGGTGAATTCCTTTCATTTTAGTATTTTGGTATGTCTTTTCATTCCTTCAAAGAGTTGATCTTCATCTTCATTTGTTAACCAACTATTGATGTTCAAAATATTTGTAGGTAAACCATGATTGGTTTTGTACCTAGGTAGTTGGATTCTATTTTCTTGAATTCACTAATCAATGTGTTAAAAGGACATGGATGAGGAAGTAGCTTATGAAACATGGCTACATTATCAACAAACCTTTTTCCAGGAGGAATCAGTCTTGCTAATGAATAATGAAATGCATCTAAGAAATGTGTTTGTTGTTATTCTGCCAATTTCCACACACTTTATTGAGTCAATCCATGATCATATGATGAAGAAAAAATAAAATTAGAAGTGGAGGTTTTAGAATATTCTATCTGACTCAAGGATCCTAAACTAAGGCAGTCCATAGTTTCTGGACTAACCAAGTCTATAGCTTTTAGACTGGTAGAGTTTGTAGCTTTCAGATTGGCAGAGTCCATAGATTCTGCATATATGTCTCAATTTAATTCTTCTAAGTGTTTTTTAACTATGATCATAGCTAATAAAGAAATGTTGTCTAATGTGTTGTCTGATTCATCCACCCAAAGTTCTTGTATGTAATTTGTTGATAGTTTTGCAGGAGGATATAAAGAGATGTATTTAGATTTTAACCCATTAGAAATGGTCATGTCTCTTGACCTCCAATCAATTAATGTTGCTACAGTATCCAACCATGGTCTACCTAAAATTATGGGATATCCTAGATTCTTTATTTTGAGTTGCAAGACTATGAAATCTACTAGATACTCCTAAGAATCTATTATTACTTCAACATTTTCTATAATCTCTTTTGGTTTAGTTACAGATTGGTCCACCATTTAAAGAATGGTAGTTGTGGGTTGAATTTTCATAAGAGACAATGTATGAAGAGTATCAGTTGTCATAACATTAATTGTTGCTTCCAAATCTAACAAGATGTTATGAATTTCTTTTCCTCCAATTGTGACTGTGATCATTGGGCTTCCTAGATCTGCATATTTAGGAACTGATAGTTTTCCTACTAATAAATTAGCAACTTTTCCATCAACATGAATGGATCCTAGATATTTTGATTTTCTCTCAGGTGTCTTGATATAAAAGTTTTTGATGATATTGTTTAATTTAGGTATATCCATAATAGCTTGTAGAAGGGGTACCTCAATATTGATCTTTTGTAACTCATGGACCAAGTTTGATTTTGGTTTAGTACTAATTTCTTTTAATCTTTCAAGAAAAAGAACTACTGGGGTAGTAGTTTTTTCTTTGTTTACTTTAGGGCTCATTTTAATTTTGGCTTCTCTAATGTTTAATTGAGATGAGTCTATTTTTTCTTTTTCATTAGATATTTTAGAAATGAGAACTGGAGGTTTTTGTATGGTTTTTCCTAGTTTTAAGTGTATATTTGAACACTTAATAGTTCTAACATTGATTGTCTCTTCCTATTCATTAACATAAACAAGTGATAGTTGTTTATTTTTTGGATTTGTTATTAGTTGTGCAGACATTGAGGGTTGATTGATTTGTCCTTGTTGCTAAATAACTAGGGGTGGCATAATAGTTTGATGTTGAAGTGGTCTTTTTGGTTAGGTGAATTGTGGCTATGGGTTCCATGACTGATTCCATTGTTGATATGGTTATGGTATCTATTGCTATGGTACCCATTGTTTTTGTGGCTATGGTATCTTCCATGGGGGTGTTGGTATCCAATCTTGTCTTGCCCAAAGATTTTGGATTGATGGAATTTGGGATTGATTCCAAAAAGGTAAAGGAACTAAAACATTCTATGGTGCCATCCATGGATTAACTGGGTTTCTTGGATTAAACTATCCTTGAGCTTGGTTTTATGGAGCAAGGTTTTGTCTCTAGATATAATTTACTTCTTCAGTAGACTAGATTTGTGTTTTCATTTGATTATTTAAAATGGGCAGAAGGGTGTAATGTTTGGTATCATGATATATTGCATCATAGATCTCACATGATGAAACATTGGTTCTATCTAGGGGTCAGTCTTTAAGGGCATGTTTCTATATGCACTTAGGATAGTAGATTGCTAAGGGTTTTATTGCATTTACCTTAGCTTGAAGGCCATCCAATGTACTATTTAGTATAACCAAGATATCTATCTTTAGATTAGCAAATTTTTCCATTAGCTTACCCACTTTATTAGATTGCCCAAACCTTCCTTTCCTAATTCCAGGTTTCATTCGAGAGTAGTTGGTACAAAGCTTAGAAATCTGATAAAAATCCAACTTATTTATATCTCCACCTGCCATCAAATTTAAGGCATCTCTAGTATCTTCATCCAACCCTTTCAAGAAAACCAATTTTTGAATGTCTTCAATGAGTGGATAATTTCTTCTTTTATTAGTGAACATGAATCTATCCAAATAATCCTCTAAACATTCATCCTCATTATATTTGATTTTGAAGAAATCCTCTTTTCTTTCTCACACTTGGCAGTAATCTTGGTATTTGTTCAAGAATTTCATTTCCATGTCATCCCATGTTCTAATAGAATCACTAGGTAAACCCATGAACCATCTCATAGCTACATATTTAAGTGTAGAGGGAAATAGTTTTAATTTCTGGCTATCTGTTGTGTAATCATAGGTTTGACATACACCTTAAACTCAAATAAGAATTGATTAGGATCTTCTATAGATCTTTTCAAAAAAATTGGCAGATTAGCTGGCGAAATATTTTTCATGAGGGTTTTATCATTAATATATACAACAATAGGAAAGGAAAAAGTCTTTCCTGGTTGTGCAAGTTGTTAATTTGTTGGAGAGCCATTTCTTCTTCTGATGATGTTTCAAAGCCGAGATGATCTTCCCACTGAATATTTGTGGTATTAGTTATGGTTTGTTCAAAATTCTATTTTTTTTTTAGTTATGGATTTTTGAAATGCTTCTTATAAATCCTTGGCAACTTCTAAATAGTGTCTTCCTACAAGAGATTGATCCTGAGGAATTTGTCCTATGGGGCTTGCTTGTGGAAATGGCCTAGTTTCTATCCAATTTTTAGAAGATTCTTATAGATAGGTTTCACTTGTAACTTCTAGTTCACTACTCAGAGATATTGAAGGAGTGTCAACTTGTGTTCTTGGTGGAAACTTTGGGATGAATCATCCTTTAGAATCTATAGGATGGTACATCAATTTATTGAATTTTTATGGGATTTTATGGGTTTTTACAATGTTTTCTATTTTTTACTCTAGACTAATAAGTATTACCTTACTAACACCTTATGTTCCCTAACAACAATGCCAAAAATGATGAGTGTCATTTAACTCCTCATTTAATCAATATTCAATTGATGTCTTATCAACCAGGGCTAGTGTCCAAAGCTATCTGTAGTAAGGTATAGGATGGTAGATCTAGAAGGCTGCTTATGGGTGTGTTTGATTGTCTTATTCTAACGTTGACTAAAGAAAGAAATGTGTCTTAAACTACATGATTCACTCTTTTTTTGAAAATAATGAAATCAAATTAATCCACTCTTTTTCTTAAAAGTAAAAATCACACTCCATTTTACGCTTACATGGAAAGTAAATTCACACTCTTATTTAACAAAAAGAAATTTGCTTCACACGTCTGTTTTAAAATAAAACACACTTTTACTTAGAAAAGAAATGATTTTTGAATAAGAAAATGCCTTTAAAACTATGAATTTGTTTTGATGTTTTTATGAATAAATGTAAACATTAACAAGATTCTAATTAGTTATAATAATGAATTAATAAAACATAACATAAATACCATACATAGTTCCTAGTTCTAAGGAGAGTGGGCCCTTGCTCCTCTCAAACTCAAGAATAAAGATTAATCAATAATGGAAATTGAAGTGATAATTCATAAAATTGAAATGATTATAATCTAGTTAAAACCTGTAATATGTTTGTACAAATCTTTTCCTCTATTATCTGATATCTAATATATATTATATATGAAATTCTTATATTTTATACTAATATAATCAACTCAAAATAAGATGCAAAGAAATAGGATTCCTTGGTCGATCCATTCATTCAAAGATAGGAGATTAGATTTCTAAGAGATCCAATTATTCTAATGAAATAGATATCATATCCTATAATAGTCCTAAGATCCAAATATATATATAGCTTTATCAAAAATAAATCCTAAAAAATAGCAGGTAGTTATTTTTCTTATTTTATTCTAGCTATAATTATTCTCTCTTATCCTATCTAGCTGTTAGCTTCCTATTTGTATCTTCGTCCTTATAGAATTCATGGAATTGACCCTATAGAGTCAGGAGGAATGAGCCGACAGAGTCCATAGAAACAAGTCTATGGATTCCATACAAATAAGCTTATGGAGTCCATAGAAACAAACCTGCAAGGTCTATAGAAATAAGCCTACAGAGTCCATAGTTTTGTTGGATGAAGATCAAAATTGAATGTTCACTATACATAGTTTGTGTCTTCTTCCTAAGCATTCTTCACAACAAAAAATCACTAAAAAAATTTATGTATTAGACATTAATGACAAAGTAAAGGTTTAATCTTTGGTTCAATATAAACAAGACAAATATCTATTTTCCATGTAATAGCTATCTAAAAATCTAAGATTTGCATAAGATAATATCTTTCGAGAGATGAATTGAGGGAAATAACATGTCAATAATGAGCCATATTTTGATCTCATCAACATTATTCCAACTTACCTTAACTTTTTCAAAATTACCTTAAACAATGCTAACCACAAAATGAAGACCATGAATATTGACCATTACATGACAAGACAATATGACTTGAACTAATTTCCAAATAGAAAATCCTAAATGACCTTTTAAGCTACCAAGGAAAAGACATTACCTATCATCCTAGATCAATAATGACCAACGCATGACCTTCATAATGGATATGAACAAAGTTTAGACTAGGTAAATCAAAGTTTTGAATGATACTCATTCATGGTAGCCAAATTTTGGTTAATAGTACCAATGAGGTTTATGATTGTATTTAGATTTTCCAATTGAAGTCTAATTATGTTTCCTCCCATACATATTGATTTCACTTTAAAAAATCACATAAAATGATATAATCTAATGGGAAGATTAATATGGCAATAAGTATAAAAAAGTTAAGCATTCCTAAATTTATAATCTTTCTTTTTGTGCTTGGTATTATCCAATGATTGTTTGCATCATGTATTGAATATTATACATTAATATATGATTTTTAAATTATTATTATTATATTTTACATTCATGCCATTTATAACTCTTGCTTTCCATTTGGTGGAATATTTAATTTATTATAGCTATTTCTTATCACCTAATATCATTTTAGTTATAGCTCTTACTTTACACATTTTACTTTAGATATATATTTTGTAAATATAATGACACCATAGATCTAGTAGGGTTTTTCACCTTATATCTCCTCAAAAATTATGAATGTAGATTAAAATTTTAGATCCTTTATAAGTTACTTTACATACAAATATTATTTAGTCCCAAACTTATTGTTAGACTAAAATATTTTGTGTATTTTTGATATAGAATGGTCATATACCTTTTCATATTTTGGAGGATCCTTATATTAGATCCCATTTTAGGATTACATGCATCCTCGTGAATTTGACATGAATATTAACCCATTATTGATTTGGTTATCCTCAATTGTTTTAAGCTTCTAAGATTAATAATTTTTTCAAACATACCCTAATTCAAAAATATCTCCTCCTTTATCAAACCTAAAGTATATTATCTCATTCCTACAATGTAATTCCTCAATGATACACACACATAATCGACACAGGATTTCCATTCATCAAATAATACAATAAGGAAAATTACAATATTTATGACATTAATACAAATATAAAACAACTCTTCCTCATACTAACAAGGTAAACGATAGATCAAAAATAAATAAATAACTTTCCATAGATTATATTTATCTTGAGGTAGAACAAGATGAATATGTTGAAGTTACTCCTAAAATACAAAAAATTATTATTGATAACCCTAGACATGTGGGAAATACCCTTGTATAAATCTAAGAACTTATGATTTTTTTTATTTTCACTACAATTTCTAGGTCAAACCTTTCCTCAACTATAGGGGAAATTCAAGTCAATATTTTCCTCATATATTACTCAGGAAAAATTCTTTCAATTTCTAAAACCATGGTAATGATATAACTTGTAAATTTTCCCCACAAACTAACACTAATCAAATAAATCAAATCCTAAAACTAACTCCACCTAAATGATCATGTAAGTATTGGATATAATGGCCAACACACAAACATATAGAGAAAACCAATTCATGCAAATGCAAACTAAACTCATGTAAATGTATAATAGACATCAAAACATTATATATGTATATTTATTGACCAATGTTCTCTCCCATCCCACAATAATAGATAATAAATGGAATCTAATGTTATAACCTCAAAATCATAAAAAAGTCCTTAAAAATATACAAGAGAAATTATTTGTGTATATTACATCCATAGATATTAGGGGAATCACCCTAACCATATATTATGATGGGTCCATTGAACCCACTTTACACATTAAATATTTTGGTAACCTATACAATATTATATCAAGACAAACACCTATGTAGATACCAAACTATTAGAAAACAACTTATCAAGGGATGATTTAGAGTGGTATAATCAATTTAAGCCTAGATCCATAGTCAAAATAGAGGATCAATTAATTATCTAGTATAATATGTGCAATACTATGATCCCAAATTTTGGCTAAGAATAGGATTACATGAGCATCACTAGGAAGTAAGACAATCAATACATGAAGCCAAAACTTTATAAGTAATCTTGCATGCATATATAGAAGATGAACATAGTAGCACATAAAGTTAATTTTTTTGTAGAGTTTCATGCATGTATACACACATATTAACATATATATAAGGAGGAGTTATTGGTTTCCATATAATTCAAGACATGCTATGTATAGAAGAATCTTACATAAGGTGAAAATGATAGGATACCTTGCACATTCATGATGTGTGGAATATAATCTTTACCTAAGTGGTTTGAATTCAATATTTCCTAGAGAGTTAGCCATGAAAAAGAATAAAGCCATATAAGGTGGAATAAAAATTAACATGAATCATATAGGCGTATAAGGTAAAAAGGTATTTAGTGCAAATAATGAAGATCCAAAAATAAGAAGGCACATTATCCCAAGGCATGGGAGTGCAAGGCAAGGAGTTGGTTAGCCCAAAACATAAGCCACCTAAGGAAATTCATTGATCATTTCAAGGATATGAACTATCATGTAGAGAAAAGTCAGACCTGTTTATAAAATCATGTTTTTCCATTTGTAAAGGGTTTGAAAAAACAAAATAATGTTATTGATGGGATATAAGTATTACTATAATTATATAATTATATGAATGGTCATTGTTGGAGCTCATATGAGTATTGTAAGAATATACATGTTGATTTAATGGAACCGTGTTTATGAATGAACATGAGTATGTTGTTAATAATCTTTTTTACTATTCAATGGTAATACATATGTGTTATTTCCTCATGATTTAGTGTAGATATGAGTAGTTATTATTTGATAAGTTTCTTCCATGTTCAATATTGGATATAGTTGTGTATTTTTTCCATCACCTAATCTAATGAGACTCAATTTTCACCTTGGAATTCAAGTGAAATCTTGAGTGATAGGTTGGAATGGAAGGTAACATTTTTTGGACTCACAAAAATGGCATAGGTATTTTACGTAATCACAAGTAAAATTCAACATTTTGGTTTTATTTACATAATTTATTTAACCATTTTAAGGAAATAAAATAAGGTAATGGTGGGAAGGATTTATATGGAGTAACTAGAATGTCGTTTGAAGATCAAGAGATAAACATTTCTTGGAACCATCTAAGTATAGGATATTTAACTCTCAATAGGTGGGTGAAAAAAGAGATATATGATATATTATATGATATTTTATTTGTAGAGTCAGGATAACATTTACATTCATGGTTGGCCATATGTGTAATGGGTTGAACTTGATTTCTTTGGAAAGATATACATAGACTGAATAATGGATTGAGAAGTTAAAGAAATTAAATGAAGTTTGGAAATACGCTGAAGATGTGTGGTGGAGTAGTGCATTGGGGAGTTATCTTATTTTATTTTAAGTATCCAAGTATAATTTATTATAATAGATGAAATAAAAGTATATATACAAAATTTAGAGATCTTTCATACTGAAAATACTCCTTTTGATAAAAAACATGATGGCAGATTATACGATTGAGAAGGAAATAATCAAGTTAGAATTGTGAGGGTGGGACTCCAATAACTTTAGAGGGATGGAAGACCATGATGTTTAAGAGCTTAGAAGGAAAACATACAATGAATTTAGGAAAATATTGATTTCTACCACATAATTATCAGAGTTGTTGCCAGAATCCAGATAATGCGAGTGTAATGGAGACATGATCACATGAGCTGAAGCAAGTGTACACCACATAGATGTTAAAGCAATTTGAAAATAACACAAGAAGATAAATTTCACAAGACAAAATGGAGAAAACCAAAATCTGATTAACATGAGATGGCCAAAGTGAGGAATACATATAGGAGAGTACATAAGTAACTCCTCCATAAAAGGTGGACAAGGCACCCCAAGAATAGACTGTAACTCCTCCATGAAAGGTGGTGACAAGGTGATAAGAATAGAGAAGTAACTCCCATCAAGGAAGTTACTTATGACACCTATGACACATCTATGACACATACCTCCACATAAGTTAGCCTATCCCAAAAATATAGGAAAACTCCATGTATGCACAAGAAATACAATTTCCCTAATTAAAAAATAGGGAAAAATAAAAACCTACACTAATACCCACCCATAAGCGTAGCTTAGGTGGGCAGTGTGGAAATATAAAATAGGTCTCGATAACTAGGCTTGACGAGGTATCCATGTACAAATGCAATCTCCCATAAGATAGAGAAAAGGAGAAAACCCGTAGGAAAAAACTCCCCCCCAAAAGAGAGACATAAAATAAAGAAGAGGCTAATGGGCCCCTCCTAAAGATGATGCTACTGCAGATGTGGACTGCACCCTAAGAAGAGCTCGTAGATGAATGAACTTGCTCTCAGTGAAAGGTTTGGTGAAGATGTCTGTAACTTGCTCCAAAGACTAGCAAAATATCATGTCAATGACCTAACTATGAATAAGCTCCCAAATGATGTGCATGTGAATCTCTATGTGCTTGGTCCACTGGTGTTGAACTAGATTCCTATAAATTTGAATGGTACTTTAGTTATCACAATAAATTATGGTGGGTTGTTTGATAGGAATGCCAAACTTAGAAAGAATCCCTTAAAGCTAAATAGCCTCAGTAGCTGCATTAACAGCTCCCATGTACTCTGCCTCTGTGGATGATATAGAAATAGCATTCTACTTCTTGTTAGACCAACTAATAGGACCAGAACCTAGAGAGAAAATATAACCAGAAGTGGACTTGTGAGTCTGTGAATCACCAAGCCAGTCTGAATTTGTATATCCAACCAAGTCAACCTCTATTCCAAATCTGTAATGAATCTCGTATCTATGTGAACCCTATATGTAATTCAAGATCCTCTTAGTTGCTTTCCAATGTAGCTCATGAGGTTCCTACATGAATTTGGAGACAAGTCCCAATATATATGATATGTCAGGCCTGGTGTGAGTCAAGTAGATGAGACTACCAACAAGTTGTCGATACCAAGTGGCATCAACCAATGGTGAAGAATAGTCAGCCTCAAACTTGACTCCTGATAGAAAAGGAGTCAGAGATGGCTTGCAATCAGCCATGTGAAACCAAGCCAAAAAATCAAGAGCATACTTAGGCTGTGTAAGAGAAATCCCTAAATCTAACTGTGAGATCTTGATGCCAAGGAAGTAGTGCAATAAACCCAAGTTTGTCATGTCAAATATATCTTAGAGAGATGCCTTCACCACTGCAATAGCTGATGAAGAACTCCCAGTGATCAAAAGGTCATCAACATATAGAACCAAAATCAAGATTGGATCATCCTACCACAAGAAGTAGACATTGGGATTAGAATGGCACCTAGTGAAACCTGCTATGAGAAAGAAGGAATCCATCTTGGCATACCAAGCCTAAGGGGCTTGTTTGAGGCCATAGATAGATTTATTAAGTCTGCATACTAAGGAAGAATCTTAAACAAATCTTGGTGGCTACTCCATGTAGATCTCCTCCTCTAGGTCTCTGTGAAGAAAGGCACTCTTCACATCCATTTGGTGCACATCCCAACCATGTGATATGGAAATATCCAAGGTGAATCAGATAGAATTCATCTTTGCAACAGGTGTAAAGGTCTCTGAGTAGTCAATGCCTGCCACCTGTGAGAAACCCTTGGCAACCAATCGTGCCTTGTATTTATCAACTGACCCATCTACTACAAACTTGGACTGATATATCCTCCTACATCAAACCATCTTTCTTCCCTTAAGAAGTGAAGTCAAATCCCAAGTGCGATTTTTGATTAAGGAAGATTATTCTTCCTCAATAGCACTATCCCACTCAGGTACCCCCAATGCCTCTCAAAAAGTCTATGGATCTAAAACTGAAGCAAAAAAGGCATGTGAATCTCTCTAAAAATCCCCCTAATACATTTGTCATCTGTGGGATCTCTTGCCCAAGTGTCAACACTCTCAAGTGTCTATCTGGCCCAAAGTGGCTCAGAAGTGGGGGAGTTAGGTGTTATCTCCTCATCCTCTGGCTGACTAGAGGTGGATGACTCTTCATCACTATCCTTGTTGTCTAAACTTGAAGAAGAAGATGTCTCTAGCTCAAGAACCTATTGTGGCTGATTTGAATCTGATGAGGAATCATCATGAAGAAGTAGATCTGATGAGGGAGAAGAAGTGTCAAGTGTTGAGTCTCTAGGACTCTCCTAAAAATGGACACTTATTTTGATGAACAACTCATGAGTGATTAGATCTAGAAGGTGATATCCCTTAATACCATTCGAATATCCTACAAAGATGCAAGGCTTAGAATGACATTCCATAGCTTTGCATTTCTTCTTCAGAATGTGGGCCATGGTTGGGGATCCAAAAACCCTAAGGTGCTCAACATCAGGTTTCCTTTTATGCCAAGCTTCAAAGGGTGTTATCCCTTTCAAAGCTTTGTGAGGAACTGTGTTTTGAATGTAGCAAGCACAATTGATGGCTTCAACCTAGTTAGTGGTGCTAAGGATTTGGAGTCAATCATACAGCTACCCATCTCTTTCAAGAACCTATTTTTGCATTCTAAAACCCCATTCTATGAAGGACTATAAGTGACTATGTGCTGCAAATCAATCCCCTATGTGGTGCAAAATTGCTCAAACCTGATGCTGACATACTCCCCTCCATTATCAGTTTTAAGAACCTTGATGGATTTCTCACTCTATTTTTCAACAAGAGCCTTGAAGTCTAGAAAATTTTTAAACACTTCAAACTTTTGTTTGAGAAAATATATCCAAGTGTACCTAGAGAAATCATCAATGAAAGTGAGGATGTACTTGGCCCTTATGAAAGATGGTTTGGGAAAGGGTATCAATACATCATTGTGGACTAACTCCAAAGGTTGTGAAGCCCTCTAAGTTTTTCCTTTGTCAAATTTTGCTTCGGGATGCTTCCCAAGGGAACACCCCTCACAAAGTCCTTTTGAGAATCGGACACGAGGCAAGCCAATGACCATGCCATTTTTGCAAAGTTGTTCAAGGTAGCAGTAGTTAAGGTGGCCAAATCGCTCATGCCATAATTTGCTAACTCCATCTGAATGAGTCAACAATGCTGTTGGAGAAGAATTTGATGTAAAATGTGAAAAGGTGTATAGCCTTTCTTGGTGATCTGCCATACCCACTGCCATTGTAGTATCACTATGAAACTCCCTGATAGCCACTGAATCTAGTGAAAACTCAACTCTCATGCCCTGACCAATGTGAGTGATTTGGTACACTGATAGGAGATTGGTTGAAAGAGAAGGAACACTTAGAACATTATTGAATGTTCTTCCTTCCATTTCAACTAACCCTCTCCCTACAATGGAAACCGATGTGTCATCACCCAAACTAATTAAAGTCATGCTACAAGGCTCTAAAGATGAAAACTCAACTAGTGAAGAGCCCATGTGGTGAGAATCACCAAAATTAATGACCCATGATGATGTAAAAGTTGTAGTAGCTACAAGGGCCTTGCCCTTTTCTTTCTCCTTACTCTTGCCTTTTGCCTTGGTAGAAGCTTGGGTAGATGAATTATGCTTGATGGACTTAGGAACACCTATGTTGTTCTTCTCTAAAAGATGAGTTAGGTGATCTATTTATTTCTTCATGCATTTGTGTTCATCATGCCCTATCTTTTTACAATAGGCACACTTAACCTTCTCCTTCTTAGGTTTAGCATTGGAAGAGGAAGTCTCATTGTTGTTTTTGGCAAGATTGTTGTTTTCTTTCTTCTTCTCTTGGTCCTTGTTCTTTTTCTTCTTCTCTTTTGTTGAAGTCTTATCCTTACCATTTCCAGCTATCAAAGCTTGGGGTTGAGTAGACTTCATTGTGCCCATTTGAATTGGCTTATCTTGCTCCCTAGTCAAGTCAACAATGAATGAATCCAAAGAAGGCATTTTCAATGTAGTGCCAAGGGCACTTTTTGTGGCATGAAAAGTGGAGACAAAGACTGAATAGCTTGGACTTAACTTTGCAAGAATAGAAAGGATGAGTTGATCATCTTTCTTCTCTATCCCACATTCTTTTAATTGCAATCTAAGGGCCTTAAACTTAGTGAATAAGTCCTATAGGGTGTCAAAGTTGCTAGGACTTAGACTTATGAGTTCATTTTCGAGCTCATAACCTCTCATCTCATCAAGCTTCCCAAATAAGTTTTATAAGGTGTCCCATATGTCATTGGAAGTATTGGAGGATTCTAAATGGAAGAGAAGTTCTAGAGACACAAACAAGCTCAGTAATCCATAGGCTTCATCACTATGGTTATACCACTTGACCTTTTCAGCATCAGTGTTGAGTTCTACTTCAGTACCCATGGTGATCCTATACAACCCTTTGATTTTAAGAATGATTAATATTTTAACTTTCCATTCATGATAGTTGAAGGGTGTTAGGGTTTTAAGTTGAAAAGAATCCATATTTAGCTGAATTTAGGTGAAGTTGTGTTGATTGCAAGTTGTGAAATTATGTAAAAAGGAGAATGAAAGTAAAGATTTGTAATTTGTGAAAAGCATTCACACCCCCCCCAAAATATTGAGCTCCCCCAAAATATCCAAGTGCACCCTCAAAAGACATCGAACTCAATCGAGAATGTGTCTTAGAGCAATCAGTGCAAGACTAAAGCAAACAGGACGTTAGACTCAGCTGAAAATGCGTCTCGAGAGACCTAAATTTTAGGTACTTTATAAACTAGTGCATTTTTGACAAATAATAAGCCTACACTATGCATAATTAAATTACAAACACTTTTGCAAAAAATAGCACCCAAATCTGAGCTACCATTTGCAAGATATTAAAGGTTCAATTTTCCCATAAACTAGTGTTTTTGCAAAAAAAGTACTAAAACATTAGAAAAATACCTGTTATGAGAGAGAAAGTGGCCTTCCAACCACTCATTAAATTTGAAATGGAATGAGGAATCCAAATGAGGTTTGTGTGAGGGGGAATTGGCCTCCCACCAACCCAGGCCTCACCCTTCGTCTTTGTAGGTTGAAGATACAAGTTTAAAATGAAAAACCCCCAAATTACAAAACTATCTAAAAAATTAAATATTCAGTCAAATTGACTAATTTTTGTTTTACAAGTCAATTTTAAACTGAAAATAATGAAGCATAGATAGAATGAAGGATTGTCAAGTGTCTAAGGGGTGCCACATGGGATGCCAAGTAAGGAAGGGGCACCAAAATAACAGTCCAGAATTTTAACTTAGAAAAGACAAAAAAAAATGTGCAGACCTGTTGAATGTCGTATGGCTTGATGGCACCTTGATGGAAGACCTATGGCATGGCAGAATAAATAAATGAATTGCAGACTTGGTAGAAGGTGTTGCTGTTAGAAAGGATGCACCACTTGTAATCAAAAAATTTGTGCCATAGCAAGCTGGACATTGCCAAAAGTTGGTGTGGCTGTAGAAGGATGTTGGGCATTGCAAAAAGTTGGTGTGCTATTTCGGTCTGGAAGGACTGCTGCATGGAGTTGCTGCTCCTCCCTCTGCTCCCTGTACTCAATAATGGCACCCAAGATAACTGTTGAACTAGCCCCTAAAGTGAAGACAACCAAGACACCCAAATGCCAAGGATTCCCAAGAAATGATACCAAAAATGATATATATATTTTTATTTTAGATCAGATCTAGAAATATAAAAAATAAAGAGAACTCCACTCTTGATTTCAAAATAAACTAAAAGCATAACTAGACACATGATTACCGTTCTTGCTCTGATACCATATCAGAGTTGTTACTGGAATTCGGATAATGCAAGTGCAATGGAGACATGATCACACGAGATGAAGCAAGTGTACACCACATAGATGTTAAAGCAATTTGAAAATAACACAAGAAGATAAATTGCACAATACAAAATAGAGAAAACCAAAATCTGATTAACATGAGATGGCCAAAGTGAGAAATACATATAGGAGAGTACGTAAGTAACTCCTCCACAAAAGGTGGACAAGGCACCCCAAGAATAGATTGTAACTCCTCCATGAAAGGTGGTGACAAGGTGCCAAGAATAGAGAAATAACTCCCATCAAGGGAGTTACTTATGATATTATTATGACACCTATGACACATCTATGACACACACCTCCACATAAGCTAGCCTATCCCACAAATGTAGGAAAACTCCATGTATGCACAAGAAATACAATTTCCCTAATTAAAAAATAGGGAAAAATAAAAACCTATACTAATAATAATCTAGGAGGATATGGAAGCAAATCCTAGAGGATGCCATAAGGATCCACATTTAATTGGAAGGTAATGTGACTAACTTTCATGCAAAGGAAACATGCTATCAAATAATGAATAAGAGACGTGTGGCCAAAATAAGGAAACTATGTCATTGGTTAGAGAGTCAAGTGAGGGGGTTTCTTAGGAATTATTAGAGATATACATGAAAAACATGAGAAAATAAAGGATTCTAACCCATAACTTAGATTTATATGTAGTTCAAACATGATATATAAAAATAGGATAAATTTTTGGTGAAAGTGTAGACTTGATGGGTATAAAGGAGCTTAGGAGACAAGTTAGAAAAAATTAAATTTTTAATTAGACCACACCTTATAAATAAATAAAATGAATGGAATTAAGTATTATAGGCCATGATAATCAACCCAACCAAGTTATGGTTTTAATTTAAAGATGAACATGATTAGGCTTGAACCCTACCACACATGTTAGTACCACTACCAACCCTATAGGGGAAATACTAGTAAGATGACTACTTACGACGTAGGCAAGGAAAACTACTATAGGAACATGACAAACATGAACCACTAGTGAGGGAAATGTAAGTGTTTTAGGAGAGCTAATATATATAAGATGAAATAACACAAGACTTAAAAAATAGTAGCATCACAATAACACATCTTACATGAGATGTCAATGAAGCTACCAAAATATAAATGGGCAGAAAATACTAGAAAAATGATCTAAAATGCAACATCATTTGGAAAGAGAAAGGAATAATTGACCTAGAGTGCACGAAAATTTATTTTTCCACCATATTTATCTATTGTGTAAATATGTGGTACATGAATAATGACCCACGCCAAGTGGCAAAGGACTATGATAAACTAAAACATGCACTATTCTTAAGTTTAAATAAAATATTATCTATGTGGTGAAGGATATTAAAAAAAATGTCTTGAAGAATATCCACACATATGATACAAGGTTTAAAACCTTGATCTCTAGTATATCCTATGAGATACATACTTTACAACATATACAATAGTTCATGAGGGAATTTTAGTTCCTTTTTGGTATGAACTGTCTATAAAAAACTTCATATATCCAATGGAATATTTGTATGTCACTCTAAGGGTTGAGGTAGTTATAAGTGTGGAAACCATAATTAGTTCACTCATAGAGGCACATAAATCAAGTATGCCCAACCAACTCCAAAAATTGACTACAATAAATGTTCATGATAAAATGTGTGGATTATGGTGCACATACTATGAGGTTAAAGGCCATAAAAATATAGTTGCCCTTGGTGCAACATATGGATGTTCTTAAGATAATTTAATTATTCCATGGAAACCACAATGTAAATATTTTTCAACTTTTAAAAATGGATAAACAAGTTAATATATCCATGTGCTAACAATTATGTGATAAAAACACCCTTTATACAAATAACTATTAAGTTATAAATGAGATTCATGAGGTGTATGAGTTTGAAACATGATAGGACATAGTAGGGATTTTGTATCAAGGTGGGTGATATGGAGGGGAATAATCCTACAATGTAAGAGGATGTGGATAAGGATGAGGTCCATTTACTTCTAGGACATGTTATAAGCATGACTCTCTAGATCATTACCAAAGAGATTTACCAATTTTCCTAACATGTGGGTATTGTAGGGAAGTACATAAGACAAAATAATGCCCATAACTAGACTAGTATATAATTAAATAGAAAAGGCATAAAAGGACATGAGAATGATCTAAAATTGTAAACAATAATAAAAATGAGTTCTAAGGAAAGTTTTGCAGTAGGAAACCAATGGACAAAAAGTAAATATTATGACGTGTAATTGTTTAACCCTAAATTTGGATGTGGATCCTATGAGGATAAATAGGGTTAATAATATATAAATGAAAAAAAAAATAAGGGTGATAAAAATATCTATAGTAGACAAATTAATTTACAAACTTAGATAAATAATATTATAAATTAATTGTTGAGATATGCTAAAAATAGAAAGTACAACTATGTTAGATATTATAATGATAATGAACATAAAATACTTAGTTGGTTCTGATGCTAATAAAGATATAGATTTGGAACAAGTAGAAAGTATATTGGAATAAATTTTTGGAACAATCAACAAATATTAAGTGACTTTATAGCTATAGAGACTTACATCAACTTAGGATGGTTGTATCAATTTGATTATCTAGATCAGACATAAGTGTCTAGTACATAATAATTTTAAAATTGGATGTGACCACATAGATGCTTATGGGTTCTGTGTCACCTTTTATCTAATGCATTTAGACTTGGGTCATGGAATTCCACTCTTTATCAAGTGATAAATCTCTATTTCTTCATTTTCATAGTAGTTATGATAAAAATGGTTTAGTGGGCACACAATTTTGAGTTACCCCAAAGACACCTCTATCAATGAGCACTACCTACATAGCCAATACTCCAAATAGGGCCCCAAATTTATGTAGTTCTCCCATGTGTGCTGTCTTATGTTTGTATAAGGATGAAATATGTGTAAATAAATTTTAATGGTGACCTATATTGTATCTTGTAAAATAGGGCTCCTGGGTTGTTTCTTCAATACCTTAAACATCTATATGTGTTTTTCCTATGACTGATATGAAAATAGTATAAAATACGAAATATTTGTTCACTAGAATACTCTTTTGAATGTTATTTGATATCAATAATAGGTTTATGCTAGGTGAGGAATGAATTAAGGTTGATATTATATTATACCAATCTCTTTGGAGAATATCTTGCATTAAAGTACTTAGACTAACTATAGGAATATGTTTCATTTTCAAATGAGATGACTTTATGTCACTAGACACTTATGCCAAGGTAGGACACTTATATCAATGTAGGCATATAGTTGGGATGAAAATGTCCAAAGAGAAAGAATATAGGTATAGGTCCTAAAGATATAGAGATGGATAATAAGTAGTTTAAAATCATTATAGGTAAGATAGAAGGCCTAAGTCATCATAATGATACCAGTCAGACTAAGAGGTAAGCAATGAGCATAAAGATATAGCTCATGTGATATTTGTAGAAGTAGGAATGGTATATAACTAGGAATAATATTAAAGGTAGAACTATTATAAGTGTAAAATATTGAGGTACTACATAATTCATAAATATCAGCTAAATCCCCCCTTTAATCTAGCAATGAACTTGATAATTTAAAAGAAAATAATATGTGTCTGGGTGTGTATAACACACCTTGCCTTTTATTAAGTCAAAATTGAGTGTGTTTCTAGTAATCATGATACAACGAAGATCATGTTATAATATATAATATTTACATATAATATTAAATTAAAAGTATTAAAATTATTAAAATTAAAAGAGAGAAAGGTTTAAGAGTACACCTATGTATCGATGTAACCATCTAACCTTTTGGAAATTTCATTTAAATATATATCATTATGAATCACTAAAATTGAGATTAATAAAAATATAAATCTATAAAAGTGTATATATCTAATGATATAGAGAGATATTGGGGGACACATGCGCCCAACCTTGGAGAAAAGATGATTTATCCCCGACAGTTGAGGTTAACTCAACTGTGCAACCGAATCATAATTATAACTTAGTGAGCATGAGTGAAAAATGTCAACCAATAAGACATATCTAGTGAGGCTATATGACATAACCAATTCCATGCTATAAATTTCATAATATTGAGTGATCAAATCTCCTCAACCCTATCAAAAGTGAACCAACTACTATAGTATATTGTCTCAATATAGTCTATAAAACTCCAAATTGGTGGGTGATGACAGTCAATGAAAGTGTTTAGAATCTAAAAAATATTTTATTTTAAAATATTAGGTACACATTTCATAGCATATATAACTTAGATATGTCTCATTCTAAAACTATGTATAACAATGGTACCAATGTATATAATTTTCCATAAATGTGTATATGAATCATATAATCATGAATCTAGCCAATTTTATAACTATGTATGTGTGGAAAATATGTTTCAAAAACATGCCAACACTATAATTTGGGTATGTTGAATATTGAATAAGTGTGGGGAATATGTTTCCAAAACATGCCCCCATTGAATCTGAATCTGAGAACTGGTGTAAGTGCCAATGTGGAGAACATGTTTCCAAAGCATGCCCATACTATAATTTAAATATATGAATAAATATTTAATTCATGCCTCTATTACATGCCCCCATTGTTATGCCCCCACTCTAATGTGAGGGATGATATAAATTGGTATTTACCTCACCTTAAAAGTATAAGATAACCATATAAATATGAGTAAAACATATAGCATATTGAATTACATGTATAGGTAAATATATTATTTAATCACATAAAATTTAATTACATAAGGTGTAATATAAATGATAAAGATCATGGAAATATTTATATAGTAATAGGACAAGCTAAACAAGAAACCAAGCACACACATAAGAGCACTCAAAAGTAAGTCATATACAATGGTCCAAAGAGATTGCAAACAAGGGGCATGTTAAAATGTTGCACAATCAAATGGACATGACTTAGTCAAATGTATAAAAAATTAAAAATGACATATTCAAATGTCCATAAAATAACTAGTGACATACTCAAATGTCAACAATAGGAAAATATAGGCACATGGGCCACAAATTAATGGTAAATATTCAAAATCTCAATAAAAAAGATAATATCAAAGTGAGATATGCAAGGAAGAATAAAAGAAAAGCATAATCAATCATTATAAACATATCATAGTAGTACATGGACATATATGTTAGAAAAAATCTTAAGTAAATATCATATCAATTACACTAGGAAAGATATGATCATGGATAAAACCACATGTAAGTACATATATGAGCTCAAACATGATAATGCAAAATGACCATAGCGTGATATAATCTGGATGTATCATGATCAAAGAAGGTGGATGCCCTCAATGTTCTACTAATGTGAGTAGAGGGAAATCCCAACATTTATAAATTCATAAATCATGTATTTATGTATTCATGTATCACACTAAAAAGATGTGTGAAACATATGTGTATATATGAAATATTGATATGCCTTATACCAACATAGAACTGACAACATATATGCCTAGGAGCTAATAAGATAAGTACATGCTAATTTTTTTTAGATTTTTGAAGTTTTTGGATTTTTTTTGGTATTTTTAGAATATTTAAAGAATCTAATATCATCATATGATCCCATCCAAAGGATTCTCACAAGTATCTCCCCATTGGGAACCTAGTGTAATTTACTAGTCATACTACCAAGGCTTATGTGTAGGTGAAATATCTATCACTGTAAGATAAAAAATTCTTTGTGTATGTATAATAGGACTCTGTGGTCATGTATAAATAGTATAAATAATAGGGGTTTATGGAACCCATCTCTGTATGTTTTGTGGTTTCTTAGAAATAGTATTAATAGGAACATGTTTAGGTGATCTAGATATCATAATATTGTGTGTATTAGATGAGAATTTTATGGAACCCATTGTGTTTCTTTGATGTAATGGTATCTAAAGTATAGGTCACCTAATAGAGAGGCTATTATTTACACTTTTGTAGTGGGTGAACATTATTATGTTTGATAATTAATTATTTGGGTATAAATTTCTCTTTCTCAAGATGATGCTCATATGGAATATCATAAACTACAATTACTTGATTGACATGAATGTATTTAGCACATGCATGCACTATAAAAAGTATTAATTTAAGTGTATGTATATAATGTTATCCCAATAACATATCAAATACACCTGTAAAAGGTATAACTAAGAAGGTAGTAACCACATGTGTAGTCACCACTTATACAGGTAAGTCAATTACACCAAGAAGCTATTGTGAGGTCCAATCAAATGCTTTAACTAATATGGTATAAGGATGTAAATCATTATGATTATAACCTATATATGTGAGTAATGTTATGGTGCTGACGTTATCACTTACACCATTTTCAATCATAACTTTGCATATAGGCTAATTATTAAATTATGATTGAATGAATAAAGAAGTAAGATCTTAGTCAGCATCCTTAATCTCAATATTATCAAAATTAATAGAATGTCTCTGAAAGAGAGAAGGTGTATGCTATGTGTAAGTACCAATAATCCCATATAGTGGGTGCTCATAGTGTGATGGAGGAAGATATGCATTATATAACATTTGAACTTCTACATTCTTCTTAAAATGGTCTTACAAAGGATTATTAAATATTTTATTTTTTTGGTGATCACTAGGTTGTGAACTTGCTTTCTTTGGAGGATCATTGAATGTAATATTTTGGACATCAATGAGGCCTTATATCTTATGCTTCAAGGTAAAACATATATTTGTGCAATGCCTAGGGCCTTGGTGATAATGACAATAAACATTTACATCATATTCTTTGGGTAGAGTATAAATCATATCAACCTCTATAGGAGGAGGGAGAGATATAATATGAAACTCCACTAACCATAAGAGTAATTAAGTAGGAGACTCAGGTAAACATGAAAATTGCCTTCTTGGTGCATTAGATAAAATAAACCAACTGGTTTGATCTAAAAATACATTAACCATGGTGGTTTTTTCTTTTTTAGGTTTAGGTGGTTTCACCTTATAACTTAGTTTGATTTTAAACTTATTATTGGATTTATATGTAGTCGACATGTTCGCTACATACATAAGCTTATTCAATGAAATAAGCTTCATTTCATGGTCCTGAACAACATGGCATAATCCATCAAAGGATTTGAACATTTTAAAAATAATAGATTCATTTAAAGTAGCAAGTAAAAGTTTCTTGAAGATGTATTGAAGTTACTTATCTACCATAGGTTTAGTCATTCTAGCCAATATTGTCTTGTACCTCAAGACATATTCATTTATAGCTTCATTGGTTCTTTATTTTATTTTTGAAATTTGGGCATAGGAAACCTCTTTGGTAATATTAATAAGAAAGTGTGCAAAAAAATTATCTACAATAGGTTTGAATGCTTTCATAGATTAGAGAGGTAAACCATAGAACCACTCAAAGCATATTCCTTCAAGCTCCTTGGAAATAATTTGGTCAAGATTTTATCATTAGAGGAATAATCAATGCATGTTGCATAAAAATATCAAAGATACTACTTAGGATCACCCTTGAAATCATAAGATACAAAGTTAGGTATAGTAAAACTAGTTGTCAAAGGGTGAAAATATATATTAGGTGAAAGAGGTTTATGCAACACATCTTGGGAATCAATAGCATGAGAAGAATTTAAAGCCTTTTATTCAGTGTATATAACCTTGTCCTCTAAGTTATTTATAACTTGATGGAGTGTTTGTACTATAGACCCATTGGGATTTATATGATCAAGTTGAGAAGTCACTAGAGGGGATGTAAATGTGGTTTGAGTAGTAATAGGGAGGGAAACTAGTATTTGAGTTAAAATAATTGGTAATTCTATTGTAAATTTAGTAATGGTAGGTAGCTTTAAGAAATAAAGATTTCAAAACATAACCCATGCCCCCATTATATGTTGAAAGGAATGAAGTATCCAAGGGGAGGGTTGATTCAAATATACCTTTTGTTGGATTTAAACTTGACTTTGAGTTCACCAATAATGGGGTTGAGTATGAAGCTCTATTGCTATGTATTTTTATTACTAAATGGTTGGGAATCCAAAACCTAAATCTCCAAGGTGACTAAAAACTAGTAACCAATCAAGTCTCATAGATTTATCAGACTAAGGCTAAATACCATTGGATCTATAAGAATGTTTTATGTGAAGTTACCAAGGATTTTAACTTAATTTACATAGAAGTTATTCCTGGAGAAAGTAACCAACTTTCTGACTCTATGGCTACTTCTTTCTCACATTTTGACCTTTGACCTTTTTTTATTTCCAATATGGTCTTGAAGATATCCTTAATTTCTTTAGGATTTTGACAAATATGCTCATGAAATAAGGCAATAATCAGCACTTTTTCTTGGTCAACTTATTCATGTTCATATTTTTCATTAAATTCATGGTTTTTATTTTCAATTTTTTTCTATCATAACCTCATTAGTATGTTGTTGATTCTCAACATGGGTATCATCATGGACCATGATATTATGTTACTCATTGGTTTGAGACATTTTTGGTGGTAGGAAAGGAAGCTTAATATATACAATGGGCACACCACTTTGTTGCATATAAAATAGTTTAAGAAATAATTGAAAAAGTAAAACAATCTGAGACCCTATTTTATTGAAAACTCTAGGAATCATTTTTTTCTGCATTTACATAGATCAGGTTCACCAAATGTTTAACCTTAATTTGGATGTGGATCCTATGAGGAAACATAGTGTTCATAATGTACAAATGAATAAACATAAGGGTGATAAATAGATCTAAAGTAGGTTAATTAATTTGAAAACTCATATAAATAATATTTTGATTTAAATTTTGAGATATTCTAAAAATATAAAGTGCAACTATGCTAGATATTAAAATGATAATGAAAACAAAATACTTAGTTGGTTATGATGCTAATACAAATCTAGATCTAGAATAGGTAAGAAGTAGAATAGAATAAGGTCTTAGAATAGTTTCCAAATTTTATATTAAGTACCTCTATATCCATGGACACTTACATCATCTTTGGATGATTATGTTAATCCTACTATCTGAATCAGATGCAAGTATCCAGTATGGAATACTAAAATTAAATATGACTACCTAGATGTTTCTAAGTTCTGTGTCACTTTTACTTTATTGCATTCAAATATAGGCCATGGACTATCAATCCTTTTCAAATGAGAAAATCCTAATTATTCATTTTCATAGTAGTTATGATAAAATGCATTAGTTGGCACACAAGGTTGAGCTACCCTAAAGATTCATCTATTAATGATCATTGCCTACATAGATAATACTTATAAGAGGGAATCAAAAATATGTATTTTCCCCCAAAGTGTTGGATTTTATGTGCATATTAATGCAATATGTGGAAATCAAGTGAAATAATGACCTATCTTGTAACTTGAAAAATTGGGTCCTTACGTTGATCCTTCAGTACTTCTAACTTATAGATGGGTTGTTCTGATGACTGATTTGAAAATAGGAGAAAATAGGAAAGATTTGTTCACTTGAATGCTCTTTGATATCAATAATAATTTTATAATAGGTAAAGAATGAATGAAGTTTGATATTATATTTATACCAATATTTTGGATAATATTTCACATTAAAGCATTTAGGCTGACCATAGAAATACATTTCATTTACAAATTGGATGACTTTAGGGCACTAAAAACTTACATCAAGGTAGGACACTTATGTCAACATAATATTATAGCTAAGATGAAAGTGTATAGAGACTATAAGGATAGGTATAGGTCCAAAACAAACATGTATAGATAATTATTAGGTTAAAAAACATTCTAGGCACGATAAAAGGCCTGGATCATTAGAATGATATTAGTGCAAATTAAAAGATAAGAAATGAGCATAGAAAGATAGTATATGCAAGACTTTTAGAAGAAAAAAAGTTATATAAATGAGAGGAATATTAAAGTTTTGATTTTTCCAAGTGAACAAGACCGAGGTGATACATAATTCATAAATATCATCTACATTTCCCCCTTTTAATCTAGTAATGAAATTACTAGTTTAAAGTAAAGGAATGCATACCTGGATGTGTATAACACACCTTGATTTTTCTTGAGTCCAAATTAAGTAATTTTATGGTGAAAAAACTATAGCCAAGAGCATGCTATAGTATATAATTAGTGAATATAATCTAAAATTTGAAATATTGAAATTATTAAAATTAGAAGAAATCAAGGTTTAGAAGTACACCTATGTATCAATGCAACTGTCTTGCCTTTTGGAAATTTGATTTGAAATATATATCATTATGAATCATTGAAACTGATATTAAGACAAATATAAATATATAAAGTGCATATATATAAAGATATATATAAATATATTATAGGACACATACCCCCAACCTTAGAGGAAAGATGAGTTGCCTCATAGCAATTAAGATTAACTCAACCATTCAACCTAATCATACTTTTAACTTAATGAACATGAGGGAATGAAGTCAACCCATAATATATATTTAGTGAGGCTATATGATGTAATCAATTTAACCCTATAAATTTTGTAATATTGAGTGATCAAATCACTTTAACCCTACCAAAAGTGAACCAACTACTACAATAGATTGGCTCAATAAAATCCATAAAAGTCTAACCTTGTGGGTGATGACAATATTTGAAAGTTTTTATAATCTAAAATTTATTTTATCTTTTTAAATTATAAGGACATTTAATAGTACATTACCTTAGATATGTCTCATGATGAAACTATGTATAATAATGGTATGAATGTATAGAATTCTACCACAAATGTGTATCTGAATCATATAACTATGAATCTGGCCAATCTAAGAACTATGTAAGTGTGAAAAACATGTTTTTAAAACAAACCCCCATTATATATTGAGAAATATAAAAAATTATATAAGTTCTAATGTCAAGGACAAGCTTCCAAAACATACCCCCAATGTAATTTGGTTATGTCAAATACTGAATAAGTATGTAAAATATGATTCCAAAACATGCTCCCACTGCATCTAAATATGATAATTGGTATAAATTACAATGTGTATAACATGTTTTCAAAACATGCCCCCACTATAATCTAAATATATGAATAAATGTGGAAGTCATGTCTCTATGGAATGCCCCCACTGATATTCCACCCCTTTGAGGTGAGGGAAGATAGAAATTTGTAGCTACCTCACCTTAAAAGGATAAGATAACCATATAAATTTGAAATAACCATTAGCATATATAAATACATGTCTAAGTAAAGGTATTGTTGAAACACATACAATGTCATTACATTAAGGCCTAAGATGCATGATAAATATCATGGAAACATCTAGATGTAATAGTACAAGCTCAAAAAGTAACCAATCACATATGCAATATTACTCAAAAGTAAGTCAAAAGTGAATGGTCCAAGGAGACAATAAAAAAGGGCATGTTCAAATTCCAAACAATCGAATGGGCATGACTTAGCAGAATGTCCATAAAATAAAAAATGACCCATTAAAATGTCCATTCAATAAGTAAAGACATAATCAATTTCAATAATAGGAAAATATAGTCATAGAGGCCACAAATAATGGTACATATTCAAATTCTCAACAAAAAAGACAATAGTAAGGTAAGACACTCAAGGAAGTGTATGAAGGAAAGCATAAGAAACCAACATAAACATATCATAGCAGTCCTTAGATGTATGTGTTAGAAAAAAACATTAAGTACATAGAATATCAAGTAAATTTTGAAATATATGAGAATAGATAAAGACATGTAATTACATATATGATCTCAAACATGATAATTTAAAATGACAATAGAGTAATATAACCTAGATATATCATGATAAAATAATGTGGATGCCCAAAATGTCCTACTGACGTGAGTAGAGGGAATGCCCAACTTCCATAAGTGCATATATCATGTATCCATGTATGTATATATCACACTTAAAATGTGTGTGAAACATATGTGTATATAGGAAATATTGATATGCCATCAACCAATATAGAACTAGAAACATATCTACCAAGGAGATAATAGGATAAGCACATGCTAAAAATTTATGGATTTTTGAAGTTTTTGGTTTTTTTGGTGTTTTTGGAATAATTTAAAAATATAAGATCATCCTATGATATCATATAAAGTATTCTCATAAGTATTTACCCACTAGGATCCTAGTGTAATAGATTAGTGGTACTGCTAATGATTATGTGTAGGTGTAATATCTAGCACTGTAAGTTATAAAATTTTCTATGTATGTACAACAGGTCTATGTCGTCATGTAGAAACAATAGGAGTAGTGGTTCATGGAACCCATATCTATATGATATGTGGTTTATTTGGAATAAAAATAATAGGAACATGCTTAGGTGCTCTAGATATTGGAATATGGTGTGCAGTAGATGAGGTTTCATGGCACCCACTATGTGTCTCTGATTTAATGGTATTTCAATTACTAGCCACATAGAAAAGGGTATTACCTATTGTTTACCTTTTTATGGTGGATTAACTCTATTAGGTTTGATAATTAACTATCTAGGTATAAATTTCTCTTTTTCAAGAGAATGATCATATGGAATATCAAAAATTGTAATAACATGATTGACATAAATGTATTTAACACACCCATGTACTATAAAAAGTACTCCTTAAAGTGTATGTATCCAATTTCATCCCAATAATTTATAAAATACACCTATAGAACATATAATTGAGAAGGTAGTAACCACATGTGTAGGACCCACTTGTAAATATAATTCAATCTCACCAAGAACCAATTGTGAGGTCCCATCAAATGCTCTAACTAATCTAGTAGAAGGGTTTAAATAATTATGAGTATAACCTAAATGTGTGAGTAATGTAATTATTCAAACATTATTTCTTTCACCATTATCAATCATAACATTATGTATAAGATGATGATCAAGGTATGTTAAAATGAATAAATAATGAATATTTGAGTTATCATCCTTAATCTCACTATCATCAAAAGTGATATAATGTCTCTAAACCATAGAAGGTGTATGCCATGTTTAAGTACCAATAATCCTATCTAGTTGGTATTCATAGTGTGATAGAGGAGGATATGCATTATATAACATTTGCACCTCTATATCCTTCTAAGAATGGTATTGTAAAGAATTTTTAAATATTTTATATTTATGGTGATCACCAAGTTACAAACCTAATTCCTTTGGATGATCATCTAATTTAATATTTTGGTCATTGATCAAGTCTTGTATCTTATGCTTCAAGGTAAAAAATTTGTTCTTATAATGCCCAGGGCTTTGGTGATAATCAAAATAAGAATTTTCATTGTATCCTTTGGGTAGAATTTGAATCATATCAACCTCTACAGGAGGAGGTAGAGATATAAGATGTCACTCTAATAACCATGAGATTAATTAATAAAGAGACTCAGGTAAGTATAAATTGTCTTCTTGGTACATTAGATAAAAAAAAGTTGATTGGGATACTATGAAACTACATTAACCATGGTGGTTGTTTCCTTTTTAGGCTTAGGTGGTTTCACCTTATAACTTAATTTGATTTTAAACATAGTATTGTATGTAGATGTAGTTGGTGTTTTTTCTACGTACTTAATCTTATTTGATTAAATAATCTTCATTTCATGGTCTTAAACAACATGGCATAATTCATCAAAGGATTTGAAATTTTAGAAATAATGGACCTGTGTAAAAGAGAAATCAAAATTTTCTTGAAGATGTCTTAAAGTTATTTATTTTATATAGGATTGGTCATTTATCCAACATTGTCATATACCTCAAGACATATTCATTGATAGGTTCATTGGTTTTGTATGCACCCAAAATTATCATGGTGTAACATTTTTGATACAAATATTATGATGATGATGATGATGATGATGATGATGTAATGACCCCTTATTTTTTGCTCCATAGATAAATCTATAGATCTATTCCCTCCTTAATATTCCCTATTTATCTCTTAACCCCTTTTGGGCCCCTTAATTTTGACCTTCCCATGTCATTTATGCCTTATCTAAAAAAACAAACCTTGGATGATGAAACTACTTCCCCAAGTGATAGAACTACCCCTCTAAATTATGAAATCACCCCTTGAGTTAAAAAATCACCATGGTGGTTATAAAATATAGGATGTGGTTCTAACATAAGAAATTATTTTTGAATTAAAATAGTTCTGGTCTTGAAATCATGTATAATGATTTTATCACTTAGGTGGTGGTTTTGTCATAGTGGAAATGCCTTCCAAAATTAGCTCCCATAACTTTATTTTTCATGTGTTTTACACAACTAACTTCATGTTTCTTATTCTCATCACCTTGTGTTCACTTATAATCATGCCCATCTCACTCACTTTCCTAATTTTATCCTTTTTAATATCATCTCAATTTGAACTCACTATCACACTTAGTTGAACTCCTCCATGCAAACTCCATTCTCTTCATATAAGATCAATTTTGGCCTAATTTCATATTTTAAAATTGAAATTATAAGTTTCTATTGAGAATATTTAATAGTCACATCCCTAATAAAATTTATAGAAGTTACAACCTCTATTAATTTTGATTTGACTACACAGTTGCAAGTGAAGAAATGTTCTAGGTGAAAACAACTTATATTTTGCAAGCCAAGGCATTAACCAAACTCAATTCATATGTTCTCCATTTATGGATTTTATATCCCCCTTTTTATCATTTTGTCCCATATTTTTTTATCCTCTAGTTAGATAATTTATATAATTTGTCCAAGAGCACACAAATCTAGCATGCTGAGGATTCTCCTATCAACACACTATATGCCCTTCAGCTGATTTATTCTAGATGTAGGTTGGGTTTTATTTTTTATTTTTCAATATTTTGTTTTCTTTGTTATATTATATTAAATATATATTTTTATTTTTATTATATTCTCTTTCCACAAAATTTAAAATAAGCAAATTTGATAGTAAAGTAGATCCATTTCTTTTCATTTATTTTTGATATAAAAACATAGTTAATTTTGGTTTATGTTTGCATTTAAAAAAATTAGTTTCCTTTAAAATTGGAAATACACTTAGTCAATCATCCTAAAAAAAACCCAATAAATCTCTATTTTCAGCCATCACAACTTCTCTTTTTCAAGATCTAATCAAGTCTTTTGCATTCTGAATAACCATTTAGACAAACATAGTAAACATAAATAATTGTAGGTGCATACTTAAGAGTGTTATATTGATGGCCATGTTCATTTTTTAGAGTTAAAATAATTATTATTTTTATTTCTTAAATAATAAAATTATAATTTTCATATCTTGTTCCTACTTTAGAAATATGTTCAAAAGGTTTGTTTTTGACAAATTAGAAAGCTTGAAAAGTTAGCATAGTTTATTTATAAATAATAAAATTAATGGAAAGTGTTTTATTTTTGTTTTTATAGATTATATATTATCACATTGCTCACATAAATATATTTAATTTACACATTTATCTTATTTCATGTAAAAACATTCAAAACAAACAAAAACATTTCATCTAGTTCACATACAAGTGGAGCTAGGAAAAATCAACATCTTGCATGATAGCCTCTATTTATTATATCTTCCATTGTATGCATCTCAAACATTGAAAAGGATAAAAAAATTATTTAATTTTCTTTAAATTTCATTATTCATTCAATATAAATACTTTATTTTTAGTAAAAATAAATTCATTTATCAAAAACCAAGTAAAGCCCAAAAGAACAACAAACCAAAACAAAAACAATGTCAAAAGCCTTATTATTTCATACAATCCATACCAAATTCCTTGCCAATATGTGTAAGAAAACAAATATACCATAATCCTTGTCCATATTCATGGGAAAACACATAGCAAGACTTGATTTAACATTATAGAAATCACACTTTACAAGCCATTGCCTAAACAAGCTCATGCACTTTTCCTTGTCTTTCACCTAGTCTCTTTTAGATGAACCTTCCCAAAACACAAAGTCTTGTTTGGCATGTTTTATTTGCATAAATAAGATTATATTATTTTAAATGATTTAATTAATGAAATAAATAAGGTTTTTGTGTTGGTTTTTATCCTGAAAGGTTGTCCCAGGTGAAAATACTATGTATCTTGTGTGTGTCATTATTTTATTATTATATCTTTAAATTTTTTAATCATTGCTTCTCATACATTATGTTAGTTCCAAATTGTAAACCTATTGAAATTAGCCTTGAAAACTTTGAAAAAATGGAAAACAAAGATGAAAAACCCACAAATATGTCATTATAACCAGGGAATGGTTTAGCATCAAGATGGACTATATTCAAGCAATCACTAAAAGACATTGAGAGAGGGTATGGTTAGCTCCTTGATACTTTTGGCTTTGCCTAAACCAAGTTGAGATGACCTAAGGGTTAATTTCCTTAAATGGAGGGATAATATATTTCAATCTCCAAGGGGATTATTGGCACACAAGAAAACAAATATGACCAAGGCATAACCAAGTTTGCACACTCCACCTAGGAAAGGTTATCACATGAAATGAACAAATTATCTAGGCCAAACATAAGTTACTAAAGACATATGTAAATATGATTGAAACCTTCATTTCTAAATAAATTTTCAATAATAGAGGGCTAAATATAATACTATAATTCTAAGCTTCAAAGATAAATATACCTATACATTTTATATATGCAATATTTATGCATCTTCAGGTAAATAACACTTAATATATTAAATAGGTTGTATTATTTTTAGGGTATGATAGGGTAGGATGAGTTAGGTAAATATAAAGAGAGTGGTGTGGTGGTGTGGTTTTTAAAATAGAAGGATGTATTTCAACATGCATGACATAATTCATTTGTAATAAATGTTGAAAGATTGAAATACAATCTAAGGAAACTAAAAATAATGATTTGCATTCATTGGTGCTAATACAATACAAATATTTAGATGATTCTTAAAACCCTAAAGTATACATTTCAAGTATAATCTCAAATGCTTTCTCCTATAAAATCCATAAACCTAGGGTGCCCTTAAAAGGTTATCAATAATATATCATTAAATCATAGTGCATAGAGGGATTTACAATTTATATATATTCCCAAAATAACTACCACCATTGATAAGCATAAAACTAAATACTTGATAAGTAGAGAATTAAGAATATTTCATTGCATTTCATTGATAAAATACAGTAGAGATTATAACTATTTTATATTAAATTGCAAATACATTTTACATACATCATTATTTCAAAATGCTACCATGGGGAAAAACATGGTGAGTTTTCTCTTTGAACAAGGGATACATACACAATGCTCTCAAATCTTGCTAATGGTTATATAACTACAACCACCTTAGTAAGAGAGACAAAATATACACATAATATGGATCCCAAAATTTAAAAGAGCTTAAGATATATAAAGAAAAACAACCAATAAAAACCTTTGAAAAGAGAACAAGCCTTCTTTTTGTACAACTCTTTCATCCAAAATATTCTAGGAATATGATTCAAGTAGAAGATGGCCTTGATCATGCCTAGAAGCTCATGCCTTGTAAGAAAATCATTCTGGTAACTGGTTATCCTTGTCACAATGAATCTTTGAAAATAAACCCTTGCTCTCCTTGGTTGTAAATCCATTACAGATGGGTTTGAGGGATAATATTCCCTTTGGAGGAAAAAAAACTCCATTTTTTATGTGTAACCGCTTGGCCAATCCTTCGACTAGTCATTTTCATAGCTAGAAACTTATAGACAACTATTCTTCTTCTTGTGAACACTAAATAACACCCCTTGATCTATCATGATTACATTTGAATACTCCAATTATTATAAAAACAAATAATGATCCATGGCCATTTGGAATATATGCTTGGAATGTCCCACCTTGGCCTCACAACCCTATATCATTTCTCTTCCATGGAGGCATATGATACAATTAAAATATTAGAAATGGAAGACAGCTTATTTTACCTTTTTGAATTTTAGGATCACTGTCAAACTTTATAATGCCTAAATGCATTATTTTATCCTTTTAAAATATGGGCTTTAGCGTTTAACCCTCCATGTGGATCATATTAATAATATGACTCTCTTCTTACTTAAAATCTTGAGCTTTGAATTTTTTTACAAACTTGACTTCCACTTGGATACATCATACATTTTAGAATAAGCATAAATACTAATGTGGCCTCTATAATTATTTCATGGCCTTTTTTTGTTTTCCATGTCGACCTCTAATTTACCTTGAAACTTCAATACCTCCTTTTGGACCATTTCTCTTTTGACTTTGGAGTTACATGTAACATGTTGACCTTGAGCTATGGGATCATGAAATGATAGGACACTTCACATGTTATAGGATAAATTTTGTGGACCAAAGGATCTAAACACAAACCCCAAACACAAACCCTGAATGAAAACTCCAATGAATAAATCCTTTAAAGGGAAACTTAGAACATATTATCTAAAGAGTTCTTCAAACAAAATGTTTGATGAAAAAAATTTGAACCAAATTCCTAATGGAAAAAATTTGAATAAAATATCTGACCAAAATGTCTAAACACAAAATCTGATGCAAAAGTTCCAAACAAAATGTCTGACCATAAAATCCAATGCAAAATTTTGAAAAACTTAAAATTTTGAAAATTTGAACTTGCATCTTTTGTAACTTGTTTTTCTACTAAGAAAGTCTACTAGACTTTCAAAATCCCCTTGTAATTTTTAATATAATGTAGACTTGCATTTAGCCTTAGAAATTATATCGAGCTCTAGAACTTTTTGAAGATGCAAAGCATCATACTTAGAATTATTTCATCTTCTTGAATTGATTTTTATCACATACCCTGCAATCTCATCAAAACATGAAAATGTTAAGAATTAGATGGAACCAAGATTACACTAGGTTTTCACAAGGCCAAAGCTAGATTTTTAACTTGGGTGAAAACTTGAAAATAGGAGGCAATAGTTAGATATTCATACACTAATATTTCAAAAATGGGCAAAATTATTAAGTTCAAGTTTGGGCACTAACACTGGCTCTCACTCAGGGATGTACACCTACTATGGGTGTCCAAAGAACCTTATAAAAAAAGATTAGGTACCAATCCCTTGGGCCACAAAGTTAAAAATTTATCAACTTCTTAGCAAACACTTATGGAAACTCAATTGGACAAAGACCAAAAAAATAGATCAGGAGGATATGAGAATGAACACACGACACAAAAACACCAAAAAGAAATATAAAAACAAAGGCCCAACATAAAGGGGCAACAAAATAATAGAACTATACACTATATATTACTATACATAATCATGGACTCAGTCAAGGAAGTGTTTAAAATGTCTACCATTAAATGGTATCTCTAGTATCTCACCCTCTATGTTTCTTAAGAAGAAAGTGTGTTTCCTAATCTTACTGTCAATGGAATAAGGACCTATCCACAAGGCATCAAACTTACCATGCTTGCCTTTCTCCTCATACCTACTATCCTCAAGTAAAACCATATCACCTACTTGAAAATATCTCAAAGAAACCTTTCTATCAAATATTATTTTAAGTCTTTCCTTGAACTTGAGGTGTTTCTCATGATCTTGTCTTCTAGTTTTATCAAGCTCAATAATCTTTTTCATTCTACTTTCATAGTGGTTAATTTTCTCATCTTCCTCTAGTTGTTGCATGAATTGATAGTTTGTAAAATACAAATGTATGGGTATGATATCTTGATCTCCATAAATAAGCTCAAAAGGGATTTTGTTTATAACTCTCTTAGGCATAATATTATTAGCCCACAAGGAAAACATTATATATTTACCCCTCTTCTTCTTGTTTTCTTCCAAAGTTTGTCTAATGATTTTGAGAAATTTATTGTTACTATATTATGGTTGTCCATTCCCCTAAGGGTTGTAATTGGAAGCATTATTCAAAGTGATCCCATAATCTTTGTACAATGCCACCAAAGGCTTAGCTTTGAAACTCATGGAATTATCATTAATTACCTTAACATGCACACCAAATCTACAAATAATTTGATTCAATAAAAAGTCCATAGTCACTTGGTGTGTGGCCTTATTTGTAGGGATTGCTTTAAGCCATTTCATTAAGTAGTTAGTTGTAACCAATATCCACCTATGTCTTGTGCTTGATGAATCATTTATTTCCCCAAATAAATCCATTCCCCATTGTCTAAATTGACCTTTAATTATCACAAGATGCAAGGGAAGAGATCTAGAAGCTTTCAACCTTTCTACAAAGTACTAACATTTATTACATTTTCTAACTTTCTGAGCAATGCCCTTGAATATCGATGGTCACTAATAACAACTCTCAAAAATTTATGAGCTATGACTTTAGGTGCAAAGTGAAGTCTTCAATCAAATTGGCAATTTATTCTTCTACCAGGAATCTTAGAAGAACCCCATCTATATTCTTCCATGCCAATCCACTTTCAGTCAAGAGATAATTTTGGGAAATAAATTTGAGAGTTCTCCTTTGGTTCTTATCCAAATCAAGTTGACAATCTAGATTTTTCAAGTAGTAAATAGTGTCCTTATACCATGAAGATATGCTAATTTGAATCAAAGAATCATCAACATTAAAAACAATAATGTTTACCTCAACATATTTTAAATTGGTCTCATCCATGAGCTTTGCTAAACCCATCCCTCTCACTAACTTGTTGGTCTAGATATCTAGGTTGTACTCTTGTAACTTTTTGACCCACTTGCATCTCTTTTTGGATGCTTCAATCTAAGTCAAGATGTCCTTCACCATTGTATGCAAGATGTATGTAACAATATTCAAACTAAGAATATAAGGTATGAATGTCTTAATAGCCTTTAAAAGAGTGAAATATTGTTTTTTCATGAAGGTATAATTTAGTTCAGAACATTTCATAGCTTTTCTAAAGAAAGCTATGAGCTTCTCATCATTGTCATCATTATTTTGCAACCAGATAGCAGCTATGGTATTATGGGATACAAAAGAGAATATCTATAATGCTCTAGTGTAATTAGGGCTAGCCAAGATGGGTATATTTTAAGTCTCCTTTGATGTCATTGAATTCATGCATGGCCTTCTCCTCTCACTTGATGGTTTGGTATTTCTTCAACATGGATGTAATAGGTAGGGTGATCTTTATAAATTTATACAAAAACCTTTAGATGAATTTGATTTACCTAGATTGAATTCCTTCCTTGGACTATGGGATAGGCACTTTATCAACAACTTCCACTGTTTTAAGATCAATTATGATTCCATCCTTAGACACTATATGTCCCATCAACTTAGACTTTTATACTCCAAAGTGACACTTATTACAATTAAGTGAAATTATAAACTCCCTATATCTAAGAAAAACTTTCTCCAGATGCTCCAAATATTCTTTTCTATCCTTAGAGTACACAAAAATATCATATTAATACATATAAATGAAATTATTGATTACCCCTACAAATGCAACATATATATCTTGCTAAAATATTTCACCAACATTCATTAACATGAAGGGAATCCTCATGTAAACATATGTGCCCCAAGGCATTGTGAATGCAGTCTTGGGTCTCTCAGATTGCTTCACCACAACCACATTATACCCTAAGAAACCATCTAATGTGGATAACATTTATAATCTAGTAACACTTTGTAGTAGGTTATACATATTAGGTAGGGGATAATTTCATTTCAAAGAAGCTTTGTTCAAATTATAAAAATCCACACACAAGTGGATGTCACCATTTTTATTTCTTATAGGGACTAAGTTCACCACCTGTGATGAATACCTAATGGGATGAATAATTCCACCATCCCTTAAATTCTTTAACTCATCTCGCACCTTCATGGCCAAGATGGGGATAATAGGTCTCTATTTATGTTTAAAAGGCTTACTATTAGTCTGTAATGGGATAACATGCTAAAACAAATCTTCCATATATACTTTCAATTTAGAATAAAACCAAGCTAAATAGTCCTAGTACTTTTTCAACAATTACATATATGCTTGTTTTTCTATTGCACTTGGATGAGTACATATTTAGACCTTTCTAGGAATTTTGTGAGAACCAAAATTACACTCAGTCAAATATTTTGAAATAAATTAATCTCAAGTTTTAATAATGTCTACTCCATCAAAAGATGCTTCTAAACTTAGTAATCCCCTAGGGAGAGTGTTTATCTTTAGTTGAATGATGTCCTTCCTAAATAAGGTTTCTTTTCTATCACAAACCTAAATGTAAATTCTAAGTCTATGAGATGATCTTGAAACTTAGCTTCATAATTTAAAAACCTTATAGTATGTTCATCATCATCAAAAACTTGCCAATTATGGATATTGTCTAGGATTAAAGGATTAACCAACACCTCTAATTGATACTAATAGTGAGGGTTAATATTTTTAATTTCAAATTGAGCACCTAACCCTGAAATTCTATCAAATTCTTATTTGAAACTTCCATCATGATAATAGATATTAAAACCATCAAAGTACTCTAAGAAATCACATAGAACATTCTTATATTGTTTCAACCTTTTATTTTTGGTGGAGTAAGCATTTTAGACCTTCTTAACCACTAGCTTGGAATCACCCTTTATAGTCAAACTTGTAAATCCATGTTCATGGGATTCATAAACCACACAAGAGTGCCTCATAATCATTATTATTATTCATACACTTAAATGACAACTTGAAATAAAATTGAAAATATTTACTATTAGGGGCATAAAAGACAACCCTAGATCCATTTCCAATATTAGAGCAAGCCTATCAAAATAAATTTTCCAAACATCACCTTCATTGTCAAACCTAACATCAAAAATAGTAGGTTTTTCAACAATGGCCACATTCCAAATAAATCTACCCAACTCTACATCCATGTACATCACTTCATTTAGAGCACACTTTAAATCTTCAATTACATGCAATATATTTGGCTCTCTCTGAAGTTCGACCATCTTATCCTCAAAAGGATTTATGGCATAAGACAAGTCCATTTGCACACTTCCACCCATGCTAGTATCCCATTCTGATTATAGTAGCATCCCAAACTTAGGTAGACATTCCACAAATACTACATCCATTTAAAAAAAACTTACTTGGATGAACTGCCAGCTACACTACCAACCCTTTAACTTGTCCAAAAACTAGCACCTATCATGATTCCGTGGAATAACACTTACTAAAGAGTGATTTGATTTTCACTCTGAGCTCATTTAGGATAACTAGGGGTATCACATTTAAAGAAGCTATAGAATCAAATAAGCAGTTGTGAATAATCAAACCATTAATTAATAGGGTTGTGTAAAATGGATCCACATTTAGCTAACTTTCTACCAATGCAGTCCCTAAAAGAAACCTCCAGGGCTAGTTCAATGACCTTAGCTAATTCTTCATCATCATCCAAGAGTGTTTGGGGTGAATTCATCTCATTTATAGATGAATTCCCACCAAAATCCAAATATTAAAATGCCCTCTTCTTATGTTTAGGTATTCTTAGTAACTCAAAAAGTGGCATGGTGATCTTCAGTTGGCTCAACACTTGAGCCATATCACACATGTTATACTAAAGAAGAGGAGTATTAGGTGGAAGGGTGAAAACAACTTTAGCTAGAATATAATCACTCAAAGTTATAAGTGGAATAGGCTTGGATGATTTAGAATTTTTAACAATAGTCTTCAAGGTGGATTATTTCTTACATCACTCACACCCTTAGGAATACTAGACAATATGGGTATTCTATTCTTGGTTGGAGCACCTCTTTATTTGAAAACTTAAGAAATAGGTGCTAGCTTAGAAGAATAAGGAACTGATATAGTTTTCTTAAATTCCTTACTTATATCCCCTACCCTTGGATTTAAAGGGGTAGTGTGCTGAGGAGTAGCACATTATTGCCTACTTCTTAGACTATACTCTTTCTCTTAGGAAAATTCTACATTAATTAGAAATTGTTTGTCCTTAACTAAAGGGATTCCCCCATCATACTCCTTAATCATCACGGAGCGTAAAATTTTGAAATAATGATTGGGAAATCAATATGCTTGTGTCATGTTAACATCACAAACAACTTCAAAATTTGGGACATATACCTTTTGTACTACACTTCAAAACTAATCAACATTGATATAACTCAACAATTCCATGGAGGTAGACATTTTACTTCAAGAGTCTTGAAAATCAATCATCAAAATCTCATAATCATCAAACATGGACTTAGGTTCACCCACATCTTCATCAATACATTCAACAATATCACAAGGAGGATGGGGGAGGAAGCATGTATCACACCAATCAATGTCAATGTCACAATTTACCACATTTACTTTGGTGTTCAACAGATCAGGAACTTCCTTTACATCTCCCCTATTTTGATTTCTATCATTTATTCATCTTGGGCAGGCCTCTTCCCTATGTCATTATATCTAATGTGAAAAGGGGGTCTCCCTTGTGCTTGATTTTTATTCTAAGTTCTCTCCTAATTTATAGATCTATGAGGTAGCCCTTTCTCAATCCTATCTAACTTGTAGTACATATCTTTGATAGCGAAGGCAAAAGTTTTCACTATTTCCTCAAGGTTAGTTGTCTTAGTGGACTATGTTTTTTAAAGATTAACCAATTTCACATTAGTCCACTTTTTCAAAGGATTACCCATATAATTTATGTTGTTCTCAATTTGTATGGCCATATTGAATGCCAATCTCAAGTTTGTAGGAGCCTTATCCCTCAAGTAGTAGGCAACCTTCTTTTCAAACACATCATAATATTTAGTCATGCAAGTTATATCACTAGGCATAATATTTTTAGGAAGCCTCATCATATTATTATTAAAACTTGTGTTAAAATCCTCCACACACTCATTAGGGTTGTTCTTAATGTTTTCAAATTTAGCAAGAAGGAGCCTAGGATCAATTCTATCACCATACTGTATTTTCAAAACATTTTTCATTTCTTCCCATGAATTAATGTATCCATGGGGAAGGGAATTGAATCACTCGTGATAATATTCTTCCATCATTTACATAAATATGTTATTACAAACATCTTCATGCTCAACCTCATAATATTCAATGATAATTTGAAAAGCCCTCAAATGTTGATCACTAGTCACTACATTGCTCCCTTGAAACTTAGGAAGGTGGTTCCTTACTTTGTTTAGGAATTCATTAGGATACCCTTCCATTTCATCAAAATTAATAGGTATAAATTTGAGAATCCTAAGTTCAGGATGTTCATTCTCATCTTATCTTTATGCCTCATTATTGGTTCAATGGCGGGTTCAAGATCAAATGGAAAAGGGCTGTGAGGGGGTGAGTGAGGTGAACCTAGTGGATCAAATCTAAGAGGAGATTCAGCTGGTTGAGAAGTTGTTGGGTAATAAATTAGACTAAATGATTCAAAATTATTAGGATAACTATGATCATCTTCAATTAAAGGAAGTTTAACAAATGAGAGTTTAGGTGTGCTAGAATCTTGATAGTCTAAAAAATCTTTTGTTGTTAAACTTTGTCCTTTAATTACTCTCCAAACTTGTCTCCTTCTTTGATGAACACTTAAGTGTGAAACAAGTTGTTTTGATGAGTCACCTTTGAAGGATGATCTCAGTCCTTCCATCTTTATAAATAAAAGAACACTCATAACTAAAAGAGTTTAAAAATGGGAATTGATCTTTCTTTGAACTAAATGATGTATTGGAGTCACCACTACAAGAAAACTTCTAGAATATAATATTTTACAAACTTGTTGTGATACATACTAAAACTATACTTTGTTGAATTTAGTGATGAGATAATATAACAAAGATAATAAAAATCTAGATCTATGTTCAAAAGTGGAAACCACCTTAAAACTTGACAAATTCATTACTCCTTATAATAATTTAGCATATGTCAATTTACAAAATCTTTCACGTCCTCAACAACTATGCTATATGATTTTTGGTTCCCAATTATACCTCTTTTACTCATCCTTAAAAACTTTAAGAAAATGGAAAATGAAGATGAAAAACCCATAAATATATCACTATAATTGAGGAAGGGTTTAGCATCAGGATGGACTAAATGCATAAAATGATTGGAAGACACCAGCATAGGGTATGGTATGCTCCCTACTACTTTTGGATCTACTTGAACCAAGGTGAGAGGACCTAAGTGGTAAATTTATCACACAAAAGGATACTATAGTTCAATATACATGGGGATTGTTGGCACATAATAAAACAAATCTAACCAAGACATAATCAATTTTGCATACTCCACCTGAGAAGGGTTGTCACACAAAATAAACAAATGCTTTAGGTCAGACACAAGCTACTGAAGACAAATGTAAATATGATTGCAACCTTCATTTAAATAGAAAATTTCAACAATAGAGGGGCAAATGGAAGATTGAAATGCTAAGCTTAAAAGAGAAATATATAGACACATTTTATATATGTAATATTTATGCATCTACAAGCAAATAACACTTAACATATTCAATACAGTGTATTATTTTTAGGGTAAGACAATATATGACTAGTTACATAAATATAAAGAGGGTGGTGTGGTGGTGTGGTTTTTCAAACATGTGAAACTCCTTCAATAGGCATGGCAGTATTCATTTATAATAAATTTTGAAGGACTAAAATACAAGCTAAGGAAATTAATAGGGATGATTTGCATCCATTGGTACCAATACAATGCAAATATTTAGATGATTATTGAAACCCTAAAGCATACATTGAAATTATAATTTCAAATGTTTTCTCTTATCAAATCCATAAACCCAAGGTGCCCTTAAAAGGTTATCAATAACATATCCCCAAATCATATTGCATAAAGGAATTTATAGTTTATAACTATACCCAAAACAATTGCAACCATTGATAAACATAAAATAAATACCCAATAATCAGAGTATGAAGAATATTTCATTGCATTTCATTGATAAGATACAACAAAAATCACAACTATTTTCTATTAACTTGCAAACATATCTTACATACATCATTGTTTCAGAATGCTACCATGGGTAAAAACATGGTGAGTTTTCTCTTTGAATAGGGTAGACATATAAAATGATCTTAGATCTTGCTAACAGTTGTATAATTTCAACCACCTTAGCAAGTAAGACAAAACATACACATAACAAGGATACTAAAATTTGAAAGATCTTAAGACCTAGAAAGAACAACAACATTTGAAAATATGACAAGCCTTCTTTTTATAAAACTCTTTCACCCAAAATATTTCAAGAATATGCTTCAGCTAGAAGGTGCCCTTGATGATACCTAGAATCTCATACCTTGCAATAAAATCATTTTGGTAACTACCTATCCTTGTTATGATGAAGATTTGAAAACAAGCCCTTGTTCTCCTTAGCTGGAAATCCATTACATTTGGGTTTGAGGGAGAATATTCCCTTGGGATAAAAGCAAACTCCTTGTCTTCATGTGTAACTAATTGTACATGCCTTTAACTAATCATTTGCATAGATGGAAACTTGTAGACAACTACCCTTATTCTTATGCATGTCAAAGAACACCCCTTGCTCTATCATGATATTACTAGAATACTCCAACTATGATATAAGCAAATAAATATCCATGGCTATTTGTAAAATATTCTTGGAATAACCTACCTTGAAATCATAATCTTGTAACATTTCTCTTCTATAGAGGTATCTGATACAAGCAAAATATTATAAATGCAAGACTTAGCTTATTTTACCTTTTTGCTTTTGGGTCATCACCAAAATTTATAATGCTTAAGTGAATTATTTTACCCTTTTAAAAGATGGGCTTCACCATTCAACCCTCCATGTGGATTATATTAATAACATGTCTCTCTTCTTACATAAAAGCTCAAGCTTTGAATTTTTTTACAAACTTAACTTTCACTTAGATAGGTCACATATTTTGGAATGAGTAGAAATATTGACATGGCCTCTTGAATGACTTTATATCCTTGATTGTTTTTCATGTCAACCTCTAATTTCCATTAAAACTTCATTTCTTCCTTTTGGACCATTTCTATTTTGACTTTGAATTTGCATGTAACATGTTGACCTTAAGCTATAAGCTCAAGAAATGATATGATACTTCACACATTAAAGGCTAACTTTTGTGGACTAAAGACTCTAAACACAAACCCTTAATAAAAATTCCAATTACCAAATCCTTTTAAACAAGGGAAAATTGAAACATAATATTCAAAGAGTTCTTCTAAAAAAATGTATGATGAATAAAATGTCTGATGAACAAAATTTGAACAAAATATCTGACCAAAATGTCTAGACAAAAAATGTAACGCAGAAGTTTTGAACAAAATGTCAAAAAACCATAAGAATTCAGAAAGTCAAACTTGAACCTTTTGTAACTTATTTTTCTACCAAGAAAGTATGTCAGACTTTCAAACTCCCCTTGTAATTTTTAATATAACGCAAACTTGCATTTAACATTAGAAATTTTGACAAGATCTAGAAATTTTTGAAGATGGAAAACATCATACTTAACATTATTTGATCTTCTTGGATTGATTTTTATCATAGACCTTGCAATATCATTAAAACATGAAAACATTAAGCATTAACTAGAGTAAGGATTACACAAGGTTTTCACAAAGCAAAAGATGGATTTTTAACTTGGGTGTACACTTCTAAATAGGAGGAAAAAATTAGATATTCATGCATTAATATTTTGGAAAAGGGCACAAATAATTAAGCTAAAGTTTGGGTACTAAAACTTTGATTTATTAGTACATTTTATCTTCATTTGTATTAGAGCTAGGGTTCAAGATTGTCTAAAGATCTAGAGCATATTAGCCTTGAGATAAGCTTTTTATTGAGTGGGAGTTGTGCACGTGAATTTTTTTGTGTAAATTAAAATGATGGAAGCATGAGGATAGACATAAAAAAATTTAATGGCCAACAATTTTAGTTATGGAAGCCCAATATGGAAGATCTTCTTGTTTACAAAGATTAGTGAGTTGTTATGTTAAGAAGTGTACCTACAGGGATGAAAATAGAATATTGGGAGAAGATGGATTAGAATGTGAAAAATTAAATCAAACTATGATTTTTGGATTCAGATTTGTAGAATGTCTCTAGAGATAAAACTACTAATTTATTCTATGATAAACTAGAGACTTTATATCATACAAAGCCTCTTGTGAATAAGTTTTTTATTTGAAATAAGATATATTATCAAGGATGAATGATGAAAAATCCATGATAGATAATATAAATGTGGTTAACACTATCATAGGTTTGTTTCTTTTAATAAATATTAAAATGGAAGAAAAATAAAAGTGTATTACTTTTTATGGCCATTAGTAGTATTGTAATTACATTAAATCTTGATGATGTAGTTACAGCTCTGTTATAATAGGAAATGAGATGAAAATTCTTGGATGATTATCAAAATTTCTTTTTTGTTTTGAGAGGTCATTCCAAAGAGAGAAATTAAAAAAAATAGGGGATAAATAATCAAAGTCTAGTGGTAAATCTAAGACTCCAAAAAAAACCTAGAGGATATGTTAAAACTATGGTAAAAATTGGTATTTTAAGGATGACTGTAGATATAAAAAGATTGAAAAGGATAATTTAGATAACTATTCCCCTTATGTAAAAATGAATACATCAAAATGAAGACTTGAGGGATCTATTGTTTGTAATTTCAAGTACACATGCATGTTATGATGCATGGTTGATTGACTCAGGTACCTCATTTCATATGAGCAATTATGGTGATGTTTTTTATGAGATATCATGCCATATAATATCATAGTTTGAGAAATATTCAAGTTAATTCTCATATACAAAAGGATTATATCCTTTCATAGTGGTCTACACATTCTAGGTTTGGCTAGAAAATTGATTTTTGTAAACAAGATGAATGACATGAGTGTGAAGGTAGTATTTCATATGGATAGATGTAATATGTTTCATGGAGTAATGGTATTGGCAAGATGAGTTTGCATAGGAAAATTATTCAATCTTGAGGAAAGTATTATAATTTAAGGATGTAGTATCTAGGTTGCACATGAATTTAAAAATTAATCAGATTAGACTCTTACGCTATCTGTAAAAAAGACATTACTTTAGCATCAAAATATGGGACATATTGGATGGAAAGGTCTTCAATAATTAAAAATTAAAGTAGTTATGGTCGAACAAATTTTTTCATGTCTTTTAGATTTTGATTTTTGTGAATGTTATATATTTGGTAAGTAAACTCAAGTAAATTTTCCCAGTAGTGCTACAAGTATAGACTACATAGTGATGTGTTTGGAGATGTGAAGGTTCCATCACTAGGAAAATATTTGTACTATGTTTATTTTATAGATGTTTAATTTAGAAAAACCTAAATATATTTTATAAATAATAATTATAAGGTTTTTAGTAAGTTTAAAGAGTTTATGGCTCTTGTTGAAAACCAAATAGAAAAGAAGATTAAGATTTTGAGAAATGAAAATGGTGGAGTACTACTCAAAGGCATTTGGGAAATTCTATAAGTAGTGTGGAATAGAAAGGCAAAAGACAACTCCGTATACACCATAATAAAATACACTTGCAAAAATGATGAATAGGACTCTGATGGATAAGGCTAGAAGTATGCTTAGTGTTGTAAGATTAGAAATAAAATTCTGGGTAAAATCAATGACAACTACTTGATCAATAAATCACCCACATCAGTGCTTATCTATAAGACTCAACATAAATCATGGACTTGTAGGAAAATTTCTATCCAAAATTTTAGGGATTTTGGTTGTGATGCTTATATGGATATTCCAAAACAAAAAAAAACTAAGCAAGACATTAAATATGATAAGGGTATCTTTATTGGATATAATAATGGTGTAAAAAGATATAATATTTGGAACCCAAAAAAAAAGTATACTATTTGCAGTATGGG